>VZTX01028410.1:1405681-1553486 GCA_013400915.1 Pardalotus punctatus
GAAACAAAGTAAACATAGTTTATGTATAAATATATCTCATTTGCAACCTGGTGGTGTGTGTCTAACTGCTTAAATTTGTGTCTGGCTTTTACAACCTGGATAGGAAGACTGAGCCCATAAGTGTTTTGATACTGAAATGCAGACACATCTCAGTTTTTATGCTGGGGTAACTTAAAATGGGACTGCATTATAGACAGGAAACCAACATTCTTCCTGAGCTAAAGGGTTTTGAAGCAGCCCTGCTCTGTCCATTGCTTTAATGAACACTGTTGTTCATGTTGTCCATTAGTATTTAGTAAAACAATTTATGTGCTTTTCTGTAGCCTAGACATGGCAGTGTAGCACTAAAAGACCATTGCATTTTTGTGTCCAAAGCTTCGAGGTGTAGGAAGTAATTTGATAGGTGTCTGATTGCTGGATCCTTTGCTGCTGTAGTCTGTTAGTTATTGCCCAATGGGGTGTTTTAAATTGGATCTGTAAAAAAAAAAGCTGCCCTGTCACATCTGTAATATCACAGGAAAAATCAATAGGAGAGTAAAGTGCAGGAAAAAAAATACTAGTACTTTTTTAAAATACACATTTTAAAGGTTACTTTGAAATTTGTGTATGATCAATTTAGTTTTATTTTGTATAGCAAATTTTCGCTGCTCAAATTCTGAAATAAAAATAAGTAAATTATGGATTAATAATTGTTGAGGTGTAAAATTACTAAAAAGCAATACTTTAACTTGTACTCTGTCTTGAGGTTTTCTAATTTACTAGTGCCCCTTTAATAGCTTAAAATTATCAATTTGTCTTTGGAATGCCTCTGAACTGTGTCTTGTGTTAAGCTACATTGTGTTACCTTTTTAACACAAAGTATTTGTCAGGTCCTGCAGAGATAGCCATGACGTTCTAAATGGACACTATAATGGGACGATGAAGCTGATGTGGAATTGGGGATTTTTGAAGTTTTGTCTTTCTTGTCCGACAGGGTTTTTAACAAGTTTGTGGTATATGTGTAAGGCTTTTTCCTGGTAAACATTTGCTTTCCATTTAAAGAAGAGTGGCTGTTCTTGATTAATGATGCAAACCCCCCTGAAGACCCCTTCCCCAGCCATCAGAAACTTGCTATATAAATTATGAATAGGATGAAGAAAGCTTTTTCCTTAAAGTTGCAGTTATCCATTTCAAATTGACTTGTCTTCTAAGGGACTTCAGAAGCTTTATGTTAGCACAAAATAGTTTTATTTTATCTTGCAGAATGGAACCGACTTTGGATAATGAGAAATTTTACAGACCATCCTTTATTGCTAGCATTGAGCCATCTCCGTGGGCAGGACGAAGAAATTTGGAAGATGTTAAAACAGATCTCTCCTCTGAATTTTCTTTGGTTTCTTCAAGCTCTGACACAAGCCAGGTAAGAAAAATTTACTTTTTGGATATTTTATTTTTAAAAAATAAGCTTAGTCCTTTCATAAATAAGAATAGTCAGAATTTTACAGAGGAGATGAAAAGCTTCTTTGTTATTGTTTAGCTTGAAAGAGATGCATAAGTTGTGTGGCACTGCATTGATGCACTACTGGGCACATCAGTTTTCTGTGAATGAGGCTAATTGCCAGTTCATAGAATGTTTTTGTTGGCCTGAATGCAGCGTTGACATATATGTGCTTCAAGATTAACTTATCACAGCAAACTTCCATAGGGGCCTAAGCACTTGTAAAAACTTCATTTGTAGTGAATTAGTTTTGATTCCCATGTTATCAAATAAGTCTGTTCAAAACAGCCTGATGAAATAAAACTGCTTTAACATGCTAATTATCAAGAAAAGAACCAAATTTCTGACTTTTAGGGTTTTTTTATTTTTCTTTTAAGAGGAGCAGTTTGGAGTCTAAGGGACACATACAAGTTTGCCTCCGTATCAGACCATTTACATCACTGGAAAGAGAAAATGGATTGCAGGTGTGATATTTATTTAGTTTTAAAATACTTAAATTTTGTTTTGTGGATTTGGTTGTTTTGTTTTTTTTGTTTTCCCTGCAAGCTGAGCTCTTTATAGTCTTTTCATGCCTCCATTGCTTGTTTCCTTTTAATAGGACTGTGTTTCACTTGAAGACTCAACAAATGTCATCCTGAAGCCCCCCCAGCATTATTTGAATCGACTAAGTGAAAAAACTGCAGGACAGATGTTACAGAAGTTCACTTTTTCTCAAGTAATGAGTCTTTAAAATGTCTTTAAAAGTTCTTTATTTATTACTGTTACAGGTTTTTTAACTTACATTATTTAATACTAAGCAAGCTATATTTTTCAACCTTAGTCTTTAATATCATAAACAGAGTTTAAAAGATTCGTTAAAAGTCTCTAATAACTGTTTAAAGTATAAATATTTCTTGGTAATACTCAGGTGTTTGGACCTGAAACAACCCAAGAAGAATTCTTTGAAGGTACCATGAAGCAACCAGTGCAAGATTTCCTAGATGGATATAATCGTCTTGTTTTTACATACGGTGTTACAAATGCTGGGAAAACTTACACTTTCCAAGGTATAGATAGAAATGAGTTCTTCTTGAAAGCTTTTTTTTTTTAAATTTTAAGTAAGGATTACTTTTATCAGAAACATATAACTTTTTCCTAGTCNAGTGCAAGATTTCCTAGATGGATATAATCGTCTTGTTTTTACATACGGTGTTACAAATGCTGGGAAAACTTACACTTTCCAAGGTATAGATAGAAATGAGTTCTTCTTGAAAGCTTTTTTTTTTTAAATTTTAAGTAAGGATTACTTTTATCAGAAACATAACTTTTTCCTTTGTTTAAACTGTGGTCTCTGTACATTTGCTTCTCTTTAATATTAAGTTTTTGAAAGTCTTCTTCCATAACAAATTTAACTGCCAACAGACAGAGTCACTACCGGAGTTAACATAAATACATAATCTTATTACTTTGTAAGGCTCTATAATTTCTGCAAGGTGGGTGTGATCTTTCTTTTTTTCTCCAAGTATCTGTTGTGCCAGGGATGAGGGGCTCTTGGAAAACATACATGTTCTGTATAACAGGATTTGAAAAGTGTGAGTTGCTCTACCCGAGACTAGCATTTTCTTGAGCTTTATTATTATTATAAAGGTAATATGCATCATATATGCACAAATAAGAAAAAATATTTGAGTGTTTCAATTATTATAGGCAGAGAATAAATGTTTTGAAACATTTGATTATTTTCATGTATTTCTCTCTTGTCTTGAGTTCCTGAGCTTAATAATATTCTAGGAAGCCTTGTCTCCTGCTGCAGTATTTCTCTTTTGTTGAAGCTCCATATCCTTTCTCGTCAAAACATGTCATTCTTCAGTTATTTTTCAAAGCATTGTAACAAATGAGGTGATTTGATTCACGTGGAAACAATTTCTGCTATAATGAAATGGCAGACCTGGATGCTACATCACTTCTTTGTATAAAAGAAATAGTAGAAGGACAAGGAGTTGTGTATCACATGAAACTGATCTTTATTGAAGTGACGTTATTTTCTAAGCAGTGTTCTGTTAGGGGGTTATAATAAGACTACTGCCAGTACTTTCAGCTATCATTTCTCTGGGGCAATAATGGGATGCTCTTTTCTGTCCTATTAAATAAAGGTAAATAACAGAACCCAAACAATTCCTGAAGTGTACAGTGCCCCATGCTTGATTGCTTTGGGGTATATTGTGTGGAGTTTCAAGAATTTTGGATTGACATCTTTTTAGACTAGAAGCTTTTTCATGGTGTTATATTTTTAGTACTTTAAAAATTGGCAGGGCAGAATGTTGCTAACTGGTGCTGTGACTCCCTCTTCTGTTATGGCACTAATATTACATAGGAGCCTGTACCTGTATCCAGTCAATGACAAAGGACCTAAGTGAAGGATGAAACAGGGTCTTAGGACTGTTCCTCATTCATGGGTGACTGTGACTTTGTTCATACTAGGTTGAATTACAACTGGCAGTGCAATAAACAAGAAATTATTAGGAGGAATTATTGAGGAGAAACAAATGTAATGATAGACTACTTGAATTTAATATGGTATTTGGCTACTAGCTTGGTGTTTGAGTGCCAGCCAAATATTATGCAGGTTCTGACTTAGGTGACACAGCTAGTGCTGCTCTATTGAATGTCCGTCTGTCTCAAAAACAGGAGAAATTATCAGCCCCAGACAGGATAGTAGTTCCTCTTCCACTCTTCCCTTTTCTCTGGTTTAGAAATCAAATGTAAGTGAACCCTTTTTAAACTTGCATTTGGATTCAGAAGGATCAAGTATGCCCTGAGGCTTTATTTGATTCCTTGCCATTTAGGTGAAAAAGGAATATATTCTGAGAAAAGGGTCTGGGATAGGGAAAGGAGTTAGCCTTTGCAAGGCTTCTAGAGACTTTTTTCAAGGGTCTGTGGAATTAGTACAGGACTGCAGCTAATAGATCAGTCATGAGTTTTATTTCGAGATTTTTTTCCTTAGGACAGTAAAGGCAGCTTATGAAACAAGAGTTGAAAAATTGCAAATATTTATCAAATGTCTGTTGGTTGTGGGAGTTTTTTGTTTTCCCTTTAGGCTAAGCTTATGCAAAGTATTCTGGTAGTTTTTGTTTTATGTTATACCCATTACTGCTATGGAGCATGAGCTGTTCCTGAAAGCCAAATACTTTTCAAAACTCTCTAATGATATTTCTGTTAGCTTGAGAGTACAAAAAAACTTCCACTGCTTCATGTTCTAAGTTTTCTTCAAACACCTCATGTATGCCTTGAGATTTATATTAGCTTTCTGTCCTCATCCATCTATATACCTTGTAATAATTGGGATTTTTCTATTGTATGTTCTTTCAGGGACAGACGATGATGTTGGTATTGTGCCAAGGACTATGGATATGTTGTTTAAAAGTATTCAAGGAAAGCAATACACAGCAATGGATCTCAAACCCTATCGGTGTAGAGATTATATAAAGCTGACTGAAAACCAAGTGAGAGAAGAAACTGCTATTAAAAATTCACTACTTCGTCTAATAAAAGAGGTAGAGGAGCACTTCTTTCTATACTGATAAGTACATGCATCTTTAGATAGCTCCATGTTCTTCATTTTCAGGGGGAAGAGACTGGCTGCATTTAACCATGGATGTGTCTATTTGCTCTCAGCCAGCTGTTCAGATTAGCAGTAAAGTGAGCAATAGAGCTGATGAGCCCTATTCTCCCAGAGATTTTTGTCTTGTGGCTGAATACTTCATGGACGTATAAACAAAGATTTTTTTTTTTATTTTTTTTTATTTTTTTTAAATCCCTGGCAGCTTGGTCACCTGATAATTTATCTTCTAGGGTTACTGGTGCTTAATAAGAAAGGAATGTAAATAGGCCTTTCTTCATCTATGGGGATGCTAGCAGGTCTGATCCTTTAAAGAACATACTGTCTTTCAGGATACTTTAAAAAATTTAATAGTTTTCAGGTTGTTGCCCTCTTTCAATTGGACAAATATCCTCAAAGGAAGCAAAAGTATGTTTGAAACAGCAGAAGTACAAAGCTAGTGGACTTAAAGGTTTAATTTAAAGATGGGTTTCTGCTGGACTTTTTTCTTACAGCTCATCGTTGAGCAGTCTGGAAATACTCCGGTTTTAGGAGTTGACTGAAATTCTAAAGCTGTTTAGCCCAATTACAGTTATGGGGGATTTGTGTTTTGTGTAACCATACCTTTTTCTTTGTGTCTTCTAATCTGAAATGAACAGAATAATGTAAAATATAACTGAACATATGCTAGGATTTGGAACTAGAAAGGTACTATTTTGCTTGGTATTTTTGGTTGGTTTTTTTTTAACAACAAGGCTTAAGCATTTCCCTTGTGGTATGCTAGGCTTTAATAGCTGGTGTTGAAAGGAAATCCTGCCTTGATTTTTATCCATTAGTTAATTGGGCTCCAGTGTGGAAGGTAGGTGGCAGCAAAATTCTGTGATTTCACTTCAGAAGCACAAAAGTAAGTTTAATCTAGCTCTGTCAGCCTTCAGAAAGGACTTCAGAAAAACCTTTCCATGTATGTTTGAACACACATGTATGTCCCCTCTAGTTTCTGAAACGGTTTATAAGAGGAACACTTAAACATTCAAATTTGCTGGGAAAGTTTCTATCTACTGCAATAGTGGTTGGGGTGGGTATTTTATGTGTGTAAAGCTTAAACCTAGAATTTTGGTTACCTAAGTATTTCATTATTTCAGGAGCTCTTTATGGAATCCCAGCTTTTATATGAAGTATACTCTTGACAAAACACTAAAAAACCTGAACTAAACCGCATCTATTTTTATTTCATTTTAGTTCTCTCAAGCATTCTTATGTCAGTAGATGGATTTCATTTCTTTAGGTGCTTCCAGTTGCAGTTATGTGCCTGAAAAAGCCTAACTAACCAAAACTAATACTGAGAAGGGAGGTATTTGTATGAAGCTCCTAAGTTCTAGCTATAGGTATTTGGTTTATTGTTTTTCAGTAGTTGAGCAGAAAATAAGTGTCTTTCTCTTACTAAAACCTAGACTTTAACTGTATCCTTTTTTTCAAGCATGTATCATGAAGCAATGAGCGGTTCATTTTATTTTTTAAGTGAATTAATGTTATGCATTTACTTCTGTTTGAGGGTTGGCTTAGTAAACTTAGTAAAAACATGAAATCCAATATTGGCAAAATACCAGTAATAAAATTCGGAGTTCTGGATTTACCAGGTTAAGCCTAATGTGTAAACTGCAACTGGACTCCTGCAAATCATCCTGTTTAATCACCCTGTTTGTGTGGGTTCTCACCCCTCAAGTTTTCTGTGGCTGGACTGCTTCTGATTCAGCAAGCTAAAATGCTCTATACTGATGTAAGGGAAGCAGCAAGGGGAAGTATTGAGGTGAGAATAGCCTGTCAATAGCAGTGTACAGGTGCATTGAACTAGCCATGGTATGTAGCCAGGATCTTTCAACTGGCGTATTGCAACCATACTGCTATTTCCATCTAATAATACAATAGAGCTGTTAGAAATTACTTGTAATGTACTATCAACAATCTATTTTAAAATTTGTTTTCTTTTGTAGGTAGACCACCAGATGAACACTAGCAACAAAACACCTATGGATTCTAAGGGTATGGTTTATGTAAAAGGTTTGCAATTAAAGCTGGTAAAGAAGCTTTCTTAAGGTCAATAACTGACTTCTGTCTTATGTTAATAAAATGATTACTTGTCAATTTTATATGCCCGTGAATTGGATAGTGAGCAAATAATTTGGGCAGAAAACCCAAGGATAAAATGATTAGAAGAATATCTGAACAGGCATTAAATGAGCTGAAATTACCGCAAAGTGGTACTGCTTATGCTATGGGTCCTAGTGTGGTACCCTGACAGGCTTTTAGAGTCCCTGTGTGTAATTATATAAACTTAATTCTAGCGTTTAAAAAACTACCTAAATACTAAGTTGACTTTAAAAAGTCAAAATGAAGTGCCTTGTCAGTTTAATTCTGTCTTCTAAAGATATTTAAGAGACTTGGCTAATTCTAACCAAGCCATATGTTTTTGATAGAATTTAAAAGTGGAAAAGGAAGCAGTAGAGTAGGTGTCTCTTGCAAATATGTAAGTTAAGCATGGGACTTGCACATATTTAAAAAAGGGGGTGGGAATATTAATGGATTTTTTTTTTTTAATGGGTTAAGTGTTTTTTAGAGGCTTGCTGTAGTACCATTGTTCACTTATTAATTCTTTATTAAAATTCACTTTACTAGATCTATAGTGACTTGTAATATGTTTTTACTTGGCAGATTTGGAAGATATTTCAAATGACTTAGAACAGTCTATCACAACTGCAAGAAATTACATCAAGTTTTCTGTTTGGGTTTCATTTTTTGAAATTTACAATGAATGTTTTTATGATCTACTGATTCCTATATCAAATGACAAGAAAAGAAAAATGCTACGCCTTGCTCAAGACATCAAGGGATGTTCTTTTGTAAAAGGTGAATAGAATACAGCACAAATTACCAAACGTAATTTGAAAACTTGGTCTACCTGCAGCAACATTTAGATTAGAAAGCTCAAAATAAGAACAAAATCATGTTTGGAGTAGAGCAGTCCTAATTGCATTTACTGTGGCACTGTAAATGTCGACCTTGAGTGTGAAAGGCAACAATCTACATACACAGAAGTATCTATATCTTTACTACTCTTTTGTCTTTGCTCTTGACTGTGACTGTTAAAAGCCTCTGCACTCCACTGCCTTGATAATTCTTTGAAATGGGTGAAATATTGGAAACAATTGACAAATTTGTTAGTGGCTTGCTTTTTTCCATTTTATCAAAAAAACCCCCTAGTAGTTCTTAACTGTATTTATCATTGCCTCAACAGTTTTTAAGATTTTTGTTTCTGGGGCTTTTGTCAGTATTTTCTGTAGAGAAGCAGACTTGGCATGTGGTCGTCATATTACAGACAAAATTCTTCTGATCTTTTTCGGATAGGTTGATATCCCTGGAAGATATCCATATGACTTCCACTTTGTCCCTTTTCATTCCCCCTCTGACCGTGGTATAAAATAAAGCTGTCCAGGAGACCTTTGCCTTGCTAAGATCACTTAATTTGAATGGAACATATTTATTGTGCTAATGGAACAATGACATGATGTGTGATGTACTTGTCCTTCCTTTCCTATGAGAGGGTGCATTTTGATCAGATTTGTCATCATGTGACCTCTGTCTGAAGCAGTTGTGGTAAAATGTTTCTATGCCTCAAGTAAATGTAGTGTCCTTGCTGTGCATACATTATCCCCTTAATACTTATTTTGGTAATGTTATCTAAAAAATTGCTGTATTTCTTCTCCCTGAAGATCTGCAGTGGGTTCAGATTTCTGACTCTAAAGAAGCTTTTAGACTTCTAAAACTGGGCTTGAAACACCAGAGTATTGCAAGCACGAAACTAAATAATTGCTCCAGCAGAAGGTAAGAAACATTTTGAATAACATCGGGTAGAGGATGGTGTGTGGGAGGAAGGAGAAACTAAAATACGGCTTATGGTTTTTAGGAAGGGAAGAGGCTTTAACAAGGTCTAGATTTCCAGGTTTCAGTTCTGGTGTCCTTTAGCAGTATGTGACACAATGCTTAAATCCTTCAGTAAGACAAGCATGTACTAAAGCTAATAGTATTTTATCTAATACTGTACAAAAAGCGCTGAACTTTATTCCATCTAAATGTCTGAGGAGAAAGCAAAATACATGCTACATAAACATGTCTTTCAAAGTTTGTATCTGATTGTATATGCTTAGATATGTTGAGAGATCCAACAACATTTTGGGTAGATGTTATGGAGGCTAAAACTATTTTGCAAGTATTGATCTACTTGATCACTTCTCTGCTGATTTCAATTTCTCTTTTTAGTCACAGCATATTCACAGTTAAAGTACTAAAAATTGAAGATTCAGGAACACCAAGGGTGACCCGAGTCAATGAGTAAGTTGAAAACAGTCTGTCTTTTGTGATGAAGCTGTCAATTATTTTCATGTTGATGTATTGGTACTGCACCCAGTGCTTGCTGGCAGAGCCTCTTGTGTTGTGGCACTCCCCACTTCTACCCTCGTACTCTCAAGCCATCAGGTTGCAATGCTGTCCTCTGTCTCATCACCTGTGCTCATGCAAGTGCCTAGAAGGAAGAGGATGAAGAGGTGGGTGGGGTGGAATAGGAAGCATGTTGGAAAAAGTGATAAGTTTTAAAAGTGGATAATTTGTGCACCTTTAAGGTAAATACAGTGACTTTTTTCTTTGTCTGCTTTCAGATTATCACTGTGTGATCTTGCTGGCTCTGAAAGATATACCAAGACCCGCAATGAGGGTGACAGATTGAAAGAGAGTGGAAATATAAATACCTCTCTCCTGACTCTAGGCAAGTGTATTAATGCACTCAAGAACTGTCAGCAGTCAAAGTAAGTCCTTTTATGAATTGCCAACTGGTTGTGGTTTTTAGGTATTGCCTACAATGCTTCAAAGCTATTGCTTAAAATATACAATATTAACACTTAAATTTTTGGTAGAAAGTATGTGTAGACTGCTGAAGTGTATACTATAGTCTTGTTGATGTCCCAAATTTATCTTTAAACTTGCCTTGTCTTGCTTTTTAATTAAATAATTTAAATTATAACATCCTTTAAATATGCTATTAGAGATTTTGTAATTTTACTTTCTTGTTCTGAGCTTGTTTATCAAACAAATGTTAGAATATATTTAAATTTAAAATTTAAATGTAAAAAACCCTTGTCACTAGTGTCATAGTAAGAATGAAATTTTGAAGTCTTCATGCTGGATAGCTCTTACACTGACTAGAATTTACTAAACTTCCGATCATCTGCTCTTTTGTCCTTTAAAGGCTTCAGCAGCACATACCCTTTCGGGAAAGTAAGTTAACTCATTTCCTTCAAGGATTCTTCAGTGGAAAGGGGAAGGTGTACATGATAGTAAACATAAGCAAATGTGCTTCAGCATATGAGGAAACACTCAATGTGCTAAAGTTCTCAGCCATTGCACAAAAAGTAAGTGTTCTGTTTAGTTGATCAGTAACTTTGATTTGCTTTAAAGAGCAGGCTCTCTCACTTTCAGGAATATGAACTTAGTTACTGGGTTTTTCTGTCTCGTGTTGCAGTCATCTTTCTAATTACACCAGGTTGAGCTTTATCTCCTAGAGCTTTTAAAAAGGCTTTATTGGGACTATTTTTTTCCCCTTTGGAATGTGGGAGTAGAAGTATCTACTGAAAGTTTGTAATTCCCGTGAAGCATCCAGCCTAATAGATACCATATTTGGAAGAAATTTCCTGAGATCTTCTGTAGATACAACATGCTCTCACTTCTAGCTATCCCATATACTATTACTGCTATCTTAATTTGGAATATTGCTCATTCGAAATATTGATTAAAATAGATTGAGCACCAAAGAGTTTGAAAGGTCATCTTTATATTCACAGAGGCTTCAGTGGGAAGGTGCAAGCAGAGTCAGTAAGAGTAAGTGCAGTGCTGTAACTTTGGCAAAGCTGGACCCTGAAAGTGTGGGGGATCTGTGCTGTAGCTTTAATGGAAGCCATGGAAAAGTTTTCTTGACAGTCAAGTCCGTGCCTTTGGAATTTGGGCAGGTTAAGTACAATACTGGAAGGAGCAGAGTGTAGGGATTATAGAGCTGTCAAAGAAATACATTTTGTAGGATGGCATTTGTATAATGCAACTGGAAACTCAGAGTACCGGAAATGGAGAATTTGTTGCTGCCTCTTGTAAGTTATCCAGCTCGTGAAACTTGCTGTCCCTGAGATGGAAAGAAGGGTTAGACTAGAAAGTGACAGTTTTGTACTCTGGCTGGAAACTGGTCTAAGTAGTGACTCTGAACAGAGGATAAGCTGGGAAAGTGCTCTGCTCAGGAGACCTATAGGAGAGTGCAGCAGGTCTTCAAAATGCCACTGGAGCTTTAAAGAATACCAATAACTTTGTTCTTTATCTTCTGGATAGGTTGTAGTTATGGACACATCTATTCTTCCCCAAGATCAGTCATTTGGCCAGACACTGGCAGGAGAATCATCACTGCTTAATGTCACTAGAATGCCAATCCCAAGGAAACGAGCTACTATCCTATGGGACAGAACCTTGGAAGATGTGTTTGAAGATGATGATGGTGAGATGGAGGAACAGCCCAGTATGTCAAGAGAAGAAGCAGTGCGGGAAAGTGAAGGAAATTTAGTTGTTATTGCAAAAGAAAATTACATGGTATGTGCCAGGGCTACTTTAAGAATTAGTACAGCATGGAGCCTTGTAGCAATGTATTCTTCTGGTTTCCTCCATCTCACCCCTTTTTTTTTTTTTTTTTCCTTCCCCTCCTCATCACCCTTATTCTACTTAAATCCAGTGTTTAGAACTACAAGTGGGATTACTTATGATTTGGTGCTTATTGTGGGAGAACAATGAAATGTGTCAAAGTACAAACTGAGCAGTAAGAATTGCAGATTTGGCATTCTCTTCTTTTGGTGTCCGATGGTCAATACACAGAAAATACTACCTGTTTTTTAGCAACATAAAAGATTGTTCCTCTTATTTTATGCACAAGAAAACACTGGACACTGTACTTTAAGAAACAGCAATTTTAGTCACTTGTGGGGAAGACAAGGACGAGGGAACAGAGTGCCATCTGGGAAAAAAAGGCAAATTCTGCAGATTTTAAGCCTATCTTTAAAGATAACTTCAAGAATTTTTGTTATAAACTTGGTGTTCTTTGGAAATACCCACTCTGTGCAAACCTGAATTGCTGTGTTAGTACCAAACAGGTAGTTCAATCTACTCCTTAATCCTCCTGTTTATAAATAAGCTAATAAAAACTGGAAATAGTTTTGCCAGCTGCAGAGTAAAGTGTTATAGTGTTTGAGGAATGGGAAAAATCTCACTTGTGGGAAAGTATTTCTTTATGAAAAGCGTAATAATAATTGTAATTCTAGATGCAGCTGAATCTCATAAAAGAGCTGAGGAAGCAACTTATTGCTGAAAAGAAAAACAAGTTACTGCTGGAAATAAAAATTCGTGAAGAAGTGATACAAGAATTTACCCATTATTTTGCTGAGCGGGAAATAGATTTCAAGTAAGACGGCTTTAAGTGGCTTTAAAGTTACTGGTTAAGAAAGTGAAAGTGAATTTACTTATTTCTTAAATCTCTCTTGGTTGTAAGAGACTACAATCTTCTAGATCTGAGTTTCTACTGCATCTGTTAGTATGCTGGCTTCTGTTTGGCTTATGAGCTCAGGAAAAATGCTCTGTAGAAAAGGCTTTGATTTTTCTGTGGGATGGGTAAGAATGTATGTGTATAATTTATAAGCAGTGTTTGTTCCTGTAGAGCTCTTTCTAAGGGAAGAGCTGCTTTGATAAGTTTGGGAAGAGTGACATTTGCAAATTCTTTGGTTCCTTTTTGCTTTAGTGCTACTCCTAACAGGTACTGTCTCAAGCAGCTTAGAAAAAATGCCTGTTGTTGAGTGCTATCCATAATCTGTGTATTTGTTTCCCTCTTGTTCTTCCTGCACGTGTGAAATATACTTCTGGTTTAGGGTAGCAGCATTGTTTAGTGTATTTTTTGGTTTTACTAAAATAAAGAAGAAAGCATCTTTGTTTATAGGCAACTGTGCTAATAACTTTATTTAGCCTCTCTCATGGCTAGCTTTTAGCTGACTTATTTTTTCTACTCTAGGGAGTCCCTTTCTCATGAGCGAACACAACTTGAAGAAAATTGTGAAAAACGCCTGGAAATCTTCAAGGAACTTGTAAATAGTTATACTAAAAACACAGATAAAAAGAATAATTTACAAGATGGGCCTTGCAGTGAGCAAGCTGGACCTCTGGTATTTTTATCTGCCTGCCCCAAATGTCCCTTTTACTAACTATTTGTTATGGTCATGGTATTTCTCAAGGGTTAGAAGGATATGGTTTCAAGGAATTGTACCCAATATAATGCAAGATAAATATATCTCATTTAATACATAAAGTTTCTGAGTCTTGGGATTCAGGAATTTTTGGGGTTTTCTGCGTTTCTCCAGCACAAAGCAACAATTATTGTATACAAAGAAATAGGGAGAAAATCTTCAAATTTTTATGATATAAAATCCATTTCATTTAGTACCTATTTAAAATCTTTTAGGATGACTTATTAGGCCCCATATATGGACTGTGCTGGAGTAATCACAGAGACTTCTCTTAGGGCAGTTTTAGCTACAACTGAAGTAATGAGAATTATTCACCCACTTACACCACAACTAGATTCTTGAGTCTGTCTCTTGAGAGTGCCTTTCTTTTTAAAAAAGAGAGGGAAGATATAAAGTCAGTCCTTTGAGTATAACAGTATGATAAGTTGCCACTTATTTGACCTCACAAACTTCCTGCTTCGTGAAAATTTCAGAGGTATTCCTTCTAAAATAGTTTGCTTGCTCTGTTCATTCAGTATTCTCATTGGTTTAAAATATGCTAACTTGAAGGGCATGTTTTTGTGGTGATATAAGGGGGAATGTAATGGCGGGTCATTAAATTTTATAAAATTTAAGTAGCTCTGGCTTGAGACTGGTATATGAGGGTAGATAGAAATTGGCAATCAGTGCATGTGAACCCACAAGATGGTTTTGAAGTCAGAATTAATTCTACTTACACCTTAGCATTCCTAAAAATCTTCCATATTTTCTGTAGCAATAATGTTTTTGTGTAATTATTTGTCATTTCTAAATGAATATAAGTTATCTTTCAGAATGAAGAAAGCCGTACAGACAATGGTGCCTGCGTTGATTTTGAGGGTGTTATTGATTCTCTGCAAAATGATATCACTGATATAAAAAATCAGGCAGAAGCAGCACACCAGTACATTGTGTCCCTAGAGGACCCACAGGAAACTATAGATTGTCTTGAAAAACAGCTGGCAAAAATAACTGCTGAACTAGTTGAGACCAAGGAAGAGCTGGAAAAGAAAACCAGAGGTAAGCTGGGTCTAAGTGTGATGTGAAAGACACAAAAAAACCAAGTTACTGAGTACTGTAAAATCAGAATAATAATTTAGTTGAGCAGGATTGTGTAACCAAATCATGGTGGTAATCCATTGTTTTGTGTATGTTCATGTTAAACAATTCTACAGGCCTTGCTTATTTCATTTTTTAAGATGAAACTTAAAATTGTCCATGGCAGACTTAGGAATTGTGGGGTAAAACCATCAAAGTTATTGATTTCCTTGTGGTATTGGAATTATTGTGCTACTTTAAGTTTTGCTGGTGCAGTGTTTTCAAGCATCATGTGGAATTTTGATGGAGGGAAAATTAGCAGTACCTCATAATGATCTCAGCAGAGGTCTTTTGATATGATCTGTATTTTGTATGGGTTGCAAGGCCCAATTGTCCCGTTCAGAAAACCTAAGTAACTTTTTAAATGTCCTATAAGTAGAAGTCAGGTTGAAAATAAATCTATTCAAAAGTTAAGTGAGGTACCAGTAGACACAAAGAAATTGATTACTGAGTAAACTGATGGCTGGTTATGTGATGCAGGCTTTTTTCCTGTTACAGATTTTGAAACACAGAGGATTAAATTGGATGAGTCTGCTGAACAACTTAAAGAAGCAACTGAGGTAACTTCCTCAAAAAATGCTCGTGCAAAATTATTTGCTTTAAAACTAAATTCCAATAACTTAAAATGCTACTACACTATGCTTCTAGATTTTTTTTTTCCATATATATTCAATATATTTTAACTGATCTTGCTTTTAAAAGCATGGTGGAGTTCAATTTAATGCTGAACTACTTTTTTTTTCATTTTTCAAGAAAATGAATATACAAAACAAAAGAATTCAAGAACTAATTGACATGGTGAAGCAAAAAGATGAAGCTCTTATGAGTCTCCAAGCTCAGATAACGCATTCAGAAGAAATCATAAAAGACTATGTAAGTCTTAGACATCTCAATTGTCTTTATACACAATAATCTTAGTATGTGCTTACAATGGACTTCAAGAAACTGGAATTTTCTTTAAATAATTTCTAATTACTTGAAATGATAGCAGGCCAGTTGGCATTGACACTAAAACCACAGCAAAATGTTTGCAGGGGTGTGTGTAAAAAATGGGACTTTCAGAAGCAGTGATCTGAAGTTATTATTGGAGGACTCTAGATGAGACTCTGAAGAGCCATTAAAAAAAATGAAAAGACTTCAAACTGTGAGGACTTAAACAGTGGGAATAGAGGAAGTGCATCACTGTCTATTTTTTGCATGAGTGAAAGAGGAAAAAAAGGAGGATTTTTTGCAATGAAAGGTCAATTTTAGTTGAAGTTAGGATCTAATAATGTAAAAGAGACCATGATTGTGTAAATTGGGAAAAAATCAGTATTTCCACCCACCACCAACATAGGGTCACACTTTCAAGGGAAGAGCAATAATATGAATATATTGAGCAGAGTTTGAAATAAGAAGGTATGCCATAGGTATCTCTGCTTTTGATGTTTTTAATAAAACTTGGAGTTGTCTAGTGTAGTGATACCTACTGAATGCCTGAAGACTAGCTTGGCTAAAGTTATACAGGTAAAAAAAAAAGATCAAAACATGCGGTTAGGGGTTTTGGGGTTTTTTGAGCCTCATGTCCAGTAGCCTGAAGTAGTTTTGAGAACATTTTGATTGAAATTTAGTCAGCACTGATCCATTTCTCTTACACTGTAAACTCAAAGCTTTGGCCACACTTAATCTTGTGTTCTCTCTCTGTCCCATAGTTGCTTAACTTTCCAATACTATGAATACTCCAAGAGTGAGGGGGGTTGTGGTGACTTACTACTACTGCTTCTTCCAAGAGCAAGGCTTTAACTGTCCAGAGTTTCCATGAGACTGTGTGGCATGAAATTTTAAACATGACCACAAACCTCAAGTCTATAGTCTATTGTGGTTTTTTAATTAAGTACTTATAGATTAATAATTGGTCCTTGACAAACCATGGGCTTGCCACTTGTTATCCTGCAAGTAAAACTTTTTCTTAATAAGATAGACATGTATAAATATGTATGGCAGATCTGACTAGGCTTTCAATTGCATCAGACATGTTACGACAAAAATGATTTCTGGCTTTGCTGAAGGCTGTCAAAGTTCCCAACTCTGCCAACCATCCTCAGAAAGTGATACATTTGTAGAACTGACTGTTTGTTCTTTTAACAAATTGGGAATTTCATCAACTCTTTTGACATTGGAAATTATTTTCAGATGGTAAACTAACTCCTCTTAATGCAAGATATGCATTTTGTAGTTCTGTAGTCTCTTGCCTCCAATTCCTGTACAATGCAGAGTATTTTGTTTCTTAATATCTGATAGTGCACCAGCACTTGGTTTAACTAACTGATCTGTCACTGACTTTTTTCCTCTGATAACCCCTATGCACCTTAGCCAGAGTTTTGTAAAAATACTTGTATATAAAAAGCTACTAAGCTTTTTAAGTGCTTGATTTGTACAGCTTCAAAGCAATTGATCTCATTTTGATGCAGGACAACACTTTGACTACCATTAAGAAAAAATTAGCAGAAAAGAACTCTAATGAAGTGACTGAAAGCAGCCAATTCAAGGATTGTGAGGAAACTGTATTGGAAGTGGGAAGAAAACGTTGCTTGGAAGATAAGCCTACTGCAGTAGAAGAGCCACCTCCAAAGAAAGGTACAATTTCTACCATCACTCAGCAGGGGGGGCTTCAAAAAAGCTCAATTACTGTTCTAGAACAGAAGCAAAAAGCTGTGAAGCATAAAAAAATACTCTGGGGAAATCTGCTATGTTAAACTGTAAATGGAAATAACTGTTCTGTAAATGTAATCTATTTTGCAGAGGGCTGTATATCCTTTACTCCTAAATGCTTTAAATAAAAGTTAGGTTTTAGACTCTTCCCTTTCTAATGCTCTTTCTTACCTGTGTATGTACCTGCACACCCAGCTGTAGTTCTTAAGCAATTTCCTAACTGTTGCTTTTGTGCTAAATTTTCTGTTGCTGGACCTCTGAGAAAGTAGTAGCATCTCCTGCTCAAGTTTTTGCTAATTGCCTAAGCAAGCATCAAAGCTGTCAATGACTCACTGATTGTTCAGTCATATGCTACATGCTGTGAACCTTGATGTTTCATTCTGTGTGCATGCTGTGAACACACTACTTCTGGTCAAGGTGACAGTGCTGGCAAAGGAGAAAAATTAATTTTACTTCCATCCAAGGGGAAAGCTTAAGTCCACGAATGGCGTATTTTGTACAGCTCTCATGCTTGCACTTTCAGTCTTTTTCTTGCTTTGTCTGTGACCTTATCAGGTGAATAAAGTCTATTAATAAGAGAGACTGAGCTATGTGACTTGTGCAAAATGGTATATTTAAGAGCTGTCTGCCTCTAACTTGACTTCAGGACCCAGCCTGGCTTCAGTTTCTCATAGAACTGTGGAAAGCATAGGCAAAAGGAAGGTGAAAGGCCTTTCCTTTCTGTAAAAGGAGAATTGTCAAATTCACATGATCACAGAAAACTGAGGGTAGAGCAAATAAACTAAATGTTGGACTATCATTCAATACATTGTGCAGTGAAAGAACAAGGGAACATTCACTGTAATAGATTAGTCTTAAGTTTATGGTGCAAAGAATTCTAGTAAATGCAGTAACATCAGGCTCACATCCAGGCATTAGTGGGGTTCCCCAGAGCTCCAAAATGGCCCAGTTCTCTTCCACATCTTCATAAACAGCATGGATGCAGGACCCAAAGCTGTACTAAATTTGCCAATGATAGCTATTGACTCCCTCAAATGCAGGGAGGCCCTGTAGAGAGATCTAGACAAATGACAGAGTTGGGCAATCACTGACACTATGAAGTTAATGAAGGCAAGTGCCTGATTCTGCACCTAGGACAGGGTAACCCTGGCTGTAGGTACAGACTGGGGAGTGAGAGGCTGGAGATCAGCCCTGCTCTTGATGATCCTTGGAGCGTCCCTTTGAACTCAGCATCTTCTATGATTCCATTAACAAAGCATTTTAGGCAGAGGGTATTCAACTTGTGATGTTTGCTGGCCTAGAAGGTGGGAGAGGCAGATAATTCTCAGATTGCAGGCGTAGTTAGACAAGCTAACAGCCAACACGTGCATGTATGGATACTGCAAGAGTTAAGCATGGTTTTATTGTCCCAATTTTTCAATGCCAACAACTGTCCACAGAAAATGGCTGTCCCTGCCTGTAGTAGCAAAATGAGGTAAAAATATTAGGCTAGGTTAACCCATGCTGTGTGATCTAGTAGGGCATGTCTGTTGTTTGTGCAACTTCAAGTAAGTGTCATTTGAAGCCAAGACTAGTAGCTTTGACAAACTGTGTTAAGACACCTCAGCACCCTCTCCCTTTTAATGAAGTTTGCAAAACTCCAGTCCAGGGAGAGGAATATGTTGTATTTTGTCTGTTCTCTTAGGACTACTCAGCTGGGCTTTCAGAGGAAACCATTTCCAAATCCAAAATTTTTTTGTCTTGCAGGATTAAAAATAAGATTTTATATGGTGCAGTAAAGCTGCTGTTGTGGCTGAGCTAGCAGAAGCAGGAGATCTATCTTATTAGAACAGGAAAACTGGACAAGCAGGAGGAAAGTGTCCTGTTGACTTTGGTTCAAAAACCAAAACTCTTGTTAATGCTTCAGAATGACCTTCTGTTAGTGACTCAAATTTAATGACTGTACAACTTGTTGGATCCATTCAGAGGATATTTCCATGCAGCACATGTGTGCTTAATGGTCCCAAATTGTGATGATTGCCTTACTCTACCTTACTGTAGGTGCAGTACTCGCAAGAATCCGTAGTATCTCCCTGTAGTACAGAGTTGTGATGGCCTAATCCTTAGTGATAGTCAAGTTTGATTTAATAGCCAAGTATAGCATGCATGTTACTAAAGGGACACAGCTGGACTCTAAAACGTGTGTGAAATACAGCTGGAGTCAGTTTTGAAGGTGATTAAATACATGTGATTTTTAGTTAGAATTGCTTCTTACTTTGGGGAAAAAACCACTCAAGCTAATAAAATACAGGAATTTTGGGTTGGGATGACATTTTGTAAGTCTTTTAGGGGAACTTTACATGCAATGTGTTAGGTGTCAGCATTAATAGTCAGCCTTTTATCTAGTTTAGAAACCTATTGAATAAGGAAGACAGGAAGGTTGCAAACAAAAGCTTGTGCTGGATTTCTAGCTTTGTTTTTAAAGTAAGGTGATACAGAGTGTGCATAGGACTTCTCAGAAAAGCATATGAAACCATTGCTCCTCTAAATGAAGGACAGGTACTTGCTAGCTCTGTTTAGAGGGATTGATGAATCAGTGGAGGTGGAAACTGAATATCACTGTGAATGTTACCTAGCTCATAGGTGTAACAAATATTAGTAAGATTAGCTAGGTTTTTCTGCTGCTGGGGCAGAATACAAGGTTGGAATTGAGGTGTAGCAAACTCTTTCAAACACCTCTTTCTGCAAATTATGCCTAGGTGTCCAAGAGGCATTTGTTGTATATAAAACAGCTGAGAGGGTTCTAACTACTTCAAGACTCTAAAATTCTATGCAAATGTGGCTTTTAGGTGGTGACCATTTTCTACAGAGCAACTAGAATTTGGTGGTGCTAGTGACTTGTTGATTTTATTCAGCCTTGAGCTATATGGGGATTTATTTGTTCTTGATGTTGTTTTGCTTTTATTTTTAGGAGCTAAGAGAGAGAGTTGGGAAAATAACTCTCTTGATCTAAAGAGAAGTAATAATTCTGAGACCTACTTGGAAATACTAGCACTGAAGGAAAGAGCTGAAACCTTGGAAGGTCAGATAGCTGCACTTGAACAACAGTGCCAAAGAGAAAAAAATGAAAAAGAAGAGTTAAATCAGCAGATAGCAAGTTTGCATCTCAAGCTCTCTGCTTCTGAAGAAAAGGCTTCTGGCTTAAGTGGAGAACTTCAACAATGTCGAGCTGAATACCAGGAGGCTCTTTCTGAATTGGACAAACTAAAAACTATAAATAGGGAACAAGAAGAAAAGATTATTCAGCTAAATAACAAAGTAACAGGTGCTAAACAAAATATAATTGACAAAGTGTCACAAATTAAAACAATGCAGTCCCAGGTAGATGAATTGGATAAATATTGCTCAGGATCTTATTCTGTGGATATAGATTTAGTTAATGTAAAGGATTCCTTAGACCCTCAAAAAGATGAACCAGCAACAGCTCAAATGAGTCCTCTATCCGTGCAGTTCCAAACTGCTTCTACAGCAGAACTGAGACAGGAGAGCTCCTTTCACCGCAGTATTGAAAGCATTTGGGAAGAATGCAAAATTATGATTAAGGCTTCTTCACAAAAGAGTGAGCAGATTCAACAACTACTTCAACGAGTTGAAGACTTAGAGAAGAGACTTCATGATAGTGAGAATTACAAGAATCAACTAAAAATACAATTAAATGAGATTACAAATCAAGATCATCAGTTTGTAAAGGAGAAAGATTTTATGAATCAGTTACAAGAGCAAATCCAGAAGAAAACACAGGATTTTGAAAAACAGGCTGCAGAAGATCAGAGAGTTATTGCACAGTTTCAGGACAAAGTTATGAGCTATGAGGGAAAAATAAGAGATCTTGAATGCCTATTGGAGGCTTTTAGGGCTAAAGATGACAACATGAAAGAGTTAGAAAAAGAACTAAAAGAAAAAGAATCTACTATTTTAAATCTAGAAAGTAATACAGTAGCTCTGCAAGAGAAAAGTACCAGTTTAGACAAAAAACTGACAGAACTCAATGATCAGGAAGCAAATCTGAAGGATGAGGTTGTGCAGTTGATGAACAGTTTGGAAACCATGAAACACCTTCTTCAGGAAAAGGAGAAAAATGAGTATGAGCAAATACAGTCTATAGAACTGTAAGTAAATATTGAGATAACTCCTAACCCTTTGACAATATAATTAAGTTAGAACTCCCTTATGTCAAAATCAGTTTATTTTGACATAGCACATTTGCATATTTATAAACTTGATTAACCAAACTGCTTCTTTGAGAGGTTTCAATGCAGTGCTTTAATTTTATATTTGTATATTCTGCTGGTTATATTTTCCTCACCTGCTTGTATATTCTTTCAAAAATATACATCTAAATCGTTTGGAATTATTGTGCAGGGAAATAGGAATATACAATGAAATTTATTATTTGGAGCTTTGTAATAGTTTTGTTGCAGACCTTTCTGAAAGAAATGACATAGTTCAATGTTATATCCTGTAACTTGTATAGAGGCAGGGCACATTTTCTTTGGAAAGGACTGAATGGTAAAAGGAAAGGAGAAAGGGTTGGGGGGGGGAAGGCACAGGAAGCAAACAGATGGTTTTGGTAATAGCTATTCTAGGTGAACAGTTACTCTAAGACTCAAAGGTATAATGGGTGTAGAGGGTAGAAACTTCCTTCAGAACCCTCTAATTTTTTAATCTGTAAGAAACAGGAGATTATATTTAACAGAGAGATTATATTTGCTATAGGGTAAGGAATTGCAATTATGTAAAAAGAGCTTTTAAGATGCTATGTAGCCACTGTCCTGACTATGGTTTCTTTTGTGCCATAGCTGTGGGTACTGCACATACTCTAAAGCACAATTTAGCATGAAGGACTGATGATCCCCAGCCCTGTGCTGGTGAAGCTTTCGAAGGACTTCCTTTTGTGAAGCCTTGTATTGTATTGTCAGTTATAGGATCTAAAAAACCTTCCTTTAGTTTTTTTAAAAGTAAAAGCCCAAGATGTCTTACTGGAAACTCTTTGAAATAAATGTGATCATGCAAAAATAAACCCATCAAACTTATTGTTTACTTTGTAGAACTTGTGATGGCAGGACTTATTTCATTGTTACTGGTTTTTTCCATTTTTTTCTTTTTATTCATCTTGATTCTTACAAGAACTGGGATGTAGGTAGTTATCAACTTGAAACTTACTTGATATTAACCTTGGATTTTTCTAATTTGTAAGGTCATCTCATGATAAAAATGATTGCTCTACTGTGCTTAAAAACATATTATTTTAAAAAAATTGAGTGTTCAGAAGTGAATCTGAGCAGTTTGTTACTTCAGGCTCATATAATAAGGAATTGAAATCCTAATGTAAAATTATAAGGCTTGTCATTGATCTGATAGAGCTGGGATTCTATTTGCATATAAGACTAGGAAAGTGCCTGAGTTAATATGTAAAACTAATGATATTTATGTCCCCTTATTTCTAACCTAAGGCTACGTAAAGATCTTTCTGAGAGTTCTGCCCTTGTACAAAGTTTGAAAAAAGATTTGCAGAGGAAAGAGGAAGAACACACAGATTTGAAAGAGAAATTTTCTGATGCCAAGAAACAAATTCAGCAAGTACAAAAGGAGGTTGGTAACCATAGGCAAAATGTTTCTTCTGCAAGTTTGGGCTTCTGTTATTAAAACCAGTTTTCCCAAATCTTATTCTATGGATGATTAGAGATTCATAATAAGGTTATTTTGAGACTATCTTTGCTTGTGCACTACCAGCCCCTGAAATTTAGTGAAGATGCTTGCAAAAATTTGACTCTAAGTTAAGTAGTTGGTTATCTAGATAATTTACAGAGATTGTAAAAGGCTTATAACTAAATGTAAGTTTTGCTTGCTGTTGTATTGCAGGTGGGTAGAATGCAAAGTCAGGAGAAATCCCTGAGGAAACAAATTAGGGAACTTGAGAAAATTAAAAGCCAGTTTAGTGAAGAATTAGAGTTCAAACAGCGCACAATCCTGCAACTTAAAAAGGTATTTTGTGTTCTACAATTTTGCTTTCTCATAATTTTTCTAACTAATCTACTAATGAGGTAAGATTTCCAAGCAGCTGGAGAAAGCTTGCAGAAGCTGGGGTAAAAATAAGAGTAGGCAGCTGAAATTAGTTTTAATGGATGAATGAAAAATGTCTAAAGAAATTCTCATGCAGGACATTATTTAAAACATTTTGACAGTCTGTCTAGTAAAAACGTACATAATACCAGCAGAGTTTCTGATTTGTGACTTAGATACATTCATAGTAATGTCTTTTTTTTTTTTTTTTAAACAGCTGGAATGCTACTTTATACTATATGAACAATTTATTGCAACTGATTGTCTTAAATACACTATTCATTATTTATTAAATTCAGAATGAAAAGCTATTGATTTCTAGCAACAAATATGTATCTGTTTCTTTCAACATGTTTTAATTTTTTTAATTTGCTTTCAATGTGATATTTAGGAGCTGTTGAATAAGGAAAAACTGGAAGAAATTTCAAAACAGTACGAGAAAACACATAAAGGTCAGAAAGAACCATTATAGTTCCAATTCTTTTGTGTGTGTGTGCAGTGTGTCAACATAATGAGTGATCATGTCAATAACAAATTTGGAGAGTCTTGTATATTTCTCTTTTAGAATACTGAGGCACTCCAACCTGGACATTAAAATCTCAATTAGAAACTAATTTTTATTGAATTGTTATTCGCTATATTTGTAAGCAAAGAAACAGTCTCAGATTAAGAAACATAAACCTTGGAGAAAGTATTAGTGTTAACTTATTAAATATAGGAATTCACTTGCTATTTTAACAAAAGCATGAACTAGCATAATATTGTGCATGCTAGCACAAGGTTTCTGTAGATTTTATAGACATTTAGCAGTTGAACAGTGATTAGTTTCTCATAGCCATACAAGCCAGAGTCTGACATTTAATGCCAAAACACACATCTGAACTAAGCTGACCAGAATAGAACCACTCCAGAATTTGGGATGTGGACAGTTCAGTAGAGATGCTCTATTTCTTCCTAAGAGAGCTTTTGATGTCAGAAAATGGGGAAATGACTTGTAATTAAGGCACTTTGGGAGAGAATGGTGGTAATTAGGAGGCTCATCTGTAAACTTTCAATTTTTCAGATCTGTGTGCAAAGGAAAAAATAATTGAAGACATGCGAATGACATTAGAAGAACAAGAACAGACTCAGATTGAACAAGATCAAGTGCTTGAAGCCAAGTTAGAAGAGACCAACAGATTAGTTTTGGGTAATCTCTCCATGGAAAGGGAGCAGGGAAGCAAAATTGTTGTGAATGTGGATTGTGATAGCTGCTTTACATTTTTGGTTTTACGTGTCAATTGTTATTTAGGGATAACTTTTACATAACAAATAGCAATTTCCTAAAAGGCTTCTGTTGTCTGTGATCATAGCTGATAAACCCAAGTAACTTTAGTAGAAGGATATGAACATGTTCAAATATGTATTTTAAATTATACATTATGTGAACTCATTTTGTATTCTGACTAGAACTGGAATCATGGAAGCATAAATATAGAGAGCTGAATAACCAGAGCAATAGTGAGTGGCAACAAAAGATGAGCAAAAATGAGGAGAAAAACATAAATGAAAATGAGGACTTAATAAAGCTGCAAAAAGAACTGAAGGTAAAATATAATGATGTAATTCATACTTAAATCCAGGGCCATAACTCCCATTTAGGGGTCTGATTTTTTTATTTTTTTTTTTTTGTGTCCCTGTCTACAAGAGCCTAGGGCATGATATGGCAAATTATTACACTGGTAAAGGAAACCTCCCCTGAAGCATCTTTTTCAGATGGCATCACTGATGCCCCATAACGGAGTACACCCTGCCCTACATTGCCCTGCCCTACTGCCGTGCACAGTGCTTCTGTAGCTGCTCTCCTCTTACAGTTGTCTTAATCCAACTCCTGATATCAGTTCCAGAGATCTTTCCTGTTGGTAGTTAAATAAAACTCTCTCAAGATCTTGTCCTTGCTGCATGACCTGTAAGCCCTTCCTGTAAGGCTGAGGACTTGTCTTTAACACCCCTTGGATTAGAGAGCAGACTTTTTTCTAAGCAACTTTACAGGTGCTTCCTGGCTTATGTGGTAGAATGTCCCTGACAAGAGGTTGGATTGTGATAGAAAAGGAGACAAAATTGCTGTGGATTGAGGTGACATTCTTAGGTACACACTATTTCTGCCTACCCTTCAAACTGTACTGCATTGTTTCCCTTTCAGTCTTGCAGCAGAAGTTAGTTTTCTAACATGTCCTTTAAAGCAGCATAAAAGATTGCAGATTTGTAAGGTAGAAGTGTCTCTTTACCGCTACTTTTGATATGTTTTATAGTGTCTGTGATTTACCCAGAATGTTTTGAGGAAAAAAAACCTCTGTTCCATGAAGATGTGCCAATCTGAAAAAGAAGTGTTGAAAATAGATAATTTTTTTCAATAGAGGATAACAAACGAGAGTATAATACTTGGACTTGGGAGTATGCTCGAGTAAAACTGTGCTAGTATTTCTGTTAGGTTTTTGAAATTAATCCATTCAATGGTATTCTGAATTTTAAGTAGAAAGAAAAAAAAGAGACTTATGTTTCTTCATCTAAACAGGAAAATGAGGCAAAGTATCAAACTGATAGAAAAAGGTGGCTTGAGGAAAAAATGGGACTCATAAATCAAGTAAAAGAAGCCGAGAACCATCGCAACAGGGAAATGAGGAAGTTTGTGGAGGATAGAGAACATCATGTAAAGCAACAAGCAGAACTGGTAAGTGACTTTGTGTCTCAGCAGAGTCCTGTAGTGCCTTTAGTACAGAGTAAATCACGTGTCAAATATTGAACAGTGTGGGCACTTAAGAGTAGCTGGCCTTTGTCTGTTCCCTTACTTTCTCACATGACAAAGCCTAGATGAGATGTTCTCAATATGAAAATGGAAGAATAGAAGGATCATAAGATGACAAAAACTTTGTACATAATGGAAGTTAACATGCCTGTTCCATCCTGTCCTATCCCTACCACCTCACTATGAAGCCTTCCAATTTTATATTGTGTGTAAAACAATAAATAACCTATACTTAAATGAATTACTCCTTAATGAAGCCAAGAAAATGTACTTTAGAAAATAAGATTTTCCTTAAAAAAACAAACCAAAAAAACTTGTGAGACTTTAGAAGGAAGAGAAAAATCAAGAAGTTGATGGAAAAAATATTTTCAAGATACAAAGTAGAAATACTTGGTCAATATGCTTTGGTAATATGTGCCAGCATTGGAGAGACTGACTGGTAGTTATTAACTAAGACACCTTACTTGTTCACTGGACTCCAATCAAGGTTATTTTTTAATCAGATGAAATTATTATGTGAACCCCTACAATCTAAAACTGTTTGCATCTAAAAGTAGTTAGTAATGATTTTGGGGACCTGCAATCACTACAGGAGGATGTTCAGAGCTTACAGCTGCTTTTACTTTTATCTGTGACATTTCTTGCCTGAGAGTTTTTATTAATAAAATCTTAAAGTGAGTAAAACAGGAGTAGTGGTTCTCAAAAAGAAAATTCTCTTCACAAATACTATAAACACAGATTTTCTTATTGAAATACTGCTTACTTTTGCGTATTTGTACTGAAACTATTTCTGTGTGAGCTTTGTAAGATCTGCATAGGCTCTTAAGTTTACTAAAGCCATAAAATAGTACTAACTGTGCAAAACAAAACTAGCAGAAGGGGTCAGATACTGTGTAGAAGCTGTGTTCTATTCTAACCTACTTTTTTTAATATTTAGGAAAGACTTGCTGCGCAGCTGGTAGAGAAGGACAGCAATCTTCAAAAGTGGCGTGAAGAAAGGGATGAACTAGTAGAAGCTTTGGAAGTACAGCTCAAGACTTTGGCTTCTAGCACCATACAAAAAGACAAAGAAATAGAAGAGCTGAAACAGGCTGTACTAACAGCTTCAGAAAAGGTCAATTCTCTTTCTTCTTTTTGTGTTATTTTCTTTTGAGTTTTTTGTTATCCATTAATTCAGCAAAATACTATCGTTGCTCTTTGCTTTCTGGCTCTATTTTTTGTTATTAAATGCTGTCATATTGAAACCACTTATAGCTAATTTAAAAAGAAAAGCTTTATGTTTGTTTGAAACTGAACTTGTAATAGTAACTGGAGTTTGAAAATATTTAGTAGCTCAAATAAACACTCTGTGAATTTGGACTAGATATCTGAAACAACTCTTCCATTTGTTGTCTTTTTCATAACACCAAGAGCTTAATGACAAAATGGGAGGTGAACTTAGAATTCTAAATAAGTACAGTAAACCAAAAAGTTTTGCATTACCTTTCCTTAGACTTATAAGACTTCTTCAGTTTACATAGAGGTATTAAATTATTTGCATTGTGTTGGATACCTGGCTGGTTTATCCTGCAGTTATAAAACTGGAGTGACCAAGTGATCATGATGATGCTCCTGATACATATTACTTTGTTTTGACAGTCCTGAAATTTGTGGCAATTTTTGCTATGTTTATTAGGATAAGGAAACTGACATAGAAAATCGAAGGAACCAGCTGGCAGAGAAAGATGACTTTATGAAGGAAATGAAACAGCAGATAAACCATGAAAATCTTCAGTCTTTGGCAGAAGTACCTTTACCTGAAGAAGAACAAGATAAGATTGATCAGTCTGTAAACAAAGAGGTGTGTTTGTTCATGTACTAGTGATATGTTAGTAATTATGTTGTTTTTTTCAGTATGTATTTCCTGAACGTGGTTCTGGAAGTCTCCCAAAACTTCTTTGTACTCTACCCATATCTTCAGTTTTGAGTTCTTACTTGTGTTTTCACCCTCACTTTCAGAAAATAAGTACTTTAGTTAATCAAGTATTACCTCTCTATTATAGAACCTTTACACCTGAGGCAAAAACTAGTTAACTAATCCAGGTTCTAGGGATTTGGAGATGTGGTGTCATCTCAGTTTCGTTATGTCAGTGTTGAGGGGATTTCAGCACAACTTTCATGATGTCACCTATCGTGTGGTGAGATGATTCTGTAATTAACCCCCCCATATGGGGGTTCATAAGATCAAAACAGTATCTTGCAACCTACTTAAAACCAAACCAAAACAATATTTGAAGTGTACATGAAGTGGCTGATTATTAGATAAGCCATCTGCAAAAAAAATATAAAACCTTTTAAATGGGCGACCAATAACAGGGGAGACTGGCATTTGCATTCTTCTTCCATAGGAATCCTGTGTGTAGCTTTGTTAGCTAGTAATGCTAACCGTTCCTGGGTGACTTTATTAGTCTGCTCCATTCTTGGGAGTACAGTGCTGCTGAGATTCCCTCTCAGAATCCCAGCAGAGCCTGTTGGAGAACTACCTTTTGGCTTTCCATGAGCTTTTATCATTTTCCTTTTTAAGAGGATAGAGGTACCCTTCAAGATGAGCCAATGTAGGGAGGAACAGCAGCTACTCTGGAATTCTCTAGTGTAGAAGGAGGAGCTCCCTAAAGATAAGCTAGAGAAATATTATACTTTTCTCACAGAAGTTGCTACTGTGGCCTAGGTCCTAAGGAGCAGCAGAATTAAGATGGAGACAATCACTGATGGTCTCTGCCCTTGAGGAAAAAGGACTTGGAGACAAAGTCTCAGGCTGAGTTCAGCAAGGAAAGTTCTGTGATCATAGATATAAATAAGATCAAAATTTAACAAAAATGGTTTTAGATAATAAGGGTTAAACTTTGCTGTAGTTGAAGCAGATTTCTTCTGTTATACGTGTTTTGAAAGCTAACAGCTGGAAAATAGAATACCTACTTTATAATCCCCTGGGGGCAGGGGTGCAATACATATTACATAGTATTTAATTTATAGTTACTTTAACACTTGTTTTCTTACAATTTCTATATACTTGCAGGACCATTCTGAAATTGTCCTTGACTCTACTGAAGTGTCCACAGAAGATGGAAAAACAAGTCGGTTCCCAAAACCAGAGATGGAAATCCAGTTTACACCTCTGCAGCCCAATAAGATGGAGGTGAAGCACCAGGGCAGCACCTCACCAGTTACAGTTAAAATGCTCAAGCCAAGAAGGAAAAGGAAGAGTGTAGACATGGAAGAGGTATGAACTAGACCAACTGACAAAATCTGTTGTGCAGCTTTTCAACGTGTTACTCGGATCATTTATGAAAACTCTAACTTCTGATTTTCTGCTGAGATCCCAGGGGTGTACGTTATTTAAACCCCATGCCCCACAAGTGGTGGATCTCTGGCCTGTGTTCAATGAGGTCATAGACTTCAGCTGATCCAGTCTCTGGCCCCTTGTCCCTGATTTGCACTTTCTCTTTACCTTTTACATTTCTCTCTCCCAGATAATGCTCTTTGTTCCTTTCTCCAGCCCTGATCTGTGGCATTACAGATCAGTTCTATAACATTGTTTCTTTGTTTTAGGCAATCATTGATATTAATTATAATTTCTTCCAATTTCCTTAGGATTTTGTGAAAAGTGAGAACAAGAGAAATGCAAAACCTGCTATGGCTGATTCACCTTCTACAAGCAACAAAAAAATGGTTTGATTTTGTTCCATTTTTGTAGTTTAGCCTTTTCTGTAAAGGTGGACTTGTGAAAGGAGCAAATATTCTTATGCAGTGATCTCTTATCTGTGTACTTCAGTAGGATTCTTCAACATTTATGTTGTCTTTCTACTGATCTCTATGAGCTGAAATGTCTGTATTTGCCATGAATGGTGTAGTGTCCTACCTGCAGTGTGCAGTGATTCAAAGGGGAAGGATTGAAGGTTGAATGTTGCACATTCAATAGTTAAAACTACTATTTTGGGCATAATACTAAAATTTGATGTTATAGGCGATGCCTCTGAAGTAAAACTAAAGTTCATCTATATTTATTGCAGTCATAAAAAGATTGTTTTAGGCCATGGTACTAACCTGGGCAGGTTCAGAGGGTGAGTGAGAGATTTATTTGCCCCATCAGATTCTTTTATTTATAATTAGAACAGCTTGTCTAATAAAATACTCTACAACTTTGAATCTGCCTTTTTAAAAAAAGAAAACCTGTTTCCTATGACTCATGCTTCTCAAATGTATTCTGTGAAACTTTGGCAATTTTCTTTCTTGTAGGTGTAAAAAAAGGTTGTCTACATTACTTGCTGTAGTGATATCATTACTAAAATGAACAGAGGTGTCAGTAGCAAAGCTCAATGTGTCATCTTGAAAATAACATTGAAGTAAAGTGAAATTAAACTTGAAAATTAAGTCAATTTTCATCTTAAACAATGATCCTGTTTTCTGTACAGGTGCCTACAGCACAATCTCTTAGAAAAGAATACCCCCTAAGAAACCAAGGATCTACTCTAAGTAAAAAGTCAGCCAAGAAGAAAGATGGGACACTACAGAAAATTGGTGATTTTTTCCAAAGTTCTCCTACTATAATTCACTCTAAAGGTCTGTACAGTATAAATAAGGCTTATTCCCTATTCTCTGGCCATTTCAGAATGGCAGAGTAGAAAAGATTGTCTTGGTTGTGAGGACCACATGGTTCTAAATCTTAGCTAAAGTGTGAAATACAGACCAGGTGGAATGAAAGATGCAGTGTGGAATGTGTGCATATTTATTGTAAGAGCAATGATAACTGTTAGGCCTAAAATGTTAGAGCTACTCTGTACTTATTTACAGGTAAAGGCAATTTTAGAAACTCACCCTGTTGCTCTAAAAAACCAAGGTCTGAATCCAAATTCCAAATCTTACCTTGTTCTCTAAGCAATTTCTTGTTTCTGTGGAAACTTTGTTAATGTTTTTTGATGTATATTAATTCTGTGAAATCTGAAAGCCAGTGACTCATGAAAATATTTGGAAGACTTCATTAAACTGAATATAGAGCAATTAATGAATTTTGTTAAGTTTAGATATAGCCTTAGGAAGATTAATTGCTAGGTCTTTCTGTTGAAGGATATGTGTTTATTCTTTCCTACAGTGTGAATGATCTCTGGGTTACTGTGCTTTAAAAAAAATTAGCAGAGGGCACAAGGAATCACCAGTATTTAATTCTAAAATACACTATTATTTGTTTAAAACAGAGTCATTCATTATTTAATGTGGACAGTTAAAATAAACTACTGTACCAACTTGAAAGCTTGTCCTGCTACAGAGTATGTCTTAACTTATCTGACATAACACAGTCTAGATTATAACTGTGTGACATTTAAAAAAATTTCTACATTTGTCATATTGGTTCCATGAGCATAGTATTTATTATTATCAATGGAAGCCAAAGTCAGACTACTGAGCATTTCATCCTTAATTTTAATACTTTTGAGCAAATGAGTTCTGTTTTATAACTTTATTGCCATGTTCCGTATGGTTTCCCTCTTTGTATAACAGTATTGCTTATTTCTTATATTTTTTTCTTTTCTAGTGCATATACTTCTCTCTTTATAGAGCTAGTATGGGTTTGATAAATGTATAAAAATATATAGAGAAAATTGACTGTACACTGTGCTTCTGTCAGCACAAAGAAATTAAGCCTGTTCTTCAACTTAGAAGTTTCTAAGTGAGATCTCAGTGAGATCTGAATCCTAATTGATTTTTGATATGCCATTTAAATGTGTCCTTTAAGCTTTTGCATCTGAAGCTACAGAAAACTCTGGTAGCCAAATACCACTCCTGATTTTTATATTTGAACTTTGGACTACACTGGTTTAATTTTTAAACTGTTTTAATAAAGCTTGCTTTATTCATGAATTTTGAGGCTCACGAAACCATGACATGTATTTATGATAACATTTGTCTTCTAGCAAAGAAGCTTATTGAGACAATAAGCTCTCCCAAGTCTGCCGAACCAGAAAATGTCAAAGAAAACGAGCTTAAGCCAAAACGAGCTAAGAGAAAGCTGTATACAACAGACATTTCTTGCCCTCTGGATATCCCTAGTTCTTCAGTAAGTGATTAAGATTCCTTTTTTCCCCACTGTAATGATTCTACCTAGCCATTCCTCTTGGTCTTTTCTTTCTGCCGTTTTACTTAATTTTTTGTTTTCTCACCTCTCAGTGAATAGATGAATTTCACCAGATTGACTCGGGTAAAATTATGCAAACAGATTCTGGGAAAAACTATTCTGTTGAGCACACAGGTCTAGAAGGTGAATATCATTTGTCTCTGAAGAAATGCTGAATAACTGTCTTTTAACCCCTTTTTTTTTTTTTTTTTTCAGATCCTGTTTGAACAAAAAGAGAAAGAAAGTGATCATCTAATCATCAAACGACGGCTGCGATCAAGAAGAGCAAAATAACCTTGCAAAAGTGTGTTGATATTTCTTAGCTAGGACCTATTCCCATTGTATTATTCCAGCTCATTGTATGTAGGAAGCACTAGATATTTAGTCATGCTTCAAAATCTGTATATAGCTGTATAGAATTGGTCTGACTCCATTAAAATTGAGAAGTTCAAGAAAGCTTATGTGTGAAACTGTTTTTGTTTACTAGGAATGTGTTTTTAGAAGTGTACCTAATTTATTGTGCATTAAGAGCTATGCCTGTGTGGAATGGTTTAAATTGCTTTTTTTTTTCAGTCAGCCTATCTACCTTGAGTGGAAGAAAAATGAGTTTACACTGATACTTGTATATCCTTACATTCCCCTAAAATATTTTTTAAATTGCTTGCCTCAACTTCACCTCCTTTGTGGTGAATGTTTTTGGTTTGTTTTTTTTTTCCCCTCCATGCTTATGGCACTCCAGTTACAGACAAAGTGAGGGTTTCTGGAAGGAAAATATGAGGACACTACCTAATAGAGGTCAAACCTTTATCTTTGGTAAAAGAAAACAAGGAGCAGTAGTACCATTTGATCAGACAGCTGGTGAAGAGGGGGTGACTTTCTGGAGTTACAGTGGAAAAGGGCGCAGAATATTTTTGGGATGACCTTTCAGTAATAGGACAGCCTTCTGTAGATAAATGCAAGTATTTGAACGTGTTCGAAACCTTATTTGTGCTGTGAGGGAGGAAAAATAAAAAATCCTTTAACCAAAGGTGTCCGCAGGGTCCGTACGAGGCCGGGTACGTGCGAGCCCCAGCGAGGAGCGCAGCCCCCGGGAGGTGGCGCCGGGACACCGCCAGCCGCAGGCCGGGAATCAGCCGGGACGGACCGTGGGCAGGAACGGTTTGCTTTGTGATGAACTAACCCACCCTTGAACCCATGTAGCCGAGCTTCACAAAAAACGTTCAGAACGGGGCCTTGTAGGATTGTTTTCTCTTGGTAAAGTCCTAGTCCTCCAGATCCTTTTTCCCTGCTCTTGCCTGCCCAGGCACACAGCAATTGGCGCAGAGCCCTGGCACTGGGGGCTTTGGTCAATATCCCTTAAACGGTGTTTCTGCTCTGCCACGTTAAAGCCTCAAAGAAACACCAAAAATGATTGCACACACTCTGTGCAAAGCACCAAATTCTAATCTTCCCCTCAGCAACCTTTAATGTTTTGGCTGTAGTCAGATGAGCCAGTTGAAAGGTTGTTGGCTGGCAACATGTCCTCATGCAATCTCCTACAGATTCAGTTTCTCAAAGGATAAAGCGTGGAGGTAAGCTGATGTGAGTACTTGAGAGTGTTTGACAGGAGCCCTAAACGCAGCTGGCAATAGAATGATACTGGTTTATTTTCTGAAGAAGAGAATCACAGTATTTGTTGCTGTACAAATTAGTTTTTCCTTGCTTGTAGATTCATGATATTGAGGCGTCTGTTCTGGGGAAAAAGGATCCATGGAAAAAAAAAGAGAAGTTACATGTTTATATTTAAATACCTCATTAAGTTTAACTGCTTGGTGCTAGCCAGGTGCTTCTGAGGTGGGGATTGACTCTACAACTAAGGAAAGTTGTAAAGTAGGTATGTTTATTCCCATGCTGGGACGCATGGGAGAATATTTTCCTCCAAAGGCGTGAGCACTGTCAGTGGCACTTTGCTTAGTTTATATCAAGTTGCAAATTACATGTGCATTAAATTTTGCGATTTGCCTATACACATTCATTGCCTAGCCCCGCCTAGCCTCGCTTCGTATTGTAATCAGTTTGCACATCTTTGCATGTGCGTGCTGCCTCCTGGTGCTCGTGGGCAGGGGTCTCTGGGCTGAAGTAAGAGTCCTCCTCAGATGAGGTAAGGAGTCTTCCTTGGGTTGAACTCTTCACCTGCCTCCTTGCATAGACTCCTTGGGTTCCTGGTCTAAGAGCAATCTCTCAGCTGGGCTGGGCTGATCTCAGGGTCCCAAAACCAGGATCTTTGGTCACGGTTGCTTCTCTTTATCAATAGTCTGGCATCTTTATATCCTTCCTCTTTGCTTGACAAGAACCAAAATGTTAAGCAAGCTACATACATTGTTTTGACAAGCAGCTCCTAATAAATCATTATACACCTTGTTTTAACAACCATCCTCTAGTAAATCTTAGCCCCCTTAAATCACTTCTGCATGCAGATACCAATGTGAAAGTTAGTACTAATCTTCAGAGGGATCATGGAATCGTGCTTCCAGGAGAGACTGGCACGTACTGCACAAGCACTAAAACAAGGTATTTATAGAAGTAGATGCATTTGAAATTAGCCATACCAGGGGTCCTTTTAACTTGTTCCACGTGTAACAGTTACAATATAACACTGTTTGAACCTTGTGAGAAACAGGTTTTAAAGCCTTGAATACCGTAAGAGGATGCATCAATGTTTTTTTCCACTTCGAAAGGTATGTGCTACATGTATCCCATATTACTTATTTTGATCTGGGTTTTAGGATAGCACTGGAAAGGGAAAAAAAATATTACTAACATGGGTTTCTGCAGCCACCAAAAAAGTTTTTGGCTGCTTGCTTTAGGTGGTTCAACAAAAAATTTTGAAATTAGGAAAGTGATGGCTTTGTGGAAACTGCAAGATAGTCTGGATGTCTTTCTTTCCAAGCAGTTTAGCCAGCTAAAACATATTATCCAAATAATAAATTTGAATAATCCTTGTTTTTCAAACAACACTTACAACTGTTTTGAAAAAAAAAAATCTGGAGATTTTGCTTTGAGCCTAATTTACATAATCTTTTTAAATATATAATGTCCATGTGTGAAATACCACATAGTATTTATTTCCACTAGCATCTATTGATAATGTTAAGATGATTAGATAGATGCTTTCATTACTAATGTTGACTGTTAAACTTCTTGCTTATGAAAAAACACCCAGTGAAATGCTGACTCCTGCAGACACTGCTTAAGCAAAGTTGGAACACTGAGTTCCCAGCAGGAAATTGCTTGGACAATCTCACACAAAGTAAGTTTTCTCTTCCTTGTAGATTAAATTTCATAAACCTAGTCAGACACAAGTGATGCAAATTAGTAATAAAAAAATGTAATAGTAAGTACAGTCAGTCTCTTTGATTCTCATGACAGCTTTTGAAAGAAAAATCCTGAAGTTGAATTTCCCTTAAGGAGTAGGTCCTGCTTACTAATGCAATAAATATAACTCATGAAAGAAATATCTGTTATACAGATATTGCCAAAATACAAACTTCTTTGTAACTTAAACATTTCAGTCTTGTGGGAGGTAGAAATCTGTGTTCCAGTGAAAGATATGCAAGCCATACTTCATGCAAGCCATATTTGCTTATCATTTTTGATTTACAAGAATTAAATATTCTGCTTGATTCAACCCCCATTTATAATATTTATTTCCCAAAGATGTTGACATTTCATTTTCAGTTACAAAGAAAGTTTCAAAAGCCTGAGTAAAGTGACCTTTCTCACCTGTGCATTGATCTAGCATTATAGATACCAGGGAAAACATGCTGTAAACTAAAGCAGCTACAGCATGGTCAGTACCTGAGGTTTTGCCAGCTGAACCTTTGGTTCATGAGATCCCAGGGCTGATTTTGGAGCGTCGGAGGGGCCAATCCCCATTCAGGCAGGCTATGGCTGTACTGATGTGATCGTGCCCCCAAGCAGTTCCTCCTGTGTGCTCAGAGTGGCAGCAGTGCCCTGGGACCCCTGAGCTTGACTGATCTGAGTAATGCCAAGGCTGAGCCTCCCCCCTGCAGAGCTGTCCTGTGGCTCCACGTGCAGGTGTCTCACCAAGCTCAGACCTCAGCGTGGGCTAATGTTTCCTGACTGGCATCTGGAATTGCTGCAGGGGCTGGCTTGCTCTGTGTTGTGGTTCATCTGCTCTTGTAGACGGGGTGAAGGGAAGATGCCTATGAAGTGCTGAAGTCGTGCTCTCTTGAAAGCAAGCATCTCAGTGCATATCTTCTCTACCCTTCCTTCTTTCCCCCTGTTGCTTATTTTCTAGTATGTCACAGCTTTTGAGATAGAGGCAGTGTTATTCCAGTGCTTAATCTGTTCTCTTTTAAAGATTTATGTTCTTTATCAGTATTTTGGTTTTACAGTTCAATAAAGTATCACCTACAGTAAAATGGCACTTGAGGGTCCATTTCACTAGAGTTGGAATGGGTTGAATACTCTCAGCTCCCTTTTCATCCAACATTACTTCACTTCGCTCCTTTTTTCTCAGCCTACGTGCAGAATCAAAATATCAGTCTTGGGTTTGTTTTTAACTTTTATGAGAGATATCTGATTGCTAAAGCATAATAACACCTCACATCTTTTTTAACATGTAATTTTTCAGATTGTGTAGATTCCATTAGTTAAAAAATTATCTTATTGTTTAATTAAAAAACTGTGTTCCAGATCCAATGAGCCCTTAGGTAATATTTTTTAATGTCAACACACAAATGACTGAAAACTGATTAATTTATTGCCAGATGCGCAACAGTGAATTAAATTAAAAGTGTAGGCAGAGAACTTCAAAACTACATTTTTCTTTTTGACATGTTTTTCTCTAGGTTGCTGTCAGTTTTTCTTGCATTAGCTAAAGGCATATGAAATACTAAAATGACAGGTGACTGGGAATAGGTCGTGAGAGATGCAGTGTTGGACAACACGCTAAAAATACATTCAGAACTGAGATTCTGCAGCCCACCAGTTATGAGAGAAGCACAGAATGGATCAGACTGGGAAGGACCAGAGGGGGTCATCCATAGTGCCCAACCTCCCTGCTCAAGCAGGATCAGCCCAGAGCCCATGGCACAGGGTTGTGTCCAGAAGCTTCTTGAATATTTCCAGTGAGGGAGACTCCCCAGCCTCTCTGGGCAATCTGTTCCAGGGCATGGTGACCTGCACAGTAAAAAAGTTCTTTTTCCTATTCAGGTGCAACTTCTGTGCATCAGTTTCTGCCTGTTGCCTCTTGTTTTGTGTACTTGGTTATCAGCCAAGCACCCTGGGTTGGCAGAGACTGCTGATATGAGAATGTAGGGATTGTAAAATTTTGGATAATGGACTCATTCTTTCATACCTCACAGCTTTGCTTTCCTGTGCTGCCATTCAAATATACGTACATTAAGAATTAAAGCAGGAAGAGGAGACTACATCACTGTGTTGGGAACATACATCCCTTTTCATTAGAACATCCTCTCCCAGCCCGGAACTTGATTTAATTTGTAAATCAAATTGGAACAATTTGCCTGTGTGGTAAATAAAATGTCTGTTTTAGCTGCTGTATTGTTCCAGCTGCCCTGACTGCTCAGAGTGTGCCAAAACCCGTCCATCAGTGCGATTGTACGTGTTTGGGTTGGTTTCTGTGGACATTTGCCTGCAAGCTGAATTTGTCCCTGTGTTTCATGAGGAACTGTAGTAAGAAAATGCTTTAGGAGGCACAACCTGTGAGTTCTGAATGAAAAGTAAGAAAATGTGGCTTGGAGTATGCCAAATAACAAGAAGTTATGGATTCATGGATGCTGATCAAACAAAGGCTCCTAAACTACTGAATTACTTGCTGGTGTTAGCACAGATTCATTGACAGGCAAGTGCTGATGAAGTGATTTTATTTAAACAGGGATCTGGGCAAGCTACTGGGAGCTGCTATGAAGAGCGGAGCCTCAAACCAGCAGAAGTGTAAACCTTAGACTACCTCAGATATTTTAAATAGTTTTCCATTGATGGGTGCTTAATCTCTGCAGTGCTTCTTTGTAGAACTCCAAACAATGCAGGGATGAAAACCAAACGAATTAAGCAAAGCTGCCACATTTCTAGCCTCCTGCCCTTAGTGAACACCACGAAGCTTTGACAAAAACCAGTTCTGCAAGTCTGTCTCCACAATTTAACATCAAACTTCTTTTGCATACAGCTATGGTGTCAGTGCCTTTAGGACCAGAGAAACCTCAGAGACCTCCATCAGTGGCCAGTGTGAACAGAAACCAGCATGGTAGAAATCTGAATTCCCACCTCTCCACAGCCTGATCTGTCTTCTGTCAAAAACATTCCCCGAAAGCTGTGAATTTATCCGTGAAGCTAGGAAAGATAACGTGAGGCTATAAATCTGAGTTGGTATTTATCTAAGTTGCCCACCAACAAAAAGGTTTTCTACAGTCAGTGATGTAATTTTCCTGTAATGGAGATTAGCAGTGTCTGCAGGCTGGCAGGTGTTGTCTCTGTTAGAGGGGGACAACACAAACATGAAAGAATAGCACTTCTCTGGAAAGCATAAAGCTAATTCTAATTTCAACAGTAGCTGCAGTCAACTTTTGTGGAAAACAATCCAGAAAATGCCTTGCATTGCATATCTCTGTGAGATCCATTTTTCTCTTTTAAACAACACAAACTTCAGAAAAACATCCAGGCATAAACATTTCACATTTGTTTTGATCTTGCTGACTTCAAATGCCTTTAATGGTTTGTTGTTTTTTTTGTTTTGTTTTGGTTTTGGTTTTTTGGGTTTCTTTTGTATTTTGACTGTTTCAGTAAGCTTAACAACAGAAAATTAAGGGGAAAACAGGGTGGATTATCTCCATGAGAAGTTAAGGAAAGGATTACTGAGTGGAGTCAAAATGTCTTGAAAGGGAAAAGAAAAAGCTATAGGAATAAGAGACTGGAATAGAGTTGGATCAGATAGGTTTTTTGAGAATCAGGACTCTCTGCTACAACCATAACAGACATTAACCCCATCAGTATCAAAGCCCTTCAGAGCTGGAGCCCAGAGTCTTCTGGAAACCTAGTCCAAGGACTTTTTACCCCCAGGTTTCCCTGCCCTCTGGATCTCTTTGCTGCAATATCAGTTCACTATTCCTTGCTCTGTCCTTACAGGACATAACCCCTTTATAACTACTTCAATGCATTTAAAGACCATCCTTTGTGTTCTCTGACGTTCAGCCTTTCTCGAAAGGTCACGTTTTCTGGATATCTGCTCCTTCCCTGTGCTCTCCCTTGGTTACCCCCAACGTGTGGGGGCTTCTCCTGGCCACCATCCTGCCCCAGCTCCGCTGGCCTCCCCAGCTGCTCCCTGCCTCTTGCTGGGGACTGACTTGGAGGTGGCAGCCAGGTTTGTCCCCAGGCTGCTGCAAGCCTGCGCCTGCCACTCTGGGCTAGGAAGGGTGAGCAGGGTCAGGGGCTTTGGCTCCGAGGCAAAGCCTTGCCCTGTGGTCAACTGGCCAAACCTGGAGGGTGTGAAAAGAATCGGGCACTTCCCAGGGGGCTGGGGTAGGGTTAGATGTCATTTTGGCTCCGTGTAGTTTCTTGCTTTGGTGGAGCTTTTGTAATCTCTGGGGAGTTTTAAATGTGTTTTCTCTAGAGGCAAATATTTGCTATATGTAGTGAGATTTATGTGCTTGTAAGGAAAAATCTGACAAAGTAATTTTCGTCTGTTTTTATCTGTGAGATTTCAAGCTCTCTGGGGATAAATAACAGTAAATAAAATACATAAAAGATCATAAAAATTCTCTCTATCAAGAGCTGAATTTTCACTTTGTGTAAACTGGAGCATAATTTCACTCTGTAGAGACAATAAAAAAGAATTGTTGCAAGATGTGCTCCACCTGTAGTTTTCCCATGTTAGCAGATCAAACTTAAGGTAAATTTTTTCATTAGAAAAAAAGATCAGTTCTCAGGAAATGCTGTCATCACACTACTCTAGGACAGAGCAAGATTATTCTATTAATTATAGTTCCAGTCGCTTGTCTTACCCATGCTAAAGTTTTTATCCACAAGATTCCACCTCAATGAACAGCTGAAGACAAGTGATGGAGCAGCATTTCAAACTCCTCGTTTCTGCTTTCAAACACAGAACACCGGGCGAGCTAACTGTGGATGTCTCTCAGCAGCTGCAGCGCTCCTCCAGAGCAAATCTTGGCTTGTCCCACCTGAGACTGAAGACGTTTCCTCTGAAGTGGGCACTGCTGCACGAGGGGTGAGTTTCTGCTGATTTAGGGAGTGGGGTCAGATGGTGGCAGGGCCCACGGGTGATGTGAGGACACAGGGGCACGGCAGGGAGGGAGGGTCACGGTGTCTTCTTGTGTCTGGCAGTAATGGGCTCTGCTTTTTGAACTAAGGCTGGGGATTCACAGCAATTGCTCCAGTCAGAGGCGTATCCAGCCAAATTTACCCAGTCTGTTGGGGGAGAAAATGGTATCAAATGCAAAGAGGATGAAAAAGCCCGAGGGGAGGAGGAATGTGGGAATCACCCGGTACTAGTCGTGTTTTCTGTGAAAACTAACATGTCCGTCTAGTGTTACCAAACTTCTCTTAGCATGCACCAGGTGTATCAAAGATAGTGGGAAGAATATTGCCCTGGAAAGTTATTATATGGTTGTGTCATTATCCCTTCCCTTTCACCTTTCGCTTAGCTTAATTCCAATTTTTGGGATTATTTTTCTGTCTGTATGTCTCTATCTAGATATCTGAATTGACTCCCACTAGAATTTCACTAACAGTTTCACATGAAAAAGGCAATAAAATTTTTCACTCTTAATTTGTTGGTGGAAGATGGCTAGTTGTGCCCTTGGTCCCTCAGGTATTATGGGATGAGTTGGAATTATGGAAAAGGATTCTAACGGGATGTTAAAATAGTGCTCAGTGCAGAAATGGTTAATAAATTAATGTTTCTGAAGACCTAGTGTGCTTCTGGCTTACCTGAAATTGTAACACACTTTCTGAGGTGGAGGTACACAGCAGCATTTGTACTCACACTCTTCAGATAAACACTGATATATTGATAAGCTTATAGAAACACTACAAACATAGAAATGTAACTGTGAAACAATGAGAACTGTAGATCTGTGGTGAAGGATACCTCTGAACAGCTTCAGGCAGTTTGTTGTGTGAGTACAGCATTTGTACTGCCCTTCATAACTGTTTGGGGAGAAGTATCCCTGAATTCTTGAACCTGTGGTTTGCTCAGTCCCTGCAGCATTCTGAAATCTCAGAATTTATGCAGCTTAAGCTTCTGTCCCTCTCAGGCTCCCCACTGAGACAATCCAACCAGCTCTGTGAAAACACAGCAAGCAGTCAGCAGCTGATAGTCTCTGAAGATTTATCAGTGCTGAAGGCACATTCTTGTCTCTAGGGTAAGTGAGAACTGCTAATCTTCTATTGTTTAGCAAACTCTTTTGGGGCTCCCAGACAAATTAGTTTCTGTGCAGCCCATCATTGGTCCCTTCTTAGATTTATACTGGCCACAAATGAAGATCTTTCTCTTGTGCTACCTTCACCACAACAATGCAAAAGGAGGGAGAAATTGCATCAAATTCTGTGAAGAAAAGCCTTTCCTTCAAATGCAGTTTTTGCTTTAGTTGAAGTATATTGGAAGTATAAACAAAGCAAAGAAACTCTTACTGACACTGCCTGCTAACGTTGGGCTGAGTGGTTGCTTTCTTACAGTGTTTGGGGACCTGTTTTTCTACCTCGTTAGAGGTTTTGCTTCTCCTTGATTGCACCAAGAGTTATCTTGCAGCATGGAAAGGACAATTGAAGTACCTTGCTATGGCCTTACTCAGAGATTAATCCAAGGACTGTCTCCTTTACCCAGATACTCATGGTTGCTGGTTTACTCAGGCTGAGGGCCTGAAAGGCAAATATTTCAGTGCCCGTGGAAAAGTGCTCATGCAGGTCACAATCTCTAACGTGGACCTTGGTCACTTATCTTAACTCTGCACAAAAAGCTACTCCACAAAAGATCACACCGCTCTACCTCCATCTCAGCCCATCTGACCTCCCTCTTAGCAACTTGTTTTAAGTGATTCAAAAAATACGGTAGAAAGCCCTGCCCTGGTAAAGGATTTGCAGCTTACTTTATCTCTGTCTTCACACAATTTATGTATTCCCTTATAATCTGATGAGTGCTGAGGTGTGCACCTTGGTAAATATTTTTCTCTTAGAAAACTTATAAAAAACATAGGAGAAAATCAACCTTTCAGTCAAAAAATAGGTAAGAAGTGTGGTGTGGTTTAGCATCATTTGTTGTCTTTGGAAGTATTTGTATTTCATTTAATTAAAACCCCTAGGTTAAAACACACAGGAGGCTATCTCTGAAAAATCTAGGAGCATCCCAACTCTCAGCTAAACTTTCTCCTTCATAGAGTTCAGTATCCTGGTTTCCATTAATGAGTGCAACAAAGGATTCTTGGAAAATGTTTTTATGCCCAAAGGAGTTAATCTGAGGCAGTTTCTGGGTAAGATTTATTAGAATTTTCTCTAAATTCAGATTTTATGGAATTCCTCTTTGCCTTTCAGGATGTTTCAGCCTACTAAAAAACCCCCACCAAATAAAATGAGATGTATGTGCATGTGCACTGGGGAAAGAAAAAGACTTTTAAACTCCAAATTCAATTATGGTAGCCAAATCTTTGCTCTGTCTGATTTGTTAGCATAATTTTCAGCTGTTCTCAGTTAAGCCAATTACTCACAAATCCTTTAAACAGCCAGTGTTGTGGAGCACAGATCAAGTTCCCTCTCATTTAATTATAGCTACTACACTATATGGTATAATTGGATCTTCATGAGAATTTCCCTCTAAGTCATGGAGGATAGGAAAGAGCAGCCTGACCTCAAAATCAGCTGTAAACTATTAGAAAGGGACTGCAACTGTTAAAATTTCCATAAGGAGTTTGAAAAGTACAGATTCTTTCCAAATGGTTTTATGTTTTGTTGTTTGTGGGATTTTTAACATCTAGAAGTCCCATTTTATGAAATTTCATTGTTTACCACTGAATTTGAGAATCCTGAAACAGAGATGGCCTTGTGTCAACAATTCCAGGTACAAATGTTGGGGTTTTTTGGTTTTTCTCTGGAAAACAATTAGATTTAAATGTGCCACAGAAATGAGGCCCCTATGGGAGTGAGAAGGTAAATGTTGATGTGATATTCCCAATGGAGAATTCCACTGGCCTTAAATTCAGAACGATGGAGATTGTCTCATGGAGTGTTTGGACAGAGCTGATTACAAAAGCTGGTTAAATATCTTGTCATTGTGATATATATCTGTGTAAATATGCAGGGAAAGGAAAAAAAACTTATTTCATCCGCTCCAAAGTGCCCTATTGTAAACTGTATTTTTCTTGTCAGTGTTGTCTCCAGGTCTGACAGGGTCTTAGTGCCTTGGAAATCAGGATCAGAGAATTAAGTGAAATTTCCCTCATGTTCAATTTAAGCAGGCGGAGCGCGATTCAAACCAAACATAAATGCAAGGAACAGTGGACAGATCTTTTCTGAAAATGAATGGCTGTTTGAAGGCACAAGCAGGTTCACTCCAGGAACAGGTAAACTCACTGCTTGTTGTGCTCAGGCTTTTCTGGAAAAGATGTTTTAACCAAGAAAAACCAGCCTAGTGGGTTCAATGAAATGCTCTGGACTCTTCTAAACAATCTCAACGAAATCTGGGACTGAGAAGGGACCATTCAGTCTGATCTCCTTCTGAGCCCTTCAAGGCTGAAGCAGGGAAATGGCCGAGGCTGTCACTAACTGCCATCCTGCTCCTGCAATGTCACCGCAGGGCTGCACACGATGCCGTCACACGCGCTCCACAAGAGGAGGGAAAAGCCCACGGAAGATATTCTGTGATGTGACAATGTTTAGAAACAATCCTACTTAGCAATCCCTGAGTGGGAGTAAAAAGGACTAGAGGAATTTGCAGCTCAGTTTGAAAAGGAGCCCCACGAACACCCAGAAAAGCACAGTTTAAGTGACCTCCCAAGTGACCAGACCTGGACATGGTGTTGGGTATCAGGGGCCAGCTCTTAAGGGCTGAAACCAGTTCAAGTAATTAAAAAAACTGGTCTTCTACACCCACAAAAACTGGGCAAAACAACACAAGAAATGAAAGAGCTGGGAATAAATGATTAAGAAAATAAAGCCATTTTGTTTATTGGACCAGGAATATACTGTATTAATGAGTAATTATAGCCATTTCTTTTATTCTGTTGTCTCAAGCTTGTAAGTCTTGTTGTAAAGGCCCTTGACCTTCCTTTCCATTGCATTTGAAGTGCAACCTGTGCATGAGGACACAGTTTGAATTGGTAGGCAGGTGTATGAGCAGGTGAGAAGGTCTACTGACTCTTTTTAATCCTACAATTCTATAATTATTCTGCATCCATCTGTCTGAACGCCACACAGCTTCTGAGCAACAACACTTTTCCATGCAAGTCTTTCTGCTTCATTCAAATTTCTGTTCTCTTCTTTTGGATCTTTCTCATGCAAAGCAGAAATTTATTTAAATTGCCATGATATAGAGCTATTATTTGTATGTTTTGTTTTGGCTAGAAAACACAGGCTTAACTGCATCAGCAATTACAATAAGCAACGGGTGGTGAAATTCTCCCTAGAGGAGCCATTTTATATTAAGAATTCTCTGAATTGTAGTTTGAGTGAAGGATGTCATTGGAAGTGTCAGAAATAGCTGCTATTACCCAGTAGATACCAGTGCTTTTTGTTACAGATTGACTGTGTTTTACTTCAGCCGGTTCTGAAGATCACTCTTCTTTTTATTTGGGCTTTGACTCAGCCACATACTTGCTTAAATTTAAGCAAATGTATATGCAGAGTGATTTTTAACTGAGCTGGACACTCACAGAGAATATCTCAGTGAATCAGCACTAAGATTTCAAGAATAATATGACCATTAATGTGATCATAATGTGGGCACTGAATTCATAAAAACAACTTGAAGATCAAGGTAACAGGATCAGCTAAGACCAGTTTTGAGTTTATTGATTCTGGAATAAACTAGCACATGTAATATTCTGCATAGAACAAAACATTTTGCTTGATGCAAAACTGAACATCTAGATTCAGAAGCATTTGTAATAAAGCTGAGGAAACTGAAGGCTAAAATTATAAAATAAGAGGCAGCAGTGGAGATGATCTGCTCCAGATCACCTTAGTTAACACTTTACTGGTGGTTATGAGTTCACTAGTTTTCTCCATTTTAAAACAACACAAATATAATCCCCATACCCTTCTCAGTTTGTCCTATTAACTCTTTTCCCACATTGCAAAGGTGGTTCAAATGCTCCCTGGGAGGCTGAGAAGGAGCAGGCAGATGGACAGACTGCCACGGACAGTGGCTGTGGGTGCAGGTCACGTCGGTCACCTCCAGACCTTCACGCAGGACATTGCTGTGAAGCACAGGCAGAGCTGCCTCCCAAGCATAAAGATTGCATGTGCTCAGTGGTTTGAAGTGTCCACGGCAGGGGACAGCAGGCAGGTATTCAGTGATGCCCTTTTGGAAGGGCTCCTGTTTAGTATCGCTTTCCACTTTTGGAATGAAATTGTAAGGACTAGAAATGCTCCCAGTCCTTTTCACCCTCCAGGTGACTTAGCAGTTGCATAGCAAACGTACTCCTTGATGGTAACATTTACAAATTTCTGCACCCAGTAACCTTCTTCTATCAGTTTATGTCTTTTCCCAATTAAATCACCACTGTTAGTCTGGCAGCTGTAAACCCAGGGGCACTTCATAAAGTTATTTCCATAAGTATATGTCAATATCATGTGCAGGATACTTTAGAGTATCTTGGTCAAGCCACAGTCACAAATAAAATAAGACTATTAAATCTCACATCAGAACAAGGATTTACACACTTCTTTAACAATGATGCCAGGAGTTTTAGGAAACCTCTTAGACCAAACAGTGCTGTGCAGCACTTTGACAATTAATAAGAAATAATAGGTGATTGGTTAGAGGTGCTTGCATTATGTAATTGTGAGGTAATTATGTTGTTTTTTTGTTTACAGAAAAGTGAGAAACTGTGAAATATATTTGAAACAATAAACAAAGCAAGTGCCACAGCTCTCCTAAAGACAAATTCTCCCTCTTCAGTCCCATAGCTTGGAAGACACAGTAATATAAACTGAATGTTTTCCTAGTTTTAGTTTTGCTTTTAGCTTTTTAAGTAGAAACAACATCATAAAGTGAAATACCCTTTACCGTTGCTTCTGGCAATTCACTAGTGATGAGATGTAGCACAGTGTTTGTTAAGGGTGAATTGTAACAATAAGTATGTTACTGTCAGTAGAAGCAAACCCAAACCTCAGGTCTAAAGCTGAACTTTACCAAAGTTCAGGCAGAGAAAGGAGGTGATGTGAATTCCACCAGAAATCTCATTTCCCTATTTCAATGAAGCCCCTCTGCCATGCGGTCGATGCTCTTGCAATCCATGGTGAAGCGTGGTAGCTTTGGTTAGTGTGCCAAAAAGTTTGGGGTGAGATGTGCATGTAAGCACGGCAAGCTCAGACTGTGGACTTTTTCTCTCTTGAAAGAAAACATCATATTAAAATGTTTAACAAAATCTAGCAATGTCAGCTGTATAGTTCTGCGACCTGCACTAGCTTCCCTTCTGGACTGTGGGGAGCTAGCAAGACCTTCACATTCAGAAACAGCTGAGGGGACGGAAGATGGATGGTAGACGAGATTTGTGAAATGCTTTGAGTCGGGTGTTTTCTGGAGGGGTTGTTTGTTTTTAATTTTAAAATGTTTTTGTTTAATTTATTCAATAAAATGCTGTATCAAAACAGGAACACAACATTTTAGCTTTGGTGCAAAGAACAGTTCAACTGCCTTAAGGTGCAGCTTATTTAAAGATTAAGGTGTGACTTTGGAGGCTTTCTGTTTATATGTTTGACTGTGGAAAATCATATAAAGTTGAAAAAGTCCCTTTCACTTCACAAATTTCTGGAGACAAATATCAGAGCTAGGGTCTGCTACTACTTGTTGGCTCTCAGCAGAATTATTTACTGAGGTAAATTGATTCCAGGTTTGGGAGCTCACAGGGGTAATTTGGTGCCTGAGGAGTTGTTAGGCATTGATGATCATGCCTGATTTGAGATGGATTAAGGACACTGAAATCAGTACATTTCAGAGAGCTTTCTGGGGCTGGAGAGAAGGGATGTGTGCGGAGTGAGGAAGTACCTGGCAGTGGAGGTTGGAAAAGAAAGATTTTGAGGAGCAGGTGCTGCTCTGCACTACTAAGCAGAAGTTTGGTCCTCTGCCTGCTGAAGACACCGAGCAAAATGGTGCAGCCTCAGCTCTCTGATAGGTAAGAGTTGGGGGTTGTTTTCTTGTTTCCATCTTTTATCAAATCTCAAGAGGTTAATACTTTTCCTCATCTGCAAAGTGTTTCTGCTGTTTGTCTGAGAGGTTATTGAAGAAGATTTCTCACGTAGGCTTTATTTTCTGTGGTGCAGCAGAGATAAAAATACCAAAGATTTTTCAGATTCTGTGATCTTTATTTAGCCTGTGTTTTGTAAAACTTTATTTCACTTTAAAGACTGCTCTGCTTACATAAGAACTGAAGTAAATGTTTTAAAGAACAGTTATTTCTGCAGCAGTTGAAAAGACTGCTTTTTCTGGTGTGTTGGGCTGTGTGTTCAGTGCTGTGGAAGTGAATACTTGACTAAGAATTCCATTAAGTTTGTTAATCTTTGGGCTTTCACAAGTGCAATATGTTGTTTTTATCTGTATTTCAGCAAGCAGATTTTTAAACAAATGTGAAGGTAAATGTTATGGTGCTGTTAAGGCATAAAATATTTGAATGTAACCAAATATTAGACAGAAGTTTTTGTTTTGCTTTTTCTCACTTAATTGGAAGTGGAAACCCTGAGTTTTGCTGAACCACTTCATGGTGAGTCTGAGCAGACAAATCACTTCATGTCTGTGCTTGTATAAAAATTGGCTCAGAAAAACAAAATGTGGGGACACACGTGAAGCAAATGCTCTCCTGGAGAAGCCATCTTTAAACAATTACATGAAGTGTAAATGATTGGGTGATTTGAGGATTCATAGCTGATTTTGAGTGTGGTTTTAAGAGTTCTGTCAAACCTGCTTGATTTTGTAATTCCTTTGACTCTCATTGCAAGCAGTCCAGGCTGGGAGTAACAAGAGGTTTTCTTGGAACACCAAGTTGTTAGCCAAAACAGAATTTTCATGAAGAGTATGGTTCCTCTTACAATTCTTCATTAATTTTCATAAGAACTTAATTGTAACAGAACAAACAGCTAAGAACTGGAATCAAAACTTTGGGCAGGTGGGAAGGAAGGACAGCTCTACCTGTAAGTCAGCTGTGATCAGTAAGCCCTGATCGCTTTCTGTAGGTCTGGTTTCTGTCCGCGTGGGCCCTGCCAATACAAAACCAGGTGTTGCTATTCGGGTTCTGAGCTTCGTTAGCTGTGGTTCAGTACTTGTGGATGCTACTGTCAGCAGGTGGTTAAAACCAATCCTGTCTGAAGTGTTGGCAAAGTGGCACAAACAGGAAAAAATACCCCCAGGAGATGGCCTCCTGAAGACGAAATCCCTGCCTCCCTCTGGAGACACAGAACTGACCCTAACAGGAGGGTGTTTTTGCCTGCAAGTTGTTTCTATCTACATGCCAGTGCAGAAGGCTTTGTTGTTTGCTTAGATACACTTTAATTCTGCCATTAAATGCAATAAGAGTTCTTTGGTAAAAGCTGAAAGTTATTCACAATACTGGTTCCAGCAAGAACCAAACATCTGAAAATGCTGAAGTACACAGGTATTTGCACAACTTTTCCTCCAATCTCTGAAGGTGAGGGTAGCCAAAGGTAATTCTGCAGGTAATTCTGTTTGTATTAGGTGCAACTGTGCATTTGGGGTTGTATGGCAGTGCTGTGAGATTCGGATAAAATTAGGTGCTTTGGGGTCTCAACTCACTGGGTTTGTGCTACTGTGCTTTGCATCTGAGAAGCCCCAGCTGGTTTTGCTAAGCATCAGCTGCAGCTCCTCACTGCAGAGATGTGGAGGTGAGCCTCCTGAAGATCTTCTTCGGTGGTTAAAGTGGAGATCAGTGGGACTTCTGACGTAATGGCAGGTAATTACTGTAAAGTGGGCTGATTACATTATGGGAACCAACAGGACTTTGGAGTTTATTGTACAGAGGCTTGTTTCTGGGGTGGGGGCATGTGGGCAATAGAAATGTCAGATGTTGCTTAAAGAGATCAGAGAGGGAACTGTGATTTTGCTACTCATGTACTGCTTAACCTGCTGTCCTTGAACAGTACTAAAAATCACTTGGCACCCTTAATTTTTGGCTAATAAAGCTGTTTAGATGTGTACTAAAGTACTTTTTTGCCCCCTGAAAAGTGCAAGGTCTTAGACACTTCTAAGAAAATACATCCAGTAAATCATTGCTCTGTGTGAGGTTAAAAATACAGCTGTTAAAATGTGGGTTTTATGTGATTCATAAATATCCCACCTTGCTCATGCGCATTTTCATCTCTAACTGAAGAGACTGACACCATCTCTCCTGTGTTGTGACAATTATACAGTCTTATATAATGGCTACACTGCACTGTAATGTGAATTATTCCTGGCTGGTCCTGAGTGCTGCCTGGTTTATTCTCAAGGGCCAAAGAATTTTCTATGTAAGCACAAAGAATTTTAGATGCAGCTGCAATTTGAGAGCTGCTGTTTGGTATGTATCGATGTAATTTATGTCTCTGAAATGTTAACAAATTGTCCAAGTTGGAGCACTGAGTTTCCTTTGGAAATTGCCATGGAGGCTGGCATGGCAGAACTCTTCAAGGCTGGGGTAGGAAGCAGAAAATGAGTGAGGAAGGCTGGGAAAGGCCCCAAGAGTGTGTGTTGAGACACAGCTGTGCTGGGAGGTGGTGTTGTGCTGCCAGCTGCGGCCCCTGCTGCTGGAGAGCAGCCTGGGGGACACAGGGCCACCTTCCCAACTGGCTCAGCTTCCCTTGTATGTAGGATTTTGGTGGCCACTTGGGAAAAATGCTCCTCTCCAGCTCCCCTCTCCAGGCCATCGTTAAAGCCACCAGTTTCCTCTCATACAGAACTCGCTGCAGTGGCTAGGTGTGACATCATGTGACATCACGATGAGAGGAAAATTCCTAACAAAAGGTCTCAAGGAAAAAAAGAGGCTGAGAAAAGGCTACCTAAACACTTTAAAATAAAAACAATCAAACCAAAAAAACAACAAGAAGAAAAGTTGTTCAACATACAGCAAACTGGAACAGGACTCCTGGAAAATGATTACAAGTGAGTTTTAAAACCATAATGTGCATTTGCGTAGTAACAAACCAGGTAGCTTTGCAAAGAACAAAAAAGGATAGGTGTGTCATCTCTTCGTAATGGCAAAATGAAACCATTTCATAGTGGTTGGGTCAAGATTTAATAGTCATTAATTTAAATGTTCTGAATAATTTGGTTTAGACAGATAACCAATTTCATTGTCTGGCTATCTGGGATTTAGGTTATGTGCAGTGTTTATCCAAATAAGTTGATATGATCAGTATAGGTATGAGCCAAGTTTTTATCTACTTTTAATATCAATGGAATTATCTGCTTCCATTTCCCTCATAATTAAGGAGATTTTTCTATAAGTTTATGTAGTTAAATCTTTCTCTCACCTGGCTCCAAAAGCCTATATGCTGTCCAGTTCATATTCTCTTCAGGGTCACAAGGTGTTCCTTAAGATCAGGTTGGAAATTAAAAAGACAAAATTATCAGGTGTCAAAAAACTTCTGATTTTCATTTTCATTGCTTGTCCCTGGCAAGTCACATGTCCTTCCTGCCCTTCACTGATTAACTCACCAAACTTACTGAAGAGTTATGTCCTCAGTATGTTACATGATCCAATTAGCTCAGTCACTCTCATTTTGTGAGAAAATGATAGTCTGACTAATTCCTTTGTTTTTCTTGAGATTTTTACAAGTAATTTAACATCTTGTAAAGATGAATGTCTCAGAAATGTCATTTTGTTCTTTGCTCCAATCTGATAACTGTTATTTTCATTTCTCTGCAAGAGCAAATTAGTGAATTTCAGTTAATGGAGCAATTTATCTTCCTGGATACAAATTTGCCTTTGAACATTTTCTTTTTAGGCTGAAGGATTTTAACAGTAGTAAATATTAGTGCTGAAGGAAACCAAATGCAATCATATTATTTCTCTGCCTGGAATACTCCATTACATGAGTTACAAGAGGTGATTGATTTAACTGTTCCATTAACTCTGAAATATTTTAGTGCATACCCCATTGGATTTTTAAGCTGAATAGTCCCCATCAATCTGACAAGTTCCTGAATGCTCTTAACAGGTATTCATGATGTGGGAATTTTATTTCTTGTTTTACGTTTTCTTTGTTTTCAGAGAAATCTAAAATGCTGTCATAAGTAAAACTCATTCACCAATTGGTTTTAGTTATACAAGATATCAATCATTCAAATATTATTCCGTGTATTAAAATAATTGCAATGCTTATTTTGGCCCAGGCATTGATTTCAGGTGCCTTAAAATTTTTGTCATTCTTAATACATGAAATAATATTTTTGAGGTTCTTTAAATAATATTTTCATGTATAAAATCTGACATTTGCCCCTTATGACAATGTTTTCCACATAGATGTGTACTCACACTTACATTATGGCTTTCATTAAAGGGACCTGAATAATTTCTGCAAACTCTCATTTACTTTTCTTGTCCTTGTACATGGATGAAATCCTAAATAGAAGAAGCAGATGTTGCCTAGGTAACTGCAGTACTCACAACTCTGATTCTAAATTATACTCGACCTTACTGTTGCTGCTTCTTATTTATACTCCTAATTGACTCTTAAAGTTAACATTTATGGTTTGGCTTGGGTTTGGATTTTTTTCAACATTGAAGTTAGCATGATGTCTCTGCCTAGATCCTCTCCTCCTCACCTGGATACCCATATGCATCTAAATGTGCTTTACAGAAGTGCTAAAAGAACTGATGGGCTAGAGAAAGGTGTCTTCAAGTGTGCTGATGGGGTTGAATAAGACGCAGCATTTTAACTTTCTGGTTAACACATACTAATAGAGGCATTTAATGTACATATGGCTTTGCTGGGGATTGTTAGTGAGAATTAAGCAGGTGCACTTTTAAAATATTCTTACTAAACACAAAATTAATCTAATTAAGTTTAGGAAATGGAATTATATTGATTGCATTTCCTCTTGGGATGGAGTTGTTCAGAGCCATATCGGTAACCCTTCTCTTGACTCTTTCTGTCTGCAAATTAGTGCTGTGAAAGAGCACTCATTTTTCATCTCAAGCACCAGCACCATTTGCAATAAAGCTGTGAAAAAGCTATAAAGTTTATCAGCTGTGTGAGGCACAGGGAGCTAGAATGCCAAGCAGCTGGTAGTGGCCAGGTAATAAAGATCTAAATTGGAGTAAGTCTGAAACTTTCCAAATGAGGAGAAACATTTAATGTAGAGGGGAATAGGGGATTGCCTTTTTTCCCCCTATCTGTGTCTCACCTTAATCTCCTGATCCCCTACCTCATCACAGGTGACAGGAAATGCACAATAGCCAGGGGAAGAACTTGTAGGTGTTCCACCAAAGTGATTCTTCTCCTCCAGCAGCAGCACCTTTCTGCTGAGAGGCTCTGGCTGCCAGCTTTTGAGGTGTGAGAGCTCCATAATGCCCCTGAACACTTTCTCAGAGAACAATCATCTCTCCCTTACAATTTAACTCTCAAAATTGAGTTTTATCAGCTCAGTATGTTTCTGTGTAGAAATCAGGCAAAAACTTCAGTTTTTCCTCATGTTCTCTTCATCCTAAGCAATGTTGTCTTGCCTAATGAATTCTGTGTAAGTGACACTGTTGGTCTTCATTTACATTAATATAATGTAATATGAAATAAAATGAAACCAACTTGTACTCAATGTATAATATCTTAATTCAACTGATTATGGAAAAAATCACGATTTGGTGTGTTTCATGAAAACTGCTGAAGTAAAAAATAAAAAATCCCAATAAAATTTGGAGCATAGCTGTAATAGCTGGAAATTTTGCCCAAGAGTAGCTTATGCAATGACTACTCTAGCACTAAACTTAATCATCACGGAATTTCAACTGGGTCTTATCTGAAAAGTTTTTTATTAATTGTAAACTAAGTGGAGTTTTGGTCTTATTAAAGTGAGTGAGGAAATATTAATCATTCCTTTTTTTTCATGCCAGAAATAGTTTTACCCCATATTCTTAGGGACTTCTGCTTGGGATTGTGTGCATATCAGGAGAAAGTGATGAGATGTTAAAACAGGGAAAAAGCTGAAAAGGGCTGCATCTGTACATGTAGGTAAAATGATGACCTCATGTCACCTATCAGTGTCCGGAGCTCATTTCCTTGGATGTTTGTCTCACCAATATTCTGCTCTGCAATTTCCAGGCATTCTTAAACTTAGGGCCCCTCTGTGTGTGAGGAAGCTCTGCTTTTCCTGCCAGTAGCAAGTGTTTTCTTAGAATCTTTTGGGCTCCAGACATCTCGTACCAAGTGTGCAGTGATATTTATTCCTTCTCCCTGTGAAGGGTGCTCTGTATAATTGTGTGACGTATTAACCTGAATCACATCAAGCTTTCAATTAAGGAACTTCCTATCATAACTCTGGATTTTAACCCTGTTCAGTAAGTACCTCTCCTTCAGCCAAGTAATATTTACTTATAACTTGATGGTTCAATTTTCATTTGGCCTGGAATTTCTATTCTGTCTTCTACAATTTATACCCAGTCTTTTCTGTGTTGAACATTATTCACAATCCTGTGTTTATTGGTCTGAAATTCACCTTTAAATCCATTGCCATGTCAAGGGGCTGGAATGTTAGCCCCAATCTGGAGACTGTAAATGATGAGTTATTACTACTGTATGTAAATTTTATGCTATTTAGATGGCAAATGAAACAATTTGTACCAATTTCATAAAGAAGCACTGGAATCCTGTCTTTTTTTTTTTTTTCTTTAGTCCTGTGATGCCTTGTGCTTTTGTTATGCCAATAAAATTATTGCTGTTTATTTCATGAAGCAAGACCCACAAGCTGGGAAAGTAACACTGCAAACGTAGTTCTGACTCAGCCTGTGGCTTTGTGTCCATTTTAAGCAGGCTGGTAGGTTTGTACATTTCTTGCTGAGTTTTGTTTTCAAACTCTCTGAGAAAAAAAGAAAGGGAAAAAAAAACCAAACAAACAAACCCACAAAAATATCCTTTTAAAATCTCCTTTACCTCAGAGTAGTTTGGCCTACCACACTGCCCCACCTGAATGGCTGCTCCCATGCTGCCAATGCCCTGCCAAGGGACTATGGGGATGTGATGTTGTTGGCACCAAAACGTGATACTCAGCATGCAGAAATTTCAACATTTTCCCACTTTGTCAATGTTTTCCATTCTTAACCTTAACAGAAATTTTCACCACCTCTGCTTCATCCTTGTGTAGGAGATAATAGCACGAAGAGCCAACTTGCATAATTATCATCATATGTGAATACTCACTTATTTTGTTCTTTTAGCTTGTTCTAAAGTACTTATTAGAGAGGCTCTGTGACTCAATAAATAAGTCATAAAAACATAACGCAGAAACATCCATTTCTGTACACACCTATAAAAAGTAGCAATGAAAATAAGTTGTTGTCTGTAACCTATTTTTTATAATTTTTAATTATCAATTGCAATGAGATCTTCTAAAACATTTGTCATATTGCTGTTCCAGACTCCCTTTCTTTTCAGCTCCCTCCTACATGTCTCATTATTTTAAATCTTAAATCCTTGCAGTAAGAGTTAACTCTTTGATACAGCTCTATCACTTCAAGGACAATAGACCATAGCCATGCAAACTGGAAAATGAGTGCAAAATAATTAGCTAGAAGAATACTATCAAAGATGAGTGAAGTACTAGCACCAAAACTTGTGTAAGTAATCACTCTGAGATAATAGAAAGCTATTTCAGATTTTCTGCTTTAGTCAAGTCCAGAGCCAGCTGGCTCTCAGTCTGGTAGAATTGTAATGTAAATAGGTATGAGCCAGAATATTAATAATAAGGGGAAAAGAAATCTTTCTGGTGCAGTGGTCAAACCTCTAACTCTCTGATTCCCCTGAGAAATTAAGGGGAATGGTATACACCTCTTTGTGCTGCTTTGGATGAGGGCAGAAATATCTCCATGGTGGGGAAAATTGACCTTTTTTTCCAAGCATATGACACAGATATTAGGGCTAAGCTTCTAATAAGTTTTCCAAGTTACAGAGACTATTTAAAAAATTAAAAATCACATGATGGATGGAGAAGTTAAACATGAAAAAGGAAGTATTCAACCAATAAACCTCCATATACAACATGCAGTATTGGATGTCTCAGCTCCTCCTCTTAAAATAGGGGGTTTGCTAATATTCTCCTGCCTGCCTTCAGCAAAGCTGTGGAACTCCTGTAGGGTGGAAACAATCAAACAATTGCCATTTGGGATCAATCTTGTTCTTTCACCTCTGTGCCAGCAATATTTTTCACATTAAATCATTTTCTTTGCATTCTCAGTTGTTGGATTCAGTCATCTGTTCTTCCACCTATCTCCTCCTGTTCTTCTTCCTTTGTCTCATGGTGCAGCCTGTCTCACAACCGAGAATATTCTGTGATTCTGTGAAATTAGCTGTTTTTATTTTTGCCATTGCTAGCTCTCCCTTCTTGCATTCTGATAGCCCTGAGTGAGACATTATTTACCTGGATACTTACTTTTATGTCTCCTTGGAAACAATAGCTGAAAACACAGAATAATGTGACAAATTTACTAATTTCCCTTTTGCAGTATTTGTATTTAAAGTAGGCCTGAAAATATACCTTTTCAGGAGCCAGTGAAGTTAAAATTATTTCTGCTCTTATCTCTTGATTTTTGGTTGGCTTTATTAAGAGCCTAATAACAGCAGAGTTCCATGGGAACCTGCTCAGAGTGAGTGTCAAAATCAGAAACCTTAAGCCTTGCCTTAAATCTTTCTGCCTACATTCTCTGTGATGAATACAAGAGATCAAAAGTCTCTGAAGTTTTTCTCCATTAAAAAAAAAAGTTGATAGGGTTGTGACTGTTGTAATTTCTCTACAATGAACTTCTTTTTCAATGACACAGAAGAAAATATATCTTTCTACCTGGTTTGTGTCGTTTTTGTGGTGAATTTTGGTTTTGTTTTGTTGTTGGTTTTCTCTTCCCACAGTCATTCATGAATAGAGGGAGATGCCATTTGTATTCCATGGGGTATAGAAAGCTGGGCCTGCAGTCAGTTTGGGACAGGCTCTGTGGTTTACAGTTTAAAGGTTAAATATCAGCTGTTCTGAGGTCTGCTGGGTCAGGGAATGCAAATGTGCGCCGCAGTGGATGGCAGCAGCAGAGTCACTTCTGAATTTCTTCTCATCCTCTTTCACAACTGAACCTATGGCTATTGGAGAGCAGGCTTTCAAAGCTCTAAGAGAAAGTTTGCGGCCTTAATGAATACATAAAAATGGAACCTATTGCCTACTGAAATAATTTTCAAAGCTACTGCAGTGTTATCCTGCTTTTAATAGCCATTTTGACATAGGTATCTTTTTTTTGTCTTTACCTGATGAATTTTCTAAACAATTTATGCTGAAATACAATGCCACATTTACCGCCTCAGGGATCCTAGTGTCAGATTACCACAGTCATCTGGAAAGTGTCAGAATGGATCCTCTGATTAGTTGATGGCTCAGAATGTTTTAGCAAATGAAATTGTTCCTTTAGAAGCAAATGGGAAATATGCTGAGGATTCCCATTTTCTGTGATATCAGAGGAAAACTTAATACTCAAGAGTTGGGAGGTGGAAAAATGTCATGCTATGCTTGACGTTGTCTTGAAAAATATTCTTCCCCAAACACTTCTCGGCTCCTTATCTGGAGGTATGAAGACAAACAGAATATTTCTGTCGTTGAAAATAACCAATGAAATACAATAGATTTGCACAGCTGAGCTGAACAAATGGTTCCATAATTGTCTCCTGTCCAACAATGAAAGAGAAAATGCTTGGAAACGTACTGGGAAATGAGTCAAATCTAAGAAATTAGAAAAAATGAAAATAAGGAGGATAATAGCCTGTAGACTATTTTTTTTTTTCTGCACCCTGATTCACTGATGAACAGAAAGCTTAGTTCTTTGCTGGGGTGTGTTTTCCGCCTTTGAATGTGAAGATTAATTATGTGTTTGTCCTGGGTAGATATTTTTATAGTGGGTTTTGGTGTGCTTTTTTTATTTTTTTTGTTCAATGTCTGGTGTTTTAGTGTGCTGGTTTTGCTTTTATTTTGCTTCATCTTGTTTTTTTAACAAAAAAGTGCTCTACAATTGTGCTGCCTGATTTAAATGAAAAGACTTCATGGGGCTGGATGTGACCTTTGTTTTTCCTCTGTTTGAGGACAAAAGCTGTTCATGTCTGGAATGCTTTGCAGTCTGCAAAATGAATAGATGAACTGGTAGAATGTATGAAAAAATAATATCGGGCTTTCGTCAAGACAAAATGATTTTAAGGAAAGCTTTGGCTTGAACACGAGAACATTTGAAAATAGAAGAAATCAGTAGTAATACTGTTTGAAAAGACAAACAAAACAACTTATTTAATCTATCATAATTATTATATATTATAATTTTAGATTATTATCAATTTTTAAACACTTGCTAAGTAATTGGTCTGCAGCAAGGCAAGAGTATGACAAACTGTAAAATGGCTGACTCTAAATTTATATAAAATTATCAGAAAAAACAAAAAAATATTACAAAACTGAAAAACAGAATGAGACGATTTAGCTTCAGAATCAATATTTTCAGTCATACAGACCTGGAAAAATCTGATATTAAATATTTCACCCTGGTTTGTAATAAGCCTTTCATTTGTTCAAGTGAAAAATCATAAATGATGATGGATTATCAATTCATGGAGCAGAAGAAGGAAGGTTCTTGGGGGATTAATTAGTAATTAAAATTAACCTGTGTTGCCTAAATAAGATTAATTTATTCTAAGTGATTTTCTGCTCTATTGGGATTATGTCTAAGGAGATAGGATTATAATATCAGCAAATATCACTTGCTGTTATGCTGGGATATTTGTCTGGATGTCTGGTCTGGATATGCACGATTCCACACAACTCACTGGAAAATTATTCTTCCTCTTCTGGTTCAAGTGTATTTTCTCTACTGAGTCTGTGAAATTAATTGGTAACTTCAAACTCTAGTACATATGGCTATTACTGAGCGACTTTTTCGATTAAGTGAGATTCAGCTGAGGCATTTGGAACACCATTTGATCCTCACACTTTTGATTGTGAAGGAATTGACTTTTTGTAGCTGTAGTCTTAGAGGATTTCAACATGGATACATATCTTTGGTATTTTAAGGATACATAAATAATGCATATGTTAAAAGCAGCAATAAAACCCAAACCAATCAAACAAAACAACCCAATACCAACGCAAACAGCACAATAATAACTCTGAAGGCTTCAACTGAGTTTGTGCACCTTAGTAAGATATTTCTGGGAGACTTGAGTTTATTTAAAGCAAGAAAAGCAAGCTTTAGAGTTAGCTGTTGCAAATCTTGTCTTTCAAATTATTTCTTTGGTTCAAAAAGTAGCTTGTTACATAGTTTTCTGGTTTGCTTCCTTGATTTATATTCCAGCTTTAGAGTGTTCTGCATGAGAATGATCTGGCCTTTTCCTCATTTTTTTGCATGCACGTGAACAGCAGTTAATCCTGATAAGTTATGAAACATCTCTCCTTTGAAAAGGTGGAGAGTAATTTCATGTAGATGGCAGTCCATTGAAATAAGAAGCATCAAATATAAAGAATTATTTATGTACCGAGTAGGCAGGGCAAAACTTATGTCCTCAGATGACTTTTTTCTGACTTGTCTGATAACTGTAATTTCTGAGGAAAGGCTAATGCAGGCAAGCAGGTCTTGCTCACGGATGTGAAACTAGTTGGATTATTCCAGTCCCTCCGCAGGGAGCTGTAGAATAGCAGGTTGATTGCAGGAAGAATTTTGTACCATTCTCATTCAAGCTTTAAAATTTGCATGGAAAATACTTTAATCACCGTTTCCATTCTCCAGCTCTCCTGTGTGTGTAGGATTTTTAATTTTTATTTTTTATTTAATATTTTTCTCAGCAAAGACAGCAAAACAATGTTTGGGGTTTCAGAATTTAGGTGCAAATGATTCTTTGTGTCATTTTAATACTATAGGCTGTAATCTGTTTACAGTTCTACAGCTGTAAGAGTGAGAGGCAGGCAGTTCACTTCTGATAAGAAAACAGTCTTCATAAGGGAGAAAACTTGTGAAACTCTAGCAAAAATAATTGTTATATTGGTACTTAAATTGGTTTTCAAAATTCCTGGTTTGAACAAATTCACCAAGCAATCATAAATGCTGTGACTAGACTTCTCAGTGGGCTCTCTCAGGGGCAGCTCAGCAGAGGTGGGATCACAGATGTGGAGTGAGGAGAGATTAATATGAGCTCTGGATCAACTGAGATTTAGCTTCTCTATGCAATCAAGTTTTATAGTCACTTTTTGCAGTTTTACATCCCGTATGTTGTTGAGCTGAAGAATTGCCAGGAGCTGAACGTTTCACCTTGGCTTCACTTTGTGTTTTCCTGTCTCCCCATTTCCACCCAGCTGTATTCATTTCCCATGACTATTGTACCTCTTAGCCCTATCCAGCCCCCAGCAAACTCCAGTCTTGCATGTGTCATTTTTTATTATATTTGCTGCTGTGGGCTCCTTTCTTCGCATCCCATTCCTCCCTTGTGCTTGGGCTGGGAGCTGTTAAACATTACCTGCTGTTCTGTGTGTGATGTCTTGTATGACAGAGTTCTGTTTGTGGTTGATGCCTCACCACTCTTGGAGTAGAAATGAAGAGTAACCGGGAGAGGCAGCAAAAAATGGACTTGAATAGAAGTTTGCCTTTAAAGAGAACTACAGAAACAATGTAGTTAAGTGGATATGAAAGGGGAAAACTGTGATAAAATGTGTATCTTTACTGTGTTGACTCCAATCATGCCCTTTTCCTCTAAACAGAATACACTGGGCTCTTTCAAAATACTTTTACTTCTCTCTTATTTGTGAATTTTTAAGCTACTTTTCATAGCTATGCTTTATCAGACAAATGTTTTCTTATGAGCTTTTTAGTTTTGTAATAACATTTTTTGTTATTTTTCTGAGAATGTATTTTCTATGGTAGTGTTCAAAAAATTCAACCAAGACTACAAAAATAAAACATTTCCTGTTGCTTTTCCATTTTGAGCTTTGGCCTGACATAACTGCAGATTATTTCTGCTTTTCTTGCTGGGGGTTTTGTTTCTGTTTTTCTACCGCAACTGTGCAGTGATTCACACCTCTCCAAGGCTGCACCTCTAAAGTGTGTAGGTTCAGCCTGGAGAAAATTTGCTAAGAGCAAGAGCAGCCCCAGGTGTGAACAAAGCAAATGGGCACACAAAAGAAGAGGAGATGCTCAGGTGTGTATGGACACTTTGCCTCGTGTTGCTTTCTGTTTTAAGCAGCAGTGGCCTCAGTTACTCAGAGCGCTGTTTGCTCTATTATGGTGTTGTTCTGTTCCAGTGGCACTGATCTCGATTCTTTTTTAGTTCACTGCTTTGGAGGGAGGCTAAGGCGAGATGTTTGATTAGACAATGAATATGTCTTTTTTTTTTTTTCTATTTTTTTTTTATCCCCCCTCAGTAAAGGGGAACTGCAATGGGAAACACAACAATAGAAAAGGAAAGCTGCCAGCTGGCTTTCACCAGTGCTCCAGACAAATTCAGCCTGGCCTTGAAGCCTGAAATAACCTGCCTGCCTATTACCACTAGACTGGAACATGAATATTTATATTAAAAGTAGGTCAAGACCACAGTGAGGACACAAGAGAAGCTCCTCTGACCCTGTAAATCTATTAAGCAAGCTTGTATTTCTGCTTAAATGATTCTGAAATTCTAAATTATGTATGGGTATTCTGAGATTTCTTGATGAAATTTTGCCATCCTCCTCTTACCATTTCTGCCATCAATTATGGAATCCCAGGTCATTGTCTGGACACCTCCCTGGGAACAGATCTGCATTGCAGACAAGTTATGTCAGAGTTGAGGACCTCATGTGGTGACATTTCCCAAGGGCCATTTCAATATGCTTTATTTGACCCAATGTGATGACAAGTCAGGATTTCCAGACTAGACAGCTGAACCCCAAATTTCTTCTACTCTTGACTCTTCACCTGCCTTTTTCAGGGTCAGACTCACTCACTGTGAAGCCTTTGCTTGTTTGGCCCATCCCTCGATTTTTGTCTGGAGATCATGCCATGAATTGTTATGGTACAGAAACTGTGTTTTTCTGATCTTGTTGGCTACAATGCTTTGACCCTGTGTTCCGCAGAGTCCGTACTGCTGACCATGGTGCATTTTAGTATAAAATTAGTCTGTGGTAGAATGGGGATCTTGTACTGGGAGATGTGCAAACACATTTATTGAATTAAAAAGAAAATATATTTTAAAAGTGCATTTCTTTCATTGTGCTAAACTAGTTCCAACGCCAAAGAAACTTTCTTGGTAATTATTCCAGAATAGTTACTTTGGTTTCAATCAAAGCAGTTATTCTGGGATAACTATTCTGATGAAATTCCAAGTGTAGAGAAGTGTTAATAAATACAAGTCTGTCATTTTTTTCACACAAGTTACACTTCCACAATCAGTGTTCTGTTTGCCTTCTTGGCTGCTTTGTTCCATGTCATTATCGGTGTCATCCAAAAAGGCTTTTTGTACTGAATTTGTCTCTTGGAGAGCTGCCATGCAAATGTTATGAAAACTTTCCTCAATTTTTGGAAGGAAAAAGACTTAAATGTTAATAGTGAAACTAAAAGCAAAAGAAACAAACAAAACCCCAAACACAAATCAGTTTGGTGACAGCTTCATTCCTGTTAGAATCCAGAGTTTCTGTGAAAATTAAAATACCACCTGTAATTTAACTTTTATGTAGCAAAACTATTCTGGAAGGATTTTCTACAGCTTAAGTGATCGTATAATGACAACAGATGGTTGAGATGGTTTTTAAAAGCTCTTCTGAAACAAAAAATGTCATATTTAGTTCTGTGACTAATTTGTTCATTGTCATGTGTCATATTTCAAATTGCTGAGAATGGATCATTTTTCTATTTTTCCCACTTTGTACTTATTTGGTTTTTTCCTTACATGTAGTGAATATTTTCCCCGTCTGAATTGTCTCCTAGAAAAAAATTTTCTAACTGCTGTCTTTCTACCCCAGCCATGGCACTACGGGAGGAAAGCCACATGAGTTCATCAATATTGTCATAAAATCACTGAATGGTTTTGGTTGGAAGGGACCTTAAGGATTTCCTTGCTCCAAACCCCCTGCTATGTGCAGGGACAGCCTCTGCTGGACCAGGTTGCTCAAAACCCTATCCAGCCTGGTCTGTTAACAGAGAAAGGGGGAAAAAGCTCTTGTTTTCATTAAAAACATTTGCTTCAGTTATTTTATTTCCCTGCTGTCATTTATTCCCTTTGCATGTGATTACTGAGGTGCTTGGCCGGACTCTGATGTAGATCCCTCTCTACTTTCCTTATGAACATCAGGTAGGAGGTTTGCAGGAGAAAGAAGAGCTGCCCAACGGTATTGACAGCAGGAAAGCTGCATGACCAAAGTTAGGACAGAAATAATTTAGGGTTTTGGGGAAGCTTTTTGGGGATCTTTTTGTTTATTTGTTTTGGGTTTTTTTGGTTGTTTGTTTGTTTGGGTTTGTTGTTTTTTTTTGTTGCTGTTTGTTTTGTTTTTGTTTTTTGTTGTCTTTTTTTTGGTTGGTTGGTTTTTTGTTTGTTTGTTTATTTTGTTTTTTGTTTTGGGTTTTTTTGGATGCCAATGCAATAAAGCTCAGATGTCCAGTGGCAGAGATGGTACAGGAAGTAACGTGAAAGCTGGAGCTTGGAAGGTTTGTGACATGCAGAGAAGAGATGTGAGTGTCTGCTGGTTGTAAGCTATGGTGAAGGAAATGAAGTATCTAATATGTGACTTTGAACAGGTGACACAGGGAGATTTGATCTGAGTATATACTTATTTTTTATGACGGTCCATATTTGTTATGTATTTGCCTTTGTTTATCAGTATTTCCCACAAAACAGGAATGGGGAGGGGGACCCCTGAAATTTCTCCTTCATTAGCATAAAAACTTGGCTTTTTACAAGTCTGCTTCACTCTAGAACTTTTGTTAATCTCTAGGTAAAAGATACTCTCTCTCACCCTGCCTTCAAGGTGTAAACAGGCTGTGCTCATTTAGCCTTTTCATGACAAAAATAAGAACACAGCATCTTTCTTTTTAAACGCTTTTGTGTAAAACCCCAAAGTGCCAAGACCCCTTCAACCCATCCTCTCTGCCTCCCTGAAGCTTACAGGGCTGGGTTCGTGCTTTGCTAATGCTGCAGCCACCTTGTCACATCCACTTCTGTCACTTTGCAGGGGCTGAAGTTGATGCAGGTCTGATGGGCAAGTCCCTGCTTCTGTTCCTGCAGCTGGTGCTCCTTGGGGTGCAAATCTGCTCCGGGTGTGCAGGAAACCACTCGTGTGAGCCCAGTGGCACCTGAGCACCCATGAGAGCTGATGGCAGTGGCACTGTTCAGGTACCAACTGATTTATTTACGTATTTGTTTGTAACTTGGATGATCAGTAGAGGAAAGGGTGTATGCATGGATGTAGTCTTGATGCTTTGCAAATCAGAAATGCTCTCCCTCTCTCCCATTAGGAAAATGAGTTCTTAGACATTGAGGTTGGTACAGCACTTCCAACTTACTTGCCCAGCAATGCTCCAGCAAACTCAGTGTAAGATTTTTGCTGTGCTCTGCTCGGGTACTGTTTGCTCTGGCAGGATGGGAATTTTTCCCATGGAGATGAACCATATCCCCATAAACAGCAGGCAGCACTGTGATAAATCAACAAAAGTGTGTTCACTAGAGCTACAAAGCTCTTCAGTGCAGGCTCTTTCTCGATCTCTCAATGCCTAGAGCTACTAGGATCTCTTATTTTATTTCCTTTTTACTTTGGACATTTGTCACTCTGTCACTCCTTCACCATTATTGCTTTTCAAGAGGGAGAGAAGGTAACTTGAAAACCACAGAACTTCTAGATTAACCTTCTCTTCTTGCTGAGAAGAGCTGAGCCAAAGAGCCTCAGCTGAGCCTCGGAATCCGGCTGTGAGCAGATGCAGGCATGGAGTGAAAATTCACTCTTAAAGAAAATCTTTCAGATACTTTCCAAACTGTGAATATGTTGCAGGAGTTGTCAGTCTAAATATGATCATGTTTCATTTTAAACACAATCACATAAGAGTTTTGCTGATCTTGGACACTACTTATTTTTTTAAACTTAGTTTAAAGGAACAAAACATCATGGCAATCACAACAAAAGAAAAAGCTCCAGAATCTTTGTTAAAGAAGATAAATGTATGGATTTGCTGAAATAGAGGAGGTTGGCAAGGCTGAAATCCAGTCAAGACAGTAATATTAGTATATAGAGAGGTCTTTTTCAGGAAGTTGATTAGTCAATCAAAATGTGAGTAATTTGCAATCTACGTAATATTTTGAAGTATTTGGTTTATGGATACTTTTAGCAAAGGTCCCCTAAAACATTCACCGTGTTTGCATTTGAAAGCATGGGGTTTGTAAAAGGATTAGTGAACCAAAGCAGAGTGACGTGATTTGTCTGGTAGAGGGCAAGCTGTTTCTTTGAGCCTTTGTGCAGCCTCTATGTGGACACAACTTTTTAGCTCACAGCCTTGTGCCGGTTCTTTCACATACAATTGTATTCACTGCTCGTGGAGTCCTTGGCTCAAAGCTCTCCTGTGAGACCTCAGCAGACCTCACTGGGAAACCTGTTTAGGTCCTGTGAGTCTATGGGAATAAATTAATTCATTTTCCTGGCACATCATCGCCTCTATGCCTGTTGTGGGGTGAAGAAAAAGGAATCAAAGGCAGTCACTCAAAATACATTTTAATCAATCTGGGTTTGTGTCCTGAGCTGGTGTGAAAAACAGCTTTCATAACATGTGGGACAATTTATGTTGTTGCATTTGCAAGAAGCCAACTAAGATATGTGTTTGTTATGCTGGAGGAATGGGCTGCTCTGTTTTATAATAATCTGGCAGTGAAGGTGACTACCTGACAAGGGGGAGACTTGAAATCATGTTCTTCCATTGCCTGGGAGGATGCCCTACCTTCCTGTTAGACCTGTCCTATCTTGTACAAAAAAATTAAATCAGCAATCGGATGGAACAAGAAAAGAAAGCTTTTCAGCCTGCCGGCGGGGATGCACTCCTCAGCTAGGACACAGAGCTTTGATTCTCTGCTCCAGTGATTTTATTACTTATTTAATTTTTTCTCTCCAGACCTTGGCTTGTATACAGGAGAAACATTTCTCATAAAACTATATTGTGAATGTTTGGAGAAGGTAAGCAAGCGTAAAGGCAAAGCATTGATACTGGAAGGAGACTTTGCCAGGACATCTCACTGCATTTCTGCATTCAGGGCATTTCCAGGATAAGCAGGGTGTGGGACAAAATCCAGCCAAATGGAGGAAGGAGCTGAACTTGTACCTCTATCAATGTGCATGGCCTCACTCAGGGGGCTTTCATGTACCTGGGGTTAACACCATTCCTGGTGTCCTCTTCAGAAAGAGCAACTCCTTCTTTCTGGGAAGCTGCCACTGGATTGTGCAGGATTGTGCTGAGCAGGGATTGTCTGCTCAAAACTGGCCAATACATATTTCTCTGTGGAGCAAATTGATGATCATACAGTTATTGCAGTACCACTATAAAATAATCCCTTGTATGGTTTTCCCTGCTTGCTTTATCTTCCTGAATTAGGTGCACTTTCTCCCTGTGCTCTCCCCACAAGGACAGTGACTATGCAATGGGCACTTCCCTGCTGCTTCAGGGGTTTTCCCTGTGCCTCAAAGTCAGGGCTGTTAAAGCCCATTTGTTTGTCTCTTGTTCTGGGAACCTGGTTTGTGCTTCTCAGCAGCAGGCTTGTGGCAGGAGATGAAGTTTAGCAAGGAACACAAGCTAAATTGAGGCCACTATCTGCCTGTATAGGCTGTTGATTTTTTTAAAAGAATTTTTATTACTTAAAGTGGTGTTTAACTTTTTTTAGTGCATCAGTAGCTGTAATACATGAGGCAAGTTGTCTCATGTGCATTTTGTGGTTTGAAGCACACAAGCTGGAAGCCAATAAAGAATAGAACTTTGCAGTTTAACAGGGTGGACACTCAACAAGCCAGCCAGCCTGCCCCTCAGGAGCACTCTGTACTGTTGAATGCTCTCCCAAATCCTGTGCATAAGCACCAAATGCCCTCCTTTGTCTGCTGTATTACTCACTAGGCAATAATTTAAATTATACATAAGTGCATATGTGTATAAAAGAGAAGCAAAGCATGAAAAATAATAAAGACAATACCTTTCTTCTTCAAAAATACCTCTAGCGTGAGCTAACCAGCCCTTTCAGTAGTGCCAGCTTTTCTTTATTCCATCCCATTGTACAGATCACTGCTTGAAGGTTTCAAAAATTGACTCTCTGGTGTTTCATTCATTATGTTGTCTTCTTTCTAACTAACATTCAGTTCCCATAATTCCCAGTAATACTGGGAATTACTGCCAGTAAAGCACCTGGAATCCTTGCCTACATCTACTGGAGAGAGAACATGATCAGATTCCACCATAGTGTAGACAATATCAATCATTTCCTTACTCTGAATATTATAATTATTTATGTGTGTTAGTATGGTGGGGAGAGAGACTAGAAGAAGCCAAAGTTTGGGGAAACTTGTATAATCCCACTAATGAATGCTGGCATCGTGAATTAAACCCTGTATTTGCCCAAGTCACCTGGGAATTTTGCCATTGAGTTCTGTCAGGCTGGAATTTCTGTCAATACTTGAAATTGGAGAAAATTTGTTTGATGCTTTGTTTCAGCAAAGGATCTCTTTTTATCAAAAATCCCCTATTTTAAATTCTTCTAATGAAGACTGACAATTATTCTTCTAAATATAACTAATTGCTTAAACAGAAAACTCAGTCTAATGAGCAGATAAATGAGCATGAACAGAACAGTTTATTTGGACAGTGCCATCTAGTTGTAAAATGTCGTGTGTTTTTCTTTAAAATGTAATTACTGTGGCAAATAACAGCTCTATTAAAAAAAAACCTTCAGTGTAATTTAAGGCTGTTTTCATCCATTATCCAAGTAGTTATTTCTCTGAAAAGAGGCTATTAATGTAAAGCAATAACTGCCCTAATTAATAGAATTTGTGGACCTGGCTGTAATGTGATTTTGCTGTGGTACTCTGCTTTGGAAAGACTTTATTTACAATGTAAAAGGTAATCTATGAGAAGATTTAATGGCTTCCTGTTTTTTCCAGGGCATGTCTCCACATCTTCCTAAATCTCCCTAGTAATCTCTCTTCACCACAGTTGTCAGTGTTAAATATCCACCAAACCTAACTTATATGAATATTCTTAATATATCTGTGCCCAGACCAGCCATGTCAATGAACAATTTAGATTTTTCAGTCATGCAGTAGGAGGTCAGACATCAATAACTTCTATGGAATGTTTTTCAAACTTCAATGGTATTTCATGCTTCTTTGCCACTTGCCTTGTTATATACCTTATTCTTGATTTGAATATTAAGCAAATGTTTAATATAATGAGTACTTTCTGCCAAAGACCACAGTCCTCTCCATTTGTAATAACTGAGCACACTTGCTTGTCTTGAATATGGTGCCAAAGAATGATTAGGAACACAAAAGCTATTTATTGGAAAAATAACCCCTGTTCTGGTGGAACAAATACTATGGGAAATGTCAGTATTAGTCAATATATATTGGAAAACAGAGGTTTCTAAATTTTACTCACTGTTTATTTTCTGTCACTCTGTAACTGAATGCTTTCTGAACATATAGCTGAGGCTCTTGTGACTTTTTAACACACTGGGTGTTAGTCTGCAATCCAGAGATTGGTATTTGGCAACATCATTAGACTGCCTTTACACCTCTCCTTTCTAAAATATTCATCTCATGTTCCTATAAACCCCTTAATTAAAAAAAAAAGGCAAAGAATAATCACCATTTATTCACTCTTTCTTATAGTGGTCCTCTTTTTCCCTACATAAGAGATTGAATAATCTTTTTTGGAGAAAACATCAGGTTTAAAAGATTCAGCTAGCACCTCTAATATTTGAGGGAGTCATTGAGCAGAAAGGTTTCTGGTGTAATGACTGCTTAAATGAAAATTTCTTGCTCTTAAGACAAGCTCTTGGTATAACACTGGGGCCTCAGAGCAGAGGAGCCTGTAGGTCCTTGAGGCTGTCCCAAGAGCGGTCAGCCAGGGTGTGCTGCAGTCCTCAGCTGGCTTCCAGCAGGGTATAAAAGTTGTGATTTGTGTACATGATAGAAGGCAGACTGAAAAACAGGACTGGTGATGAGATGAATCATAGAGGATCCTGAGTTGGAAGGAGCAGCAAAGATCACAGAAGTCCAGCTCCTGGCCCTGCACAGGACAGCCCCAAGAATCCCACCACACACCTGAGTGCTGTCCAAAAGCTTCTTCAGCTCTGGCAGGCTTGGTGCTGCTCTTTCCTGTGGAGCTTGTTTTAGTGCCCAACCACTCGCTGGGAAAAGAAATTTTTCATAATAGTTGATTTAAACCCCCCTTGACACAGCTCCATTGCTTTTATATAGTGTGTGTTTGTTTGGGTTTTTTGGGGGTGGTGTTTTTTTGTTGGGTTTTTAAAGTCACAGTAACATACCAGGAAAGGAAACCTATATGCTAAGAAATTAAGTAATTTTTCAGAAACTTTATTCATGCAGACTTGTAAAGGTTGAAATATTCTTTGAGAGCTGTGCAAGCCCTGTAGTGCAGGGCTGTTGTGTATAAGACATGTGGGTCTCACCTCTTCCTTGGCTTTGGGGCTTTAGAGCTGAGGGCTGAAAGAGAAGTTGTGCTCAGGACATCTCACTGAGAATCCGAGGGGGGAGTGCAAGGTGTCAGTAAACTGCTTTATGTGAGACTGCTACAGTGATTTCTGCAGGAACAGTTATCCCTTCAGCCAAGAGAGTTATCTACCCGCATGAATGACACTGGAAAACGATGATGCTCTAAACTTTAATTTCTGCTCCCCAGGGGAAACTGTAAATTATGAGCAATATTGTTGTGCTCACAAAATTCCTAATGAAGCTGCCAGTATGCAGACAAAACTGTTATTACCATAGCTTGGTTTCTTTTCGGCCGTGTATTTTTACTAAGTAAAAACCTCTGCCACTTCATTTGTGTTCATCTCAATTTAATATTGCACTATTCCTCTCCCATCATAGAGCTCTCTCTGTAATGTGATTCTAGCCTTCCTGGTTCTGAAATCTTGTTTTTGCAAGTACCTAATTTGTAGTGATAGTTCCTGGTATCTGTTTAAGCTGCACAGTCTGAGATCTTTTGCAGGATTTTACAAAAGGCCAAAACTTATTGGCATGAATAAAATAATTAGATGGTCTGCAGTAAAGCTTGAAAAGTAAAAGAGCAGTTTTACTGATGCTAATCAGTTGGAAGATGTCTGGGGCAAAGATTCACGCCGCACAACTATTTTATGAGTACAAACAGTACTTACGCAGTACAGAGAGCAACTGCTAAGGTACAGGAGTAGTTATGGTTTGAACTAAGTGGTTCCAAGATCATTTGTTAGAGTATTCAAGCTTCTTCAGAGGTTAAGAAGGTGATTGTTCCTGTGCTGTAATGGCTTTTAGATACAGCATAAATCTCCAATGGCATTGTGCAAGAGTGTCATAACAGATTTCTCTGCTTGCACTGATGAGATGCAGTCATAGCATCATTTAAAAAAAATCTCAAGTATAAATTTTGTTTTGAACTAGGGGCAACCTAGGGTTGAACAATGTTTTCTTCACACATCAGAGAATTTGCCAGTTGAAAGCTATTCGCAGTGGAATTTTTTTTTAGTCTTATGCAGAGCTTGTATAGGAGGACATAAAAGAAGCTACATTGTCAGCTGAAGCATATGCAGAGAAATCGAGTTGCTTTACCAGAACATGCATAATAACAGCTGATGCTGCAGAGTGTGTGGGTTCCACAGAGGCATCGGTTGATAAATTCTGAATCTGATTTTGTATTTTTAGTTACTAATTGATTTATCCTACTGGGAAGTAGCTATGATGATAATTTTTCTTGCAGTTATTAAAAAATACAGAAATGTCAAACTGTCTTATAGAAGGATTCAAAACTTCTCAGTATGTTAATTTTTGGTTATTGACATGAAGATTGCCAGGTTGGGGAGGGATTCAAGGTAGGGCGTAACGTTTTTGATGCATTATTATTTCCCAGAACTGTTTTTGACAAGGAACAGAATAATCCAGAATATATAATCCTTCCAGGCTCTGTGTGCCCATTTCAATTGGTTTCTGTTCCTAAATTATGCAGGTCACTTCTAAAATCTTATTTTCCATCATGAATACCAAAAGAATAACTATGCACAAGGCCATCTTTCACTTAGGAGTTGGGGCTGCTTCTAACCATTCTGGATGAGAAGAGACAAAGAGCCTGGAAAAGGGAATGTTCAAAGTATGAATAATTCATTTCTCATTTTAAATGAACGAGCATTCATAGTTATATTTTAATTGACAAAATTTGTTGTCAATACGAGGCACTGTGAAGGGCTTCACGGGATTTGTTCTCCGCTTGTCTGCTGCGCTGTGAACGAGCTGTGCGATCGGAGCTCGGTTCCGCTGGCCCCAGGTGACCGTGCTGTCAGCTGTCCCTCCAGATGGCACAGAGCTCCAGATGACGACAGGCTGCTTTATGAAGTGGAAAGTGTAATTGCTGTGTTAACAATGCATAATGTTGGATTTGCTGTCGGTACTAAAGCGAGGGAAGGGGAATGATACAGTGCTAAAATCTCTCCCAAGAAAAGGCAAGTTCTTTAATGCAGGAAGTATGGCTTCACTGGCATCCTTAAAAACTTTCAAGTGCTTTTCACAAGTTTGTTTTCCTCTCACTTCCTGTCCATCAGCATAAGCAGTGATGCTCTATGAACAGAAGCAAAGATTCTCATCCGTTCTCCAACCTTTTTTGACCTGTTTTAGGTGTCACTTTTGCAGACAGCCATCTGAATGGCCACTGAAGTAACAAAGGTGGCACGTGAATGTGGAGCACGGTTCCAACTGAGACACCTCAAAAACCACTTTAAACCATTCTGAGGTACTGACATGACCCAAGGCTGCAAGGGTGACCTATGACTGTACTGCCGGCTTAGGTCACCCAAGGAATTTCTAAATGTTTTTCTAATCTGTTCAGCAGCTCTTGAAGCCTTTACATGTTATGGAGCAATGCATTGCTAAGATAGTAGTACAGTATTTTATAACTGCTTAATTTATATGTAAGACATATAACTTATTTATTACTGTAATTTTTATATCATGTGTTCATGTGATGAACACACATGTATAAATACAGATAAATTTCCAAATCTCTCACTGACATGTTTCATAAAAATCTCAAACGTTCCTCTGAGGCAATTTGCAAATTATTAGGCATTATTAAGAGTATCCTCACTAGTAAAGTTTATTAAGATTTTTGGAAGTAAGAGATACCTTTAGATAGCTTGGATTTTGAAATTTTAGAAATTTTTAATTAAAATGCTTTTTGTGCATATGTAAAAACAAAAATATTTGCGGAAATCTCTTGGTTTATGACATTATGTCTACCTATTTTGATATTTAGGGCTTAAACGTGATAAATATTGAAAAGAATAATTATCTAAGGCAGAAGTGAAAGGCAGAAGTGATTAATAGCTTAGTAAAGAGAATATTGGCCAAAATCTCAGATGGGAACATCTCTTCAGTGCTAATGGATGTGCGTAGCTCAAGCTATTATTAGTTATGAATTTGCTACTGCTTCTTGGCTATTTTAAGGTAAATCCTTGTTGCTCTACAGTGTATGGGATTAGAAAAGCTGAAAGCATCTTTATATTCCTTCTCTCCAGATAAAGGCAGGTGCCTTTGAATTTATTGAAGTAGAAGGAAGACAGGCAAAAATTTAAATTTCCATCCAGGCACTGAAAGCTCTGAACTAATGTGAATGTATTCTAAGTTAATGTAGTGTGTTTACTACATTAATGATGAGTGCGATGATGAGCATGATTATGGAGATGGGTTTCAATAGTCAGGAGTCAGCCCTGGTCACATCTTCATATCTGTATTTGCTTGTTTTTCTGCACATAGAGTTCAGACATGGCTGTATAGACAGTAACAGGACCAGTTCTGTGCTTACAGGTGTATAAAGGACTGATGCCTAAAAACCAGTTCCAAACAGTGTCACCACTGAAGTCAGTACTTAAAATAACTGAAAGGATACAGGACTTGGCAATGAAACTATCCTATTCTGAAAAACCACCTGCTATGTTGAAAAAGGTTTCAAATATATGTTATATTTGCAAATTTTGTGGACTTGTTCTTCCAAAGCATGATCAGTCTTGGACTGCCTGCCCTGGAGTCCAGAAGACACAGAGAGATTTTAAAAATGACTGCTGTAATGATCCATATGAATAACTAGGGTCAAAGCAATGCTTCTCTTGTTTTGCCTTCAGGCAGCTGAAATTGAATGCACTATTTTGTTCCTAAAATACTACATTGTGTAGTTTATAAGTAATGAATCTTTGCCACCGTTGTATTTGCAAGTACATAAATTACTTACACTGACTTATGGGAACTATTCCTCTCGTGGTTATGAACCAGTGTCTGCCTTCAACCAGAGCTTATTGGACAGACATGTTTATCTTTTTGTGTGTTCCTTGTGCTTGTCGTGAAATGGAGAGCAGGAAGCTGCCTGGTTTTGGAAATATCCTTAAGATTCTCTTCTTCCTACAGCTTTTCAATTTTCTTGATTTGTATTTGCTGTCTGAATTTTTTCCTCACTGCAGCACCTTCCAAAACTGTCACTACTGATTTTGCAGGGTAAACAGAGCCAACAGTTGTAAAATTTTGGGCAGGAGGCGAGCAGGTGAGCACAATTGACCTTCAGCTTGGGGACATCTGAATGACACTTTGCTCCTTTATATGGGCTTTAGAAATGCTTTTGGAGACTGTTTTCAAGTTGAAATGGCAGAAAAACAGAAAACATAAAACAAAGTTAATTCTGAATATTATATGTCTTTTGAAGTTTTATGGCCTATTTCAAACAGTAGCTGCTCAGTGCCAGGAGCTTTATACCTCAGCGTATTGTCTATTATCTGAACTTATCATTGCCTGCAGAAGCATAAAAAACAGTGAGCTGCAAAGCACCCCAGTGGATATTCATGAATCGATAACGATGTGTATATGAAGAAAATACTTCTTAAAAATTATTATTTTGAAATGCAATATTCAGTGCAAATGGCATATCCAGGGTAACCTAACAAGGGCAACATTAGGTATTTCACTGTTGGGGAAGCACTGATTAATTAAAACTTTGAACGTCTTAGTACGTGAAAACATTTCCTCCTTTTGTCATTATTCTCCTCTTCCTCCTAGTGGCCTTTCAAACAGACCACTACCTTAAATACATCCAGAAAAAACCTGAAAACTGAAAGTAGGGAGTTTGTATGGAAGTATCTAAGCAACTGCCTAGAAATACCTAGGCTTCAGTATGAAAGTAATTTCAGGACTAGTTTATGTTGCTGAAATAAAAATCAACAATCATGGGAATATTTAATAACCAGTGTGGTTAAAAGTACTTTATAATCCTTTTTTGATTGATCAAACAGATTAGTTTGCATTGATCCACAAAGTTTTTTTTTTTCTCTCCTCCTCTCAAAAGAAAAAGTATTAGGGGCTGCACTTATGTTTGAAACAAGAAGACATACTTGTGTTTTAAGTAGGAAATGAATTGCACTTTCAAGCCAGGTTATAAATCTTGAAACCTCAACATAAAAGCATTTGTGGTGTATCCATGGGGCAGAACAGATGTTGCCTTATGAAGCATGAGTTGAATACCTAAGGCAGTGAGGCAGTGGTAGCATCACTCTGGCAAATGCTGCATAGCCTGAGGAGTTTATAATTATTATCAGTGTGAAGCTGAAACCTTGTGCAGAGGGGATTTTTAGACTTTACCTAATTTTCAGCACAGTTTCTGGTACAATATGAGAATGCACAGGATAAATTGCCAAAGACCGGCTCACTGATACTTATCTCAGGGTAATTCAGTTGTTTGACTAAACAAAAGGCTACAGGCATTAGTGACTTTTTTCTTGCTCTTCTCTCCTCTGGGTGACATCTGACAGGCTTGGGCAGCATTTTCAGTTAATGTAGTTTCTGCAGTTGACAGAAAAACAGAACCAAAAAGGATGCCTGTGCTAGTCAGTGCAATACATTTAAACCATGCTGCGTTCCCTTAGCTCTACCACACTTGATCAAATTTGGGATGCTTGTTTGTCAAGATCTATCCTGATCATGTGCCTATAAAATAGGAAGAAATAAAGATCTTTTTTTGGCCAAAGAAAACAACGAATCCCTCTAGAATGTTTGTTTGTCCCTTATGTCCTTGCACTCCATGTATTAAGATCTGTAAAAATAATTGTTGCATTTTGTATAATTATACTGAGGTACTTTTGTAGACTCACGTCAATACATATAATTCAACATTTTGAGTATTTTTAATTTGCACCAAACTGTTCAGATCAATTCAATATAAACTCCTGCTGATCAGTTCAATACAACTCAACATTTGCCTTACTCGTGAGAGAACCACCTTTTTGTACTTGGAATTTAATATTTTTGTGTGTGTATATACACATTTTTCCCCAGCTGCTGCTTTGCTACTAAATCCTTTGATTTATGACAGTCTCATAATGGCTCTGTTTTCACTACATGAAACAGAAAATGCTGTTTACTTTCATCCTTGATGACTCTTATTGAAATAAACACGTATAGACACTGCAGGAGACAAGGGAAAATGATGTTCTGCAAACAGCAGTGACCCCAATAATTGTCCTAGCAGCTGATAGGCAGACACAGCCATGGCAGGCACAGTATGCAGGAAGCAGAACATCCTCTTGAACGTAATGATAACCTGTGTTGCTAACATATTTTGGTCTAGTTCAGAGATCCAGTCAGTCTCCAACTTTCCACTGGATCCCGTGATGAATAGAACAGTGCTGTAAAAAGCAGCACAGATGTAATTATCTTCCACATTTTCTTTGCAGAAAAGATCATGTTCCACTTTGAATGTCTGGGGAGTTCAATCATAACAGAATGTGAGCTTAGAAAGGTGCAGGACTCCCATCAGATGCTGATGTAAACTGTGGTGTTTCAGAGAAAGTTAAATGCACCCTCTGTTTCAAAGGCTAAAAAATGCACCAGCTATAAAACTGCAGACCTAAAGCTCCAGAAAACTTTTTTTCAAGACCTGCAGTGAGCAAAACTTTTTGTCTTGAAATAAAGATTCTTTTTTCTCAACCAGAAAATCTTCCATTACACTGGGTTTTCATTTGAAAATATTAAGAAAGTTTTGATTTCAATAACATGAAGCACAGCTACGTTCTTACAAGCTCTTTTTCATCAGACTTAAGGGAAACTATGATGCAGTGTGCTGTCAGATAAGGGGTAAGAAATGGTGTTTTTTTTCTAGGCTGCACCTTCTAGAAATACTTGTCAAAACTTATTTGGAGCTTTATTTTTCCACATGCTTAATGTCTGTAAATATTATACAGTGTTAGAATTGTGTGTGTGTGTGCTCTTTTCCAAGACCTTCATTATTTAGTATTTTATAAGGAAGCTGGGTTCTCTGGGTTTCACATCTGGTTCAATTCTAAACTGATCTGTACTCTTCTCCATGTATTCTTGGCCAAGTTGCTTCATCACAGCTTTTGATTGTGGAGAAAGAAGTGACACATGTTTCATTTAGAAAAATCCAGATGCCCATGACAGACACTAGGAGAGAACCTGCAATTGTATTTCTTTCCACAGGTGAAATTGTCCTGTAGTCAGGGATTCCAAAGATTTTGCACTCTCTCTAATTAATATCAATAATTTCATTACATTTTAGCTTGTTTCTGAAATCATACTGATAGCATGCATTTTCCAAGAAAAATACTTTTTATTACATATTCAGTTCTAAGGCAAAAGATCTGAATGCTTTCTGGTTTTTTACTTTAATATCACTGGGGTTTTTTGAGTGTGTGCAAAGTGCACAATATATTACTTAGAGCACATACCTGTCTTTGCAGTCTGTAAATGTGTACTTTGACTAACCTGTATTATTGATACCTTAAAATGAAACTGCATCTCCTGGAGAATGATGTGTACAAACCCCCGAGCAGAAATGTGCTAAGAGCACAATCTGGAGTGGGCATCTAATATGTTGCAAAAATCTGTGTAAGTGCAGCTGAAATTAGATAGGGAAGTGATTTCATGAACTGTTCTGCTCAGCTTCTTTCGTTTCACCTCCCTGAGCTGAAGCAGGAGTTCCCTCGTTGATGGGGCCTGTGCCGAGGGGCTGAGATTCACAGAGGATAAAGAGTTGAAGAGGTAACTGCAGTGTTGTGCTGTTGAGAGGCAAAGGCTGCATAGAAGCTGCAATACTGTGTAGAGGACATCTGAATTGTTTCTCCTGCTCTGTTTTTATAGGGTTTTAGGCGTTGCCAGTGTAACACAGGGGTAGGTAATATGAGAAAATAGGACCAGAACAGACTGTGTTGAGAACCATAGTTTCTTCTTGTGAAGAAAGGTTGCAGGAATTGGTGCTGAATTTGTCCAGAGACAAAAAGACAGTTTGGACTATGGCACTACAATTCTCAGAGAAGTGAAAGGTAAGAAAGGATTAAACTACTTTCTCTCTGTGTACAAAAAATGAGCAGGGTGCTTGAATTACAACAGAAGTAGTTTATTAGGCACTGAGAAAAGCTCTAAGGACCGAAAGGAAAACTCTTCATTAACCAGAAAAGAGAGACAGTTAAATCACTGTGTCTAACATGTTCTTGAAGATTGTCATCATTCATCCATCTGGAATGGCATGGTGTTACTGATTTCTGCTTTATGATGGAGAAACAGTTTTCTTCTGTCTCCTATGGAGGTGGAAAAACATTAGGCAGGTTAAAATTTCGAAGTGAAAATAGCTGCAGTATGGTGAAAGTGGAAGAAAGCAGTTACGAAGAAATGGGTAAACCTGCAAATGTGTGATGTGCTAAATCAGTATCACTTGTATCATCTGTTCTTTGTAAAATACATACCAGATCTGATATTGAGGCAACAAAGCAGTGAACAGAGAAGGCTCCTGTGAAAATGAACAATGAAACCAGGTCAGAGTCGCCCAGATGTTGCAGGTATGCCAAGTACAGCACACATCCTGGATTTGCAATATAGGAAAAAACCCTGCAATGTTCCATCAGATGGCTGAAAAGGTAGCAGTTTGATAGTCTGCTGCAGAGCTGCCTCAATTGGAGAATGCCTTAGAACCAGAGTTGTGGGGGGAAAAGAATTAAAAAAGCTCGGACACCTGGACTGTGGTGCAGCAGTCAAAGCTGGCTGAGAAGGGCTGCAGTGTTGGTCTAACAGTGACTGCTGCAGCACGTCGGGCAGGGCTTTGGCCACACTGCCACTGTGTTGAGAAGGCTGTGAATTCAAAGCGCCCAGGGAGCTGTGCCAATTGCTGTATTACATTCACTGTTACAATGATGGATATTAATAAGAGTATCCTCTGCATGCAGGCTCTTCCCTAAATAAAAAGGAAAACAGCCACCATTCTCAGGATTTCCCTTTGCTCCTGTTGAAAAACCAAATGATTTCTCGACTTTCAATGGCTAAATTCTTCTTAAAAAGATCAACTGCTTTGGCAAAAATGGGCCTTAAACTTGGCTCAGATTTTAGTATTCTCCCCATTGATTAAATCCTGAATATGCTGTTGAAAAGGGACTTCCATAGCATAACTCTTTAGCCACATATATTTGCTGCATTTTGAGGCAAATACAGAATCTGTTCATCTATATAATAATACAGGATGAATATCAAAAAGAATCTTTCTCTGAATCCTCTGCTCACGAATGCTGAACAGGTTTGAGTGCTCTAACAAAGATTTCATGCTGTCTATAACACATTCATGCAATTTAGGTTTAGGATAAGGAGAGCCTTTCATAAGTGAACCTGCTTTGCACTGGAGCTGTGTCTGGAACTGGTGGGAAAGAACTGAGCAGCACAGTCTGCAGAATTTCAGATAGTAAAAGGACAAAATCCTGACTAGACTGGAAAGCTGTTAATGATTTTACTTTGTTCCAGGTGAGACTTGGTCTGTGAAGATTTGCAACACAGTTGTTTCCTTGGGGTTATTGTGCCTTCATGCATAGATTATTGACCCGCTAAACATACAACATTCACAAGACTGAATTAAAAATGTCCCAAAGAATCTTTCAGTCCTTGCTTAACACACAGTGAAAGATGGTATGTCTCTATAGTTGCCATTATTATTAGCTGATTTTTTTTCACACTTTCCCTACTCAATTCCTATGATAAATCGAGAGGAAATGCACACAAGTAACCCCTGATGTTAATAATTGCAATACAAGTGACAAACCCTTATATCTGGAAAATATTGTTGCAAGAAGAAAATGGTAATTACTGCAGACAATCCAGAAATGCCTGTACTTGATGGGCAGTCTGATTTGTGAGATAACTAATTTGCTAACCACATACAATACAGCTATAGCAACTTTCTAAAATTGTTTTGTCATTGTAATTATACCTTGTGCCAGCAGTTCTAAGCACAACTTGCTATTAGCTTAATTGAGGAGAGAAATGAAGTGAAAAAAAAAAATCTGATCTAGTGGTCCAAAAGCTACAGCAGGTGCACAGCAAACCCAGGAAATAGGTCCCTGGATAACACAGAGTTGAAGTCTTGATCCTGGAGCACTAAAGATAAATACTGGAGAATAATAACTCCAGAGGTGCTTCAGGAATGGATGTACTCAATGTGTTTGACTACTTTGGAAACTGTTCTGGAGTGAATTCAGCTATACATTACTGAAGCTTTTATCAAGTAGGTGTCCTTGTACTAGCTTGGCTGGGAGCTGAGAAGTTTTGTTTCGCTCTCTGGCAGCAGAGAACAACTGAAGCCCTGAGGAGCTGAATGAGAAACCCACGAAACTGAGCAGGACAGAACCGTGGGCTGCTCGTGTCTCCACAGAGCACACACTGGCAAGCTTCCCTGCTCACCCTGCAAGTGGGAGCTGGAGTTGGCTGGCAGAGAACAGCAGTGCTGATGAGAACCTGCCCCTTTCCATCCCCAATCCGTTCTGGAGAAGAGGCCAATCCCTGAATTTGGTGACATTGTACCTGACAGGGCAGCTGCTATCATGCAGAATGTGACTGGACCATACAAGATTTATAGGGTAAAAGAAAGGGGAAAAGTTTTTTTCAAATGTAGAAACTGAACAGTGAGGAGAACCACATGATTTTACAGCAGTGCTTTCTGCATTAAATACTTCTGTCACAGAGCATCTTTTCAGCAGCATCTTCACAAGTAGCACTGGTTACAGTGCTGAAGTCTCCTCTTGTTCACAGCACTGCTTTCTCAGCAAGGCTCATTTGCCTTGCTTTAGGCAAAAAGAATTCCTGTCCTTTATCTAGCAATATTTATAAATTGGGGTGGGAGAAAAAGAGACTTTGCTTTATTTTAACACAATACTATCTGCTGTTTTTACTTAATAATTTTGCTGCTATTCTCCAGGGTCTAGGGCAAAGCTGATTTCTTGGCTTCCAATCTGCCTATCTGCTCTTAATTTAAGAAAATTAATGGGAGCCATCTTTGAATCTCTGTGAAGTCATCTGCGAGTCAGCAACTCACATTCAAAACATTTCCTTCATCTTGAAAGTCATTAATTTCTCCCAGAATGCTGTCATGATTTTTAGGCTAATGAAAGGTATTCTACCTATTGTCCTGGTAAATACTGTTTTGTGTATTGAGGGAAGACAGTAGTGATTTTTTCTCCAATTTGTTTTTGTTATTAATATACATTGTTACTTGATTTTATTAGAAAACTACAGAATAAAAGGTGAATGTTCACACAGAATGAGACCTTCATCTCACTGGGCAAAGTTCTTGCTTCAGGAATTTATCATCAGTTATCAAAATATGAAGAATGCAAAACTTTATATATTCCTGAGGGAAATTAATCATAAACACATAGACTTAAGCTTAGCCCTGCTGATATCAGTAAGCAGGTTAAAATTAATGATGTAATCTGGCCTCATGCAATGTACATTTTAAACAGCTTGCTGAAACAAAATTTCAGAGGTCAAAGATGTAATGCCAGCTTCACTCATGTGATTTGTCATTACAGTACTACTAGAGTTAGGCTTAAAATGCTTATTTAGAGTCATTATTCAGTGTGTTTCATAAGTTAGCCACAAGCATGTTTACCATGTGTAGCTGTGCAGTGCAATGATATTTACAAACAATTTTGGGGACAGCTGTCATTCCCAAAGGCTCTCAGAAAGTAATGTCTCTATTTTAGTTGGAGGTAATAGCAAGGATCATTTCTAATCCAATAGTTGTCCATTCCAAATTTATATCAATCGTGACTTTAAGGCACTGGAACCCTTAAAAAACCCTGTTTTTAACTGGGAAAATACCATCTATTCTTATCCTTTGTTTTGAAAGCTGATGCTACATGTAGGATTTTGGGTCAAACCAAGGCCCATTCTTTTTATGTAATTGCAGTGTTTTTATCTAAAGCAGCCCTTGGAAAATCAAAGTGAATAGTTAAATTAGAAGAGTGGTTCTACCTGATTCTTAATGGTTGTAGGATGTGGTTCTTTCGGGGCCAAATTGATAGCTTTGCCTCTTATTGAGGTATGTTTTTGTTCAAACAAAAGCAGATGTATAAATAACTGTGAACACACTGAAGTATTTACAGTTTCATTCCATTAGTCATTAAGGGTATAAAACAGAAACCTTAATTTGTCTTGCCTATTTTTCTTTTAAAAAGAAAAACTTGATGGTTAAATTTGCTATTTTAATAAATCTCAGAATACTCTAATGCATATAAAAATCTTCAACAACAGCTTAACAATGAGGGGTTCTCAGAGATTTGGGCTGATCAGTGTTAGAGGCATATTATTAAATCAGTGGGTTTTACTTGTTCTTATACCTTTATTAAAATAGATTATTATATACTGCCAAGTGCTAATACCCATTTCAGATATTTTATTGATCTGATTTTATTATTGAAATGCTAGAATGGGACTGTTCTGGTGCCTTGTGACTCAGCAAAATAATTTTGTTTCTTCTGGAGATCGAAACTTAAAATAGCTTAGATTTACAATGGTGCAGAGTTCCTTCCATCTTGAAATTTTTAGGGGTTGTAGTGTTGTTGTTTGGTTGAGGGTTTTTTATTTTTATTAATTGCTAAAACGAGTATATGCTTGGGAGTTTTTTTGTTTTTTTGTTTTTTTTTAAAGGTTTCAAACTATTTTTAAGATATCATTGAATTAAGTAGCATCTATTAAAAGGAATATCTATAGCTTTTCAAAGTGTCTCTTATCTTTTTAAAGCAGCTGTAGCTATAAAAGCATCTGTAGCTCTTGAAGGTCCTGGGAATCTGTTTTGAAGCAAAACTCTTCTCTGCAAAGCCATGAAAGCTCTGAAATTTGAAAAATATTTATAAGAGTCTCATTCATTCTCTGAATGATAAATCTATTTCTAATTGTATTTCTGCTGTTATAAAGACACTGAATTTTTCTTTGCTTTATTATGCATATTTATAAGCCTTGTTTAAAAAAGAAATCATAAATCAGGGATAAAGCTCCCATCAGAACAACAGAACGAGTGGATTAAATCTTCCACAGATGTTCAGTATATTAATATCTTTTCAACACCAGTTTCTCTATAAAATAAAAATATGACCACTGGTGATATTTTCGATTTCATCATGTATCTGGGCCCTATGTTATCCAAATTGTTTGTTCACATACTGTGAATATACAGAGCAGTGGCATAAAAGCCAAAGATCAAGAGTACAAAGTGTGCCTACACAAGTAAACTCATAATGGTGTATAATCCTATTAAATTGGTGATTAAATTAGAATTGGTCTAGGATACAGCATCCCAAATGATAATGAATTTTTTTTTTAATGTTCATTTTCAAAAGCAGTAGTTTCAAAAAGGTCTCTAATGTTTCATTTAAGAAGAATGACACAATTGCATCTTGAAAGTGAGGTGGTTAAATAGATGTTAACAAATTGATTAAACTCAAGAGATGGAACATGGTGAGTTTAATGGGGCAGTATTTGGACTTGCAGATATGTGAGTCTTGCCTTAATTATCTGACAAGGAATGTGGGATATGGGATATTCATTGCTTTTTTTTTTTTTTTTTTTTGGATGACCAGTAAGAGATATACACAATTAATATTTGCATAGAGTACTTAAAACTGTGTTTGATTTAGCTTTGAGTTTTGCTTGTTTGTTTTGGTGAGGGCCACAAAACTAAGCAGTAAATCTCAGGCAGATATTCATTAGCATGAATATCTTTTACTCTCTGTAGAGATAAAAGAAGTACTGGCAATGCTAAAGAGGAAAAATTTCTCTGCCATGCCTGTGACATTTCTATTGAATGCCTTGACTTAATGCAAAGTTAGTATCTACTTAATATCTCTTCCTTAGACTTAGAAAATAAAGGTGCAAACTGGATATTCTGTATAAGCAGTTTAATGTTGTTAAACATTTGAAGTTTTGGTATAAGAGAATCAAGGAAACATTTACTGAAATTTACCCCGCTTTTACAATTGCTTTTTAGTAGTTGTGGTTTTGAGTGTGTTACATTTTTCCTGATATTTCCCCAGTAGTCTTCCATCTGAATATAATACATTATGCAAAGCCTAGCATTTTGTGTGAATTTGTCCATAATAATAGTTTTCATCATATTGGTCTAGATCTTCCTGTTTTGATGCCAGTGGTAACGGTTCCATTAACTTAAGAAAAGAATATGCCCATTTAGAAAATAACAACGTGCTGGCTTTTGAAAGGTTTGATGCACAATTTAATACAAAAAAAAGTTTAAAATTACTTCCATAACCAATAATACATTGACACAATTCTCATATTTTTGTGGGCATTAAGAATTGAATGGCCAGGACAGCCGGGCCAATTCTTTTCATTTTAGCTAATATCCCACTTTCCCTTTTATCTTGGGGGATGAGTTGGCAGTGGCAGTGTGGGTGCTTGGACGCTGTTGATTAAATCATTATCTGCTATGTTTATGTTGGTCCTGCATTATACATTTTCATCTGGGCACATTAAGGAGTCTTTTTATAAAGAGTTTTAAATGGTGGCCGAAGTTGCTGGTAGTGTTGGCCAGCCGTGTTTACAAACTGTAAAGGAGCTGTGTAACAGGAGGGTTAAATATTTGCCAGTCAAAGATCTCCAAGTGTGCACCTGCTGGCCCAGGAGAAGTGGAATACAATGTGCTTTTCCCTTGCATCACAGAGCTGGAAGGAAAAGGAGCTCAACCTTGGAAACTCCACCCTGTGTGCTGACCCTGAGCAAGGCAATCTCTTAGCTGCTGCTCAAAACAGAACGTTCAAAACTTGGACACTTTGGTGGTGGATCATCCCTTCTCACCCTGGAGATCTGCCAAGAAAAGTTCTGTTTTGCTTTAAGCCTGCTGATAACTTCTAGTGAAAAGATAAAATATTTACCTTTTCCTTTTAGAAATTTAATTTCTGATTGAGAAAATATAGATTTTTATCTGCTAGTCATACTTGCTGATGTTAGCTTTCAGGAACGGTGTTCTAGAATTAGAACAGATTTGGTAAAGCCTTTAAATGGAATATAAATTACATTCCATTAGAATCTAACTGCTCAGAAGAGGAGAAAAATGGCAAAATCCTTTCCTTCTGATCTGGCTGGATGTCTGTGTAAAAATAGACATAATACTCTGTTGAAAATTCACACATATGCAAATATATATACACTATATATAAAAAACCTAGACAGACATACATAGTTTGTCTATTAGGTGTGAATATGCACTCACTTGTTTTACCAGTATCCCTACGCCCTCAATGTGCCAATATAATCTTATTTCTATTGACGAACACAGACACGATGACAAGCTTGCATGTAAATTAGCTTTGGCTTTTAAAAGTTTTTTGAATGTATTCCGTTTGTTCAAATAGTACTATGTAAAAAAATCTTTCCAGTGCCTGATAAGCAATCATTACTCTTATCTCCCATAACACAGGCATTGGTGGACTTCTGATTGATGAGAAAACTAAATCCTTAAAGTCCTTATCAGAAGCCATACTGAGTGCATAGCATAATTGTGTGTGGGATTAATGTGTAGTTGTATAATATATATTACTACATAGCTAAAACTCAAGTGAATCCCCTAGTTGTGAGTTTGAGTCAATGTATGTCTCTGTTATGCATGGCAAATATTTGAAGAGTACTGGCCGGGGAGTAAGCACAAACATCAAATTACACCACTTCATCTTAATGTCACTCCATAAAATCGGATTTCATGTTATGCAGTGGTTGCTGTGAATGTCTCCCAGTGGCCTCCTTCTCTTCCTCTCATTTACTTATCCCCTTTGGCTTCTGCATGTTGTAAAACTGTCCATGTACAGGCTTCAGAATTTTCTGGAAGTCGTAAATTTGATCTATGCAGTGTGCAGATGGAGCTGCAGCAGCTCCTGCCAGGTCCTGCAGAGAATGGCAGGTTCCCACTGCTGTGGGCAGGGACAGGACCTGGACCACCCTGACCCGACCCCCAGACTGGGAAACTGCCTCAATTCATCTGCAGCCTGTCCCCTGCAAAATAACAGCAGAAATGCCAGCTCTCTGTGCGCTCTGCAGAAACACTCATCCTTTTAGTAGGGGTCATAACTAAGCTTCCTCTAAAGAGGAGGGTTAAGAGGAGAATGAGTCAAAAACACTGTCACTAAGACCAAAGGTAATTCATTATTCTGAAGAGATTACTTCATAAGCAGGGAAAAAGAGACACAAAACTGTGCTAGATTAAGCCCTTGCATACTATTCCTGTTCAACATTAAGGTCTCCACTGTCGCTTTCTAATGCATTATTAAAAACCCTGCCTCTTTAGAGATTCTAAAGTTTCTTAAGAAATTTGGAAATGATATCTGAAAATTCTTGGGCAGTATCAACTGTCTTACAAGGTCATTTTACTGGATTCCAAAGAATTACAAATTTGTGAATTCCTCATACATATTTCTGGAGCTCTTTTTTACTTTCTATACTTAGCCAATAACCATTTATCTTGTGTCAGAACTTGAATGTTTCCCTGCTTGGCTTTGTGACTGCATTCAGCATCACAAATAAGTGACTGTAATTCCATCTGTTTGTATTGCTCCTTCTTTCTGTTTAGATTTCATCCTTTGCAACTCAAGTGCCATACTGCAGTTATCACCTGATCCCGAAACTCTTGTTAATCCACTTAGCTTCTGCAGAGGCTTTAACTCTGCTCAGGGCAAGGCTTGTCACAAGGAGAATTTTGACAAAATTCTCCAAGCTGTCCTTTGGACGCAACGTTTGCAAAGCATGCCCTTGCACACTGGTGGCTGCAGAGGTTTGTTCAATGTGTCACACGTGTGACTGCTGATTCTGGCACTGCCACTCTCCCTGTCTTGGACGCAAAATGCCAAATGTGAAATCCTTCTGGACACATCTTTGCACTGGTGCCTGCGTCCTGCTTGCTTCCCACAAAGCCTCACCTGAGGGTTCTCTTCCTTTTCTTTTTTCCTTCCATTGACAAAGTTTCTCACCAAAAGTTGTTTCCTGAGCTTCATAAATAGCATCAAAATCAGGGAGTTTTTATTTAAATAGATTTTTCACTCGCTTTTCTTGCCTTATAATTATCATCTCCCTTGTTGTGCCTTATTGTCCGTTTTAGTAATGTAGTGTTTCTGCTTCATTAGTGAAATAGATCAAAGAACTGTGTTAAACAAGCTCTCTGAACTTAAATTTTTAGAAGTAGTTACAGATAGTTCTGCCTCTACCACAGATTGTGACTTTTTCATACTTCAGCAGAAAACAGAATGTTTTTCAGTAGAAAAATAACTGAATACCTCAGCACCAATAACTTACTGGTTATGTCTTATTGGTTATTGTCTACTATGGTAGTAGACAATCAGTGGATTACTACTTTAGGTTAAAGATCTACCAATCGTGCTGAAAAACTGAGGTTGTAGAACATAAGACCCTTTATTTTCTCTTCAGAAAGCTGTTTCTGCCTTATTTCAAGCTAAATCAAAACAGCTGCATATCTCAAATCTTGCATTCAGAGAGAATTCTGACATGATACTCTTCAAAACACAATTAATTTTAATCTTTCTCATAGAATTTTCTGTCAAAAAAGATTGATGGTGCTTTGTTTATCCTCTTTTCACTATAATTTTGACAGTAAAATATCAAAGTATATTAAGGAGTCCATTAGACATCTGATTTGAAGGTATGTAATTCTTATTCAGATTATGACCAGGGAAGATGTAGCCCATCTATTTCACATTCAATATTTCATGAAGCAAATCCAAAATACAATGTGACAGATAAATCTAAAAGAGAAGAAAGGAACTGCAATGTACTGCCATGACACATTTCTTTCAACGAGGGTCCTCAAGTATCTGTCCATCACTGCAATGCGGTTTGTAAGGCAATGACAGCTTAATTTAGGCCTTTCTTCAGTGGTATTTGTATTATGTGAATTTGTATTTCTAATTTGGAACTATGCTGATTAACTCTGAGCAGAGGTACCACTCACTCCCGAGCGCTGAGTGCCTGAAGTGTGCGGTGTAAAGTGTGTGTCTAAGAGCCATCCCTGCAGCAGATCCTCAGCATTTATTGCTATAAAAGATTATATTAATAAATCAAGTGGAAAAATACTTGAACAGCAGTTCCTGTGAATGCATTATTTCCAATTCTCATCTTTCCTAATGCAGTGTTTGAAATTCACCAAGGCCATTTTTTCAATCTCCTCTGCAGATGGTGCGTGTTCTTCACACTTTTCTCTTTACCTGAATAGGAGTATATCAGCAGCAAAATTTTCTGTTTAATATTGCAACTAGTAACCTCCGAGATCTGCAAAAGCTGGTTTTCCTAGTGCCTGCTCCATCACTACTGCAAAACCCCAAGGGTGTTTTTTGCTGTGGAGATGACAAAAAAATACTTGTCGTGGCAAAAGATGTAGGATGCCTATGCTATTGAGCAGTGTTGACCGGTCTCCTAATCTTAGTATCTGCTAATCCAAATGAATAACATGTGTTTTTGTCATGATCAGTGAAAATTGGCTAGATTTCAAGAGCCTTCTTGCTCAAACCTGCCAAAAAATGTATGTTGTGGGAAGAGTTTTCTCAAAATTGCAATTTCATGTTAATAAGGGAAAGGGTTTCATCCTGTTAGTGTTTCCTTTCAGAAAAAGGGAAGTCGTGTTTGCAGTGCTTTCCAGGTTATGGAACAAGAACAAGAATTCACTAATTGAGAAACAAACAGCAGGTCATTGTTGCAGTAGGGACTGAGAGTGCTCTAAACCCCTTTTAGTGCCTTTATATTGGCTTTATGTATTTATAATATTATTGCCTTTACCTTGGCACTGGAGCCCCAAGGAAACTCACAGCTGGGAGCTCATGGTGACTGCAGTCTGTGCCTACCTGCTGTGAAAGTGGGAAGGGTGCTTTGAGCAGCTGCACCTCGATTATCAAGAAGTGCAGAAATGAGATTGGAGATGTTCTTCGCTCTTTGAAAGATGCACAAAGGACATCTCCAACTCCTGAAATCCTGCAAATGTTTCTTAGGCAGAGGAGTTGCAAAGCAGTAGAAAAAGGCACTCTTAATTCAGTACACATCCTTAAAGCCAGATGTATGCTTCTAAACTATAATTTTATTTCCACTGTTATTAAATGCAATAAAATTGTAATGATAAAGCAAAATTTGCTAAAATTCTACATGAATTTGAAAAATTAAACCTTATGGTTCCTTTCCCACTGATTGTGAGATTAAGACATTCTTCCCATGAGTCTTGTAAATTTTTTAAAATTACTCTTAATCATTGGAGTTTGCAGCTTTTTTCCAGAAGATTTGTAATCTTTTTTTCAATATGCTAAGGGAGGGGCTTGCATTAAAGATAAATTTAAATTCTTTAATGTCACCAAGTAAAGAAAAAAATCAATGACATTTTTATAGCCAAACAGTACTTTAATTGTTTTTCAAACTGTTCTCCATTTCTGATCTAGATGTTCTTCTTAATTTAAAAATTATATAGACTTATAAAATGTGTCTTTCCTACATACTATTTGAGTTATATGAAATGTTCTCATGGAAAAATTTAATGGAAAAAAATAATCTTTTTCCTCAAAAATTACTTACCCAGAGGCACAACTGGTATTTCAAATATAATGTGTCTGATGTGGTACAGTGAAACAATGTTGGACAACATATATTTTGAACAGGTCTATGAAAGACTGACAAAGAGTTTTGCAAGAGATATATGAAACTCAACAAATTATTCTTCCCTCTGGGCCCAGTATAATCTGTGCTGGCATTCTGTTATTATTCAGGATTGCTTGCAATAATACCTCTAGCAAATGGATTTTCTGATGCAGCTGCAGCCTGCGTTGTGTGGATAAATGGCATTTTGTTTTGTTTGCAAACCCCCAGGTCATTTAAGACAGTTCCTGAAATTTTAACAGGCAGTTGAGCAGTGGTAATAGAATAATATTTACAAATTCAGCAAGTAAACATTTTCTCTCATTACATTTGATCTGCTTCTCTGTCCCAGCTCAATATTCCCTGACATTGTGACTGGAAAGCAAAGAGCCTGTTGTCCTGGCAGATAAAATGCTTCATGCCCCCTGAGCCTTGCTTCAAAATCACTGCCTGTTTTACACTTGAAGCATCTGTTGAACAATAATGATTATTGCATTTGTTGTTTCTCACGTAACAGGCACAAGGCTTTCTTATTCTTTTTAGAAATCTTTGTTTTGTTTTGTCGAGCTTGCAAAAATGGCTGAAGTGTTCACCTTATACAAACTATGTGGAAGAGATCAATTTCAAGAGACTATAACTTGACATTAATCAAAATGTTAATTATACCAGATAACATGGTATTAGCAATTCTGAGGCTCACAGGAAGATTTATCTGAGTGCAAAGAGCAAAGTTCTTTGAAACATCCTCTGCCCATTTCATTACTAGTTCTGTCCTATGTTTTTCTTACAGTTCTGCCTGTACTGTCAGGAACAGAATATTTTTGTCTTTGCCAGATACATAACTGTTTTTTCTCTCAGTTTTTACCCAAATTTCCAGTGTGTGCATTTAAAGGAATGCTTAGGAAACTGAGCAACTGCACATTGCTGTCTTTGTTAGAAAGAGAAATCAGCAGAAAAGAAGTTAAAAGGATTCCTCTTTCTGTGTTTTAAAAACAAGAACCCTATTTTTTAATATATTTCATAATTTCAACAGAGTTTTCTGTTTACTCCTATAGAATTCAGCACATTTGCAACTTATCTTATTTTGCTGATTACATCCTAATTTTGTTTCAAACACTGGCTGACACTGAAAGTCTCTCTGCAGTCTTTAGCACTGAAACAGGGATCGTGTTTGGCATGTGTGAGACAACAGCACCCTGTTGGTTCCCTCTGTGTAGCTACCAAATTCTGAGTGATGCCATTTTACACTGTAGAGGTTGACAGCAAGAAATAATCACAGATTTCTCTGGGATTTCTTATTTTGTAGGTAGGATTAGAAACAAAGTGTTACATGGAAGACTATGGGGCTTTGAGAAAATTTCCAATAGATAAATTTTCTATTTCAGCTAGATTGTGCTGCTGCTCTGCTAATGTTGCTCTGTTACTAAAATGCAGACAAAAATTACTAAAAACTACTTAATGAAAGAATTTTTCCTTCTTCACCTTGCACTAAGAGCATTTTTAAAGCAATATTTTCAGAATAAAATTACTTTCTGTGGTCTTATGCATGATTTATCACAAAATGCATATTAGATAGACTGGCATTTATATCAGTACCTTTATGTAGTACAGGAGTACAGAAAGAAACTGTTGAAGGAGAAGTAGTCAAAAACCAGGCTACTGTTCTTGTCACTGACTTATGAAAATGCAATATAATAAAAAGAAAGTTATATTAAATATTTACAGTATTAAAAAAAATATTAGCAACTACTAACTAGTTTTGATAGAAACATTTAGCCTTCCATCTACTTGGGCTTCAATGAAATTCTCTGACACTGCCCTATAAGCTGTAGGGTAATATGGAAATACCTAAAGCAAGTTTAACTTCCAGAAGCGGTCTAATTGCAGCAGGGTAGCAATTTTGCACAGGCTGCTTCTCCACCAAAGGAGTTCTTTAAACAGGAATCTGAGCTGTAAGCTATGGGGATTGCCTGCAGACCAGACTAAATTTCTGTCCCACATCTTAGAACATTTGCACTCTTTTCTATTTTTACTCCAGAAATAAGAATACTGCACATGGCGGGTCTCCCTGTAAAGTTAAAAGGAGATGGAGGAATTTTCTGAACAGCCCTATTTGTTCCCTGAGATGTGTAACGTTGATGTACCATGGCCCTGAAATACTCAGGTGCCTTTGGTGGGGGGAGTTGCTGAGCTGGCCCACGAGTTTTGTGTCAAGTTTCATTTCAGAGCAATAGAGAACTCTCCATCCTGTACCCACGGTGCAGTTTTCTGTACCACTGCCATTAAACTTATTCAGTAGCTTTCCAAAGGCAACCGGAGACAGATTTTAGCACGAGTTATTAGATCTCTTTCAGATATAAGGCCAGAAAAAGAAGCTGCTGAAGCTGCAGTGGAGAAATTATAGCTTACTTAGGAAAAAACAGGTTTCAGGGGGAAAAAATTAACATAATTGAACTCTACAAAGAGAAGCCTGGCATAAATGCCTGGATTGGCAGGGTAGAAACAATGCAAAGAACCTGCTCCTATCAGGAGTTGAAAAGGAAGACTTTGTGGATGTTTTGGCCCTAACACCAATCTTTCCTCATCTGCAATCAGCAAGAACAATCCTAAAAAGGATAATGATTCTTCTGTGTTGCAGAGTGTGTGAATCCTACCCCAGGCTTCCTAGAGCACTCTGCTGGCAAACACTGAAGTCAGAGGGAAGGTTCTCCAAGTCACTGCTTCACAAGGACGAGGATGCTGATAGCTGGGCATCTTCTCTAAAGTTGAGGTGCTATGTTATTTGCACCAAAGTGGAATTTCTACACACAAAATTATAAAAAATCCAAAGCATCTAAAGCTGACAGTTTCTATGTTTTTGGTCATTTCAGTGGTTATAAATAATGTTTTGGAAAATATTGCTGGGAACATGAGTGAGTAATCCTGGAAAGAGTTATTCTCCCCATGTGGTATTTCTTTTGGTCTTTTCTGGGGAAATCTATGTATAAAACTAGAGGGAAAAAAATGCACAGAAAGGAAAAAGGCTATGAAAATTAATTTGAGATGTGGATGAAGCTGGTTGACCCAATGGAATAAAAAGTAAGCAGTAAGTAAAATGCTTAGGCAAGCTTTTCAGACCTCATTACTTGCCTAAAGACACTCAAGTACCTGAAATTCCCCCTAGTTAGCTGTCTACATCTTTAGGCAGATAATGACCCTGCAAAGGCAATGCTTTTCCCGTGCATATTTTTCAGAGTAACACCATAGCAGTCAGCACGTGGAAAATAAGAAGTGAGATGTTCTCATTTTTTTTAGAATGGGTTGTGATTGAGTGCAGCTCCTAGCAAGCAAACCTAGCATAATATATTCTACTCAAGATCTTTTTTAAGACGATGTTGTAGTACAGATTTGGTTTAGTGTGGTTAATGAAGAGCACCAATTAGTTGCACTGTGCATAACTTCAGAAGTAAGTGCTTGTCAAAACCACATTTAGTAAGTGGTTAAATAACATTTGACTCTTTTGTGAACCTTTTTGAAAAGTAGTGAGTAAATAAACTGCTATTTGCTGCCCATAAGTTCCTGCTGTCACAACAACTTCATGGTAGCTGCTTTGTAGCATTCTTTCTAGTATTTCAGCATTCTAATGCTTAAAATTATTCAAAATTAAGGAATTTTTCCCCACTGATTTTGCATTCTGCATTAGGAGTGGCTTTATATATAGGCATTTGGCAGAATGATCAGCTTTTAATTCATTCCTCTGTCATTTTCAGTAGTATAATTAATATTTTAAAAACCTGAGCAAAACCAAAACAAAACAAAAACAAACCATTAAAATACCCACAGAAGAACTTCTATTGCTATATAAACCAGGAATATTCATCTACAAATATACCACAACTGTTCCCAGAAAGAAAATAAAGTATGCTAGTTATAGGTCTTATTAGTCCCAATTTTCACTTTCCTGACAGTTATGGAACAACAAAAACACAGACTATTCTGGCACAATGGGTATTTTTGCTACCTTTGTTTCAGCAGATACAAAACATTACTGGACTGAATGTGCTACCACAGAGCAAGTGGGAAGAAGGAATAATTGAAATCAGAAATGCAGCAACAAGCCTAGGTTACTATGTAGAGTTTGTGTTTGCAGGAAAATAGCAGTAAATGCCCAGAGCAAAACTGTCAAATGTTATTGAGCGTCTTTGATTTACTCTGTTTTTCTGTGCTTGATCTTTTCCGGAGCAGTTGGCAAATGATTGATGTCTATGCATTGCTCATTCAGTTCCTAAGGTCCAGACACACCAATGCTCCTTGAATTCTCATTCAAAGTTTAAGAAGAAAGCATTAGTTTTAAAAGTTCTTTATATTCCACGCTCGTTATTTTTTCCAAAATCTCAGTTTGGGACTAGCTGTCAGCAAATACCAATAAGTCACAGCATTTGACATCTCTCAAAGTATCTCTGTTAAAGAGTAGACTCTGGATGCTCTTGTTCAGCAAAGCTGCCTTTCTGCTGCCCAAATGATTCTCCTGTTTTATCTCAATCCGTGATGGAATCCCCAGGGCAGCTCTTCTACACTTCCACAATTTAACATTTGCTCTACAGACACAAACCCTGGTGATGGTACGAAGGTTTTGAACAGGCAGCACTTGAAACTCCTGGGGAAGGTGCAGACAAAAATGGAGAACAGAAATATCTGAAAGGAGCCAAAGAAATAATTGTTAAGGTTTAATGGACAGGATGTTTAGCCAATGTGATTGGCTGAACACAAATATTCTGATTTGTGTTTGCTGGTGTTTTCAGGTCTGCTGAGGCTATTTTTTGCCCTGATTTTCTGTGGTAAAAAGGTAGTGAAATTTGAGCTGGAAGAGATTTTCAATTGTGCTGTCACAGGCTTTTGTTCATCCAGTTGACTAATGAAATTTAACACATCTCAGGGATTTTTCATCTTGTTTAATCTTTTTACTTGTACTTTTAAATATCTCTTTTTTTTCTTTTGGTTTATTTTTTTTTTCCTCTCTTATGTGCATGATTTTGTTCTCCTACTCGTACTTGCTATTTGACTATGAAAACGTAGCTGAAGACTTCAAATAAATTAAATTTTCAAAAATACTTTTTTAATTTGGATATTTTTAACTGATCGAGAAATACATATTTAAAAGTACATTAAAATACTATTAGAGCTATTTACAGAAGATTTCATGACATTGATGTCTTACTGAAACTTGCATGAACATCATTCTAGTTTTTTTGCTTCCATGTTACGTTTCAAACTGTGAGTTTCGTAAGACTCGTTTTGTCATGTCCTCTCTTCTTTGGTGTGGCTGCTGTCCAGATAACACTCTCTACTCACCATGTTCTAAATCAGTTTATTTTCTTTTATTTCCAGTCTTTCTAGGTCAAACTACTTTTTTCAGTGATAACCTAAGTACCAGATTTTAGTAACTTGGGTCTTCCTCACTTGCCTGTTGAAAGTAAACCTCACTAGAGCTCTTTCCTGGATATTATGAACACCAGGGTGTATACCATATGTTTTTAATGATGAATTGTCCATTAATTTATTTTTTTTTTTACCCAGAAGTATGAATTTCAAAGCAAAGAAACTTTATTTTAGGGATAATATATTGTTATATACTAGGAAAAAATACGTATAGCAGCTGGAAACTATAAGTATGATATTAGAAAAAGCAAATTAGCATGTTAAACCACACTTGTGCTGCCTACACTTTCAGAAGTACTAGGGAATTGCCCTGTCTCTAACTTGAGAAAAAAATTAATCAGAATAACATTCTCATTCTTCAGGCAAGGGCAACAAACATTTTATTAGTGTTGTATCTTTATGCCTGGTGGATGCCCTGTGCCATTTCTGCCTCTTTTGCAGTTTTTCAGATCATCTGAGTAGTATAAAAGGGGCCAGTCATAGGGATGCAGTAGGGACGTCTTCCTTCTATATCAAGTGCTTGACTGGAACTTCCATGGACTTAATTTACTCCCCCCCTGTTTCCCCTGCCTTCCCTGGTTCTCAAAAAATTGAGAAACTTTTCAACATTCCATGTTGAAAGCATGCACTTTCAGAAAACTGAGTTGACGATCATCTTCAAACTATTTCAGGTTCTCTGAATATTTAATTTCATATTTTACTAGAATTTTATTTACTGATACTTTATTCCTGATCTTTTCTGATTTTCTCTGATTTGCAAAACAATTACTGTGTGAAGATACGTTTGTCTCTGAAGTAATATATTTTGCTGGTTATTTGTTGGTTCCTTTGTTTATGGAAGAATATTGGTAAGATTCGAACTACTTTATGGTTTCTTAAGTTTTCCTTCATTCATCTAAAACATATTCCTTCTGTGTCATACCCTATAGTTAATTTTGTCCCTTTTTAAATGTCCCCCTTGTAAAAAAAGACAGCAAGACACCCCATTAAACAACCAGACACCCCTCTAATGCTTATTTCATCAAACCTACACTTGTGTTCATACTTTAGCACACGAGTATGCTTTGCACTCCTGTGAAATAAAACTTCATTCACAGAACCACTGAAAAGGAGCTGGTTCTGATCAAGTCAAGCTGCCCAGCCCTGTCAAGGCTGAAGTATTTCTAGATGCACTCAGGAATAAAGCTTTAGTTAAGTGCAAATGAAAATGATGAAAGTTTAAAAGCCTTTCCTGACTTTGATGAAAATAAAATTGGCATTTTCAGGTTTGCTATGTTGAAGTGGCATAACTTGAAGACATCTTCTGGACAGTAAATTTTTTTACAGCTTTTTATCCTAGCTTCTGCTTGAAAATGGGGAAATTAGGATTTAACTGGTATACACATTCTTCTGTCATTCTGTCATTTTTCTGTCATCTTTCAATGTATAATATAGCTGTAGTGTTTAAATTATCTTATTTTCAGAATTTCTCTTCACTTTGTAAAACCATGACTATTTCCCTTTCTACACCAAGAGGATGTTAATTTTTTGACTGCGGTTTGCACTCTCCTATGCTGGCTTTTTAATTTCTCATTGAACTTCTTGTGGAAGCCGGAGAGGGGACTCTTCATCAGGAGCTGTAGAGACAGGACAAGGAGTAATGGGTTGTGATTGAAAGAGGAGAAATTTAGATAAAGAAACTCTGTGCTGTGAGGGTGGTGAGGCACTGGCACAGTTTGCTCAGGGAGGCTGTGGATGCACAGCCCTGGTGGTGGATAAAGCCTTGAGCAGCCGGGTCTAGGGGGAGATGTCCCTGCCTGGGGTGGGAGCAGGGTAGGGATGGAATTGAGTGACCTCTAAGGTCCATTCCGAACCCTTAACATTCCATGAACTTGGTAGAAATAATCACATTAAAATTTAGGGTTTCTCAGCTATTCTCAGTAGTAATGCATTACAAAAATGAAAGATTTCTTAGGCTGTTCTTCAGCTCTTAGGTGAATTCTGACTTTACAAGGAAGCTGTCCTGGTCCCCCTGAGATCATTGTGTTTTCCAAGCATGCTTCTACAGAGACTGCACAGCTCTGCTTCAGGCATGTCACTGTTTTAGAGGATACAGCTCCAAGCTCTTCAGAGAAAAGAACTGATTGAGCAGTGGATTTCGAACAGGGAAAACTATATTACATGGGAGATTGAACAAGATCTGTACAATAGTTCTTCTGGCTTTAAAGTCTTTAGAGCTATAGAATGCACTAAAATTTGTCTTGCAACTTAATAATACTTAAAACTGCAATTTAACTCTCTTATGGGTGCCATGCACAAAATCATTGAGTGAATTATTTACTAGACTTGCAGTACATAATAATGACATAACATGGTTCATGCCCTTCGAGCTCGTAGGTGCAAATGCTTTTTTGTACTGATGTGCAGCAGAAAGGAGCCATTCTGGGCCAGGTAAGAGCAGGAGAAAATGGCACCTCTCTGGTCAAGTTTAAACTGTATTTCAGACTATATATAGCATGTGACCTCTGTCTTCATTTCACTGAGACAATTCACAGCGATAAAACAGGAAGGTAGTTGGTGTAAAGACCTTTTGTCTTAGGGCCTGTGACAGTCATATGAATCTAAATCTGTGTAGTATTTAATTTAAGTAGATAATTAAGGGACAAAGTATTATGGGAGCCTCAAAAAACCCCAAATACTGGATTCGAATGTGAACAGGCTCAGTTTTGCCAAGACAGAAATTAGTAAGTATTTTAGAAAGTTCCTGTAATGGTGAAAGAATTGGTTTCTGGCTGTCAAGTTTCAGGCACATGACCAAGTAGTTAAGTTCTGATTTTTGTTGCCTTGTTCCCAACTCTGCTGATTTCTCACAGTTTTGCTAAAAGTATTGAAGTATTTACTTCATAACCAGGATAGCAAAAATTATCAAAATTGTATTTTCTGCACCCAGAAAAACTCATTCTTTAGGTGAAGAATGGGCAGTCCTGTAGCAAGTACATTCTTGATATTTTCAATGTCAGATGCTGCCATAAGGTGACTTGGGAAAAATGTATTCTAAAATACTTTATGCCAGCTCATAAAATGTCATTAGGAGAACAATATGCTCATGTTACTGCTAGGTTTCCTGGGAATTCTATTCCGATTATGAATACTTTAAAATATATTAAGAGTCACTAAACAAAAATGCTTGACAATTCAATTAAGTGGAATACTGATTTCTAATTAGTATTTAATTAGAAACTGAATGCAGATTGGGAAAAGGATGCCTTTGTTTTACTAATTACCAAACAATGTTTGCTACTTCCAGTTTGCCTGGTGGTTTGTAAACTCCTTGCACAAGAAAGCCATGAAATAAAATTGTGTGTCTCCCATGCAACATTTGGTTTATCTAATGAGTTATCTACTGTGATGTTTCTTTTTGGATATGTAAGTGGTGGCCTTGTGTAGCTAAAAATGTATACGTGTAGTATTTGAGAGGAAAACTTTACCTGCTAAGTAAAAAAGCTCAGGTATGATTTGTAACTATAGAGGGGGGAAAATAAAACTAAATTTATTCCCCAACTAAATTTGAAGTTCCCCTTCCCATTTTTTTAAAGAAACCATAGCATTGACTAATTCAGGATCAAAGAAACCCTTGTATTTAATTTGTCCCATGACTTATATTAGGTAGTATCTGTAATCTAAATGTTATTTTATTGCCCAGAGTACAGTTAAATTCAATTTTCAAACTTCTGGTTCCTTTAGAGATATTAACCTGCCCTTGCCTGTTTCCCATGAAAGAAATATCTGTGCCTCAAAATGGTTTCTGATCAATTCATGTCAGGAAATTGTCATGAGATGTATGCAGAGACCGTCAATCTGTAGTACATTTTTAAATTTTATACTATTCCAAGATTGCTTCTACAGACAATATGATAAGTTCAGAAATTTGATCTCACCTGTAAAACCAGTACTTCTGGAGAGCATATCATGGCTACTGAAACTGAACTGGAGCAGAGGAAATACCTGCTTATTTGAAAACTTGCACTTTTTTCCAAGTAAATGAATACTGACACTGCTCAATATCTGCTTCATCTAGGACAGTGTTTCAGTAAAGCTTTAATTGTTAGGGAGAGAAACTTTAAATTCCTCTTGGAGTGGGCATCTTTTTGTAACTTTATCAACACTTAAATATAATTTTTCAACTAACGAATCTTTTGGCCAACTCTTTCCAGCAGGAATAGGGAATTTGATATAAAGAGGATGATTAGAAAAAAATGGTGCATTAGCACATGCAACAGTATCTGCAATAGTGGGCAAATATAATATCCAATTCAATTCCTTTAAAAGATTTGCAGTTTTAATATCACTGCCAAAGGAACAATGAATGAACTGTTGAGGTATTTTAAATCAATGTGTGCTTCTGAGCTCGAGTGAATTCTCTTACTGTGGAGTTCTGTTTAATTATGCATTTCTTTGATTTATGCTCTTGACTTCTGTAAATACCTGCTAGATACCTACACTGCTATTTAGAAACTTGTAATGTTTATAAAACCCAGCTTGTTTACAGTTAGTTTGTTTTTGCAAATCATGTGTAGTGTTAAAACTTACCACTTTAGAGATAGGTGGGATTTTGTTTCTTAGGAGAAAAACAAAATGCTTAACTGAATTTTTGAGATCAGATTCTTTGTAGCAATAACTGATGAAAGGAACCAGACAGAAATAGCGATGTTAAACATAACCTGTTGTTTCTATGGCTCTGGGTGCAATTAAGCATAGGGATACCTTGCCTAAGAAACAGAAACCTCATAATTATGGGCTTTAAAGAATAAGATCAACAAAAATCTGTCAGCAACATGGAAAATAGAATTCATGCAACAGTTTCTTACTGCTGCCTGCAATTCTGTAATTCTGTGATGACATCAGTAATAGATTATTAGGAGTAGCTTAAAAACTAGTTCTTGAATAAAAGTAAGGCAGTTTTTGCTTTGCATAAAGATGGGGATATATTTTTTCTAGAAATTACAGTGAAATACACTATCATTTTCTAGCAATATTAGTAACTAATTTATTTTTTCTTCTTAGGGCAGAGAGTACTGTAGTTTTTAATTGCTTAAAATGCTGAGCCCTAGGTTTTATGCTCTAATCAGAAGTAATACAGGCACTTGCAATTTCCTGCGAAGAAAAATCTCTTCTGTAATGGTTTGTTCTGCTGACATTTTGGTGGAAAATATTCTGGCTTCATCAGATTTGGAATGCATGAAAGACAGGAATTGATGCAGCTCGTAACAGACAGCACAGAAAACTGCAGGAGAGAACAGTGCATGACACAGTTAATGACAGATTTTTGAGAGAGTGTCCTCAAGTGATTGTTTTTTTCCTTCCCTTTGGGCATCCTGCATAACTGCCCTGGTGTTTTGGCTTGTGCTTAACCAGACCAGCTCACCCAGGTGGATTAGTGGCTGCTCCGCTGTGCCACACTGCCTGGGGCTGGTGCTCAAAAGCAGGAGAATTTCATGAGTGGATGCAGAAGGTCTGAGGGTAATGTGCTCGTTTAGCAGTTAAACTCTGCCCTTCAGTGTCCCAAGGCTAAATGGTGTGATTCCTGGCATGCAAAAACGAGAGAAAATGGTCAGTCAGAAATAGTCTCCTTCAGTGTATTACTTATGAGAGAAAATTAGCAACTCTACTTGTTAGTGCACTGAACCATCCATTCAGATCAGCTTTATCTGAAAATCTGTTTGAGTAATACCTTAATACCCTTTAATTAATGTATGTAACCAAAGGTGTTGTTAGCAACCATAAGAAAATACACAGCTCGGTTTTTATGTAGGAATTGAGAACGGAACCAGCATAGGAACCTTATTATAATCCAGAGGTTTGAGGGAGACATGTATCTTTCTATTATTTGTAATATGAACATTATGGAGGAAGGAAGGAAATGGCTTCTTCTGCCTTTTGAAATACAATAGGCAGTAAAACTGGATGCTGGGAATGATTCAGTGCATGTGTTAGAGAGTGTGTGTGGGAAGTCTGAAATTATGAACAGATTGACTGTTGTATGCACAGTAATTCCCTTCTGACAGATAGCCAGAATGCTAATAGTGGCAGGCATACACGAAGAAATACATGAAGAATGGGCCAAGAAACTGTGCTTTTCCTGGATCTGATCCCTGTAACCAGGCAAGCTTTGTGAGTTACTTCCTATAATTGAAGCCTTCGCTGATTCAAGTTTTTCTCCGATGGCTCTGGAGTATTTTTATTTCTTTTAAAATTAGTCTTTTTCAATATCAATTTTATGATTAATTTTTAGTATATACCCTATAAAATATATCTGGGTATGAACTTTTAAGGCTCGTGAATTGCTGGGCCAGAATTGGCAACACTGAAATACGGTTCTTTCATTTGGTCACAAAATCTTTATGTCTTAGTTGTCACCAGTTTAAAGAGATGGTTTAAAAGCAGTCAATTGGCCTTTAAATGCCTTCAGAGATCCCACATAATTACATAGATGCCAAGCTCTACCCACAGGCAATCTGCAAAATTTCCTAGCACTCATAAATTGCCTTCATCTAGACTAAAAAAGAAACTATTATCCTTGTTAATAGATCTGATTTCATAATGACCTGGATCTCATGATAAATCAGTATTAACTTCCCTTCTTTGTTAATATTTAAAACGAGAAATTTTTTAAAATATTTAAGATCTTACCTTCACAGATAAATTCTATTAATTTGCTAGAAATGGATGCCAACATTACATTATAAATGGCTCTTTATCATTTGAGAAGGAATTCTTGGGCAATGAGGAGGGCAGTAAAGACACATTACGCCAAGTGATTTCATTAGCTTTGTACAGAGCAGATGGGCTTTTCTATTACTGGAATATCTGTGGAGAATGTTTTGAAACCTCCTGCAAGAACACTTGCTCTAAATTTCCTATTTCTTGTTTTATGTTGATCCCATTCTTCTTCCTTGCTTTTTCGGATCCATGGGTGAGATGCTGCCAGATTTACTGTTATTTTAGAAACCTCTTCTATCTACAGGCTGAATGAGTGATGGTTATCACTAATACTTTAAAGTATATAAGACAATTGTTGAATGGTAAAGAGTGAAGCTCGGTCCTCATTCCCAAAGCGTGCAGGACTGAAAAATGGAACAGAGAAGGTATTTGGCACAGAGCCTAAGATGTGCAGAAGTCTTCTGCACTGGCTTCTTAATACAGAGACACTTAAACATATGTGCATTTGCAAAACCTAAATATTTTACATCATGGCTATGGAAGGAAAGACTTTATCTAAGACCTCTATAGTTACATTTTCCACATTATTAACATGTCTGGCTTGCTAAGAAACTCTGTTGTATAGAAAAAGCACAAATCATACCGCGCCTCTTTGATTTGTCATTGCTAAACAAGAGCATTAGAGGACTGCGTATTGCTAAGTGTGCTTTGGAGTTTGAGTTTTCATTCCCAAATGGTGTGTGGGTTCTGTGTGGCTGGTTGGGTTTTTTAAATTTAAAAAACAAATGAACAAAAAAACCCAAAAAAACAAAAAACCAAACCAACCACACAATGGATCTGAAGGAAATACCAAAGGCAAAAGCAGGGGTAAATATGGTTATGCAGGTGAGCAGTGATGACAAAAAGCAGAACATTTAGCAACAGGAGAAAGAACCTGACTATGAGTCACCATCAGGTAGTATGCACACCAGGTCTGAGTAGTTCAATTTCTAATTTGGAGCACCAAATTAAAGTTGTGAATGTTCACATCCCACATGAAAATAATCATGTGCAGCAGGTGTTCATCTTAATCCAGGAGGCAGCAGAATCTGAGTTTTCTGGGTTTATGGTGTTACTCTTACTCTGACACAGGCCAGCGTTGACTCAGCTGTGAAACCTGAGGTGTCTTCTCTACCACAGCCCATGTTTCTTGTAGTCACCACTTTGTGAATAAGGAGAAGCTGCTCTGTGCTCTGTCTGCTGCTCTGTGCCGCTACTGGAGAGCGAAAATCAATGGATATCAGCATTTCACCAGGACGAGCCAGAGAGACAAACAGTAGCTTTAATAATGCAACCTGCTCCTAAGTCTGTTAAAGAAAAAAAGCTGATTATCAGGTGATCCATTTAGAAGAAACTAAACATACACATGCTTTAAAAGCTTTAACAATGCTGTTATCTTAAACGGATTGAAACATGAAGGAAAAATCATAAAGAACAGTAGAAACTTGGTGTGGAAATAGGAGGTCTCACAAAGAGGAGCTGAAAAGATAAAACTTTTTTATCATGAATGACTCAGGTATAGGTATGTTTGATAAGCAAGAGAACAGAAATGGAAAACAGTCACTTTGTGTAGTTGAAAGTTACACATTATTGAAAGGAGTGATACAACTAGTATACTCTTTCTTAAAACTAAACCAGGATAAAATCTTTTTTCAGCACTTCAGTATTTTTTAAAAATCCTTCCCTGATAATTTTTAAACATTTTTTTTAATCTGTGGGATTTATTTATTCATCTTTTTATATGTAACATTAAAAGACCTGTGAATTATATACCCAAGATAACACTCAGTAACTGCTGGATTACGACTTTTTTTGTAACCTTTTTTCCAAGAGCTGGATTCCCTGTGGATGTAGGGCTGTCAAACAGTCAGTTCAGATTGGTTCACAAGTTCTGGTTGGTTTTCAAGAAATGTGTTAGGGCTCTGCTGATTCATGGGTCTTTGAAGGGTTCAGGTCTCAGAAAAGCCAGAGCTGCTCCTAGGGTCTGAGGGGTTTGCATTTGTTTGGCAGGTATTTTGTGTTTATGAACATGTGCCCGTTCCTTCATAATAAGCAGATGATAATATCTAACTCAGCCATGTGGCACATCCCAGAGCAAGACTTTATTCTGCTTGTTCTTTGCAAGTTGTTCTGTCCCGACTTTGGCATTAAGCTAAAGGACTTTTCTCTGGTCCAGTCTTTCACATAAGAGCAAGATTTGAGCCAGATGATTCACCGTGATTTCAGCCATGAATCTCAATGTGCTGTGATACCAGGACACAAAAGAAACTTTTTTTTCCATATCAGCTGTCTGCATATTCCTTTGTTTTGGAATTGACATAATGTGTAGTTTTAGAAGGAATACAAATAGTTTAATTGCAACATTTCTATAATTTATAGGAAGTAAAGCTTGGGTATGTAACTTACTTTCCACACCCACACACATCCCCAACCACAGAATAAACAAAGACAACAAAACATATTGTGTTTTCTGAAACTGAAGGCTACTAATCCACATTCCTCCAAAAGTATAGGCAGTCAAGACATGCTAATAAACTCTAAATCTTCTTCTGAATTCTCGTGGTCTCATGAGTTAATGTTATAAAACAGTGCACACAGAATTCAAGCAGGTTGAATTGTCTGCTTCTGAAATAGCTCTGTTCATTTCCCTGAGTTGCTCTGGCAGGAAGGCATTCCTGTTTTCTGATCTTACAGATGCTGAAGTGTCCAGGCTGCCAGCTCCAGGCTCCCCAGGGACACTCACCCATTAACTTGCACTACCAGGAAGCTCCCTGGCAACCAAAGCAGAAAACTTCTAAAGTTGGGGTGAATTAACATAGGAAACAGAGGAAATTGTTTGATTTAGAATTGTTGTGAAGGACTTGGATGCTGATGATGTGTAATATTGTTACAGATTAACCTTTCTGCAGTTGTCTCCCACGTGGATTGATTGCTTGAGCTTATTCTTGTAAATAGTTCTTTAAGTTCTGTTTAAAATAACCCTTTTGTCATTTCTTACATAAATGTATAGCTTTCTCTTTGGCTGCCGCCCCCAAGAAGATCTGATTACCAGTGTTCACCACAGTCTCTGTGGGAATAAAATCACAACCAGCATTGTGCTCTGACTGAGCTCATTCTCTTGATTACTGTCTTTGACTCCTGATTGCAAATGAGCTTTTAACAATGAAACCATACAAAAGAAATTAGAAAAATGTCAGGGCCAAATCCACTAGTCCCTCCTGAGGACTGCAGGATTGACAGAAATACTCAGTACAGCTGACAAAATGAGAAAAATAATAGTTCATCTTTGAACTCAGAGTTATAAACCTTTCCACTTACCAGAGCTCACATTTACTGGGGTTGTTTGTTAAAGTATCTCTTATCTCTGATCTGTCTCTCAAATGCAGTTTAATCACATTTATCTAATTAATATTTTAGGAAGAAAAGTTCTGAACTGAAGTCATGTGTTCACTTTTATTTGACAGTTTAGTATATTGCAAAGGGCATTGCATTTCATGGAAAGCTGACCTGGGAATGTCAACAAGTGCCTCTGAGTGTTAATTTAATGCTCCGGAGCTTCTCTGGAAGGGAAACTTTTCTAGCACTGTGTTTTGATTCATTAACAGCAATTCCCAGGCACGTCTCATCAAACTCCCCCTTCCCAAATCAAATTGCCTTGCAACTCATTAACATTTTTACTTGATTTTTTTAAAAAGTAGAGCATGGTTTTCAGGTTGCAAATCTCTCAATGTGTCATTCTCAGAAACTGCCTTAAAGTCCACTGTCAGAACTGGGCTTCTCTCAAAACATCATGGAATATCTTCCCCCTTCTTGCTTCCCTGTCACAAAAGCCATTAAAGTGGCATTAGAGAACCTACGTGTAGAAAAGAGAAGTTCAATTTTTGAATGAATCAAACAGAACTAGAATCCCCTCTTTCACCCTCTGAGAAAACACTGCTCCAACAGATCAGGTCACACAGCAAGTGGGGAACACCTCCTTTCACTTTCAATTCTCTTGTGCAGAAAATCATTCAATGGACTGTGGAAGTGCAGTCAAGTCAGATCCAAATATTCCAGATCAGCAATCATGGATTAACCTTGGAGACAAGAGTCACTGGCTCTAGTTCCTTCTTTGAGTACTTCTTTAGAAATGAAATTAAACGTTCCTAGAACATAAACCACGAACTAGCACTCTGCCTCTAGAAGAGTGCCCTAATTAGTGAGCTTCAGAGCCGTGCTCATGCTTGCCATCATTTTCTGGTTCCACAGAGACGCATAAAAAAGCATATCCATGGTTCCATAACTGGAAAACAACTAAATGGTGTTACAGGAGCAGGTTAAATCTCTATTTACATAATGCATATGGTTTTGCATTAAGGCAGTCTGAATTCTCTTCAAGAGTAGTTACAATGTTTGTCTTCCATGGAGTCAGGCTTAAGCTGCAAATACCTTTATGAAATCAGGCCACTTTTTTTTTTTTTTTTTTGGTATGACTTCATTTTGCAGACAAAGAAGTTGTTTTATTGCAGATTGTTGATTTTTTTATGAAAGGACTTAGTTTGAAAGTAATTTGTTTTGAATGCCAACTTCTCGCATTCAACAGATCAAGATTTAGATAATAACATTTCCTAATTGTCTTGCAAGGGATCTATGTGTTTTGAGGACTGGGAATCATTCATGGATACAGTCTTTAAAGGCATTTGGAGATGCTGCAATTTTCAGTTAAAGTTTTAGACTCAATAGACCACTTCAATTAGAGAAGTGTAGCTTTTTAATGTCAATCTGAAGAAGTGGTCATACACTTTGAACAGAATACCTGTTTTTATTATTATTATTGTTTGCTTAAATGAAGACATTTCTATCCAAAGAAGGTTGCTTGATAAATGTTTTTTGCAACCATTTAAAACCAGAACCATTTGGTAGGATGAGTTCCACAGTCTCTGGAGGCAAAATGATGATGAGCAGATCTGCAAAAGTAGGAGGACAGTCCCTTAAATAAGCTTTTATATTTTGTCCAGACATTCCTGAAGCTTCTAACTCTCATTTTGTCCATTAATATTTTATCCTGATAGTGTGTGTTATTTTGGTTTGTCCTGAGATTAAAGTTGAATTACTATTGCCTGGGCAAATCCCTCTAGGGATGATTAGAAATCTTAACAAAATCAAACTAATTGCAGAATGATAAATTAATTAAACTCCTCAACATTTATTCTCTTGGAATAATTCCCAGATAATAAAATACAGTGAAACAAGTCATTTTGCTAGAATAATTTTCTTTTGCTCAGTGTAAAAATATGAACATAGCTGCTTATTACTGGAGTATTTCTAACATAATAGTGTAGATCACTGTACATGAGCTTTGTTTTGAAATTTCAGTGATTTACAGGCAACATTTGAAGTCAGACTTTCTGCAAAGAGCAGAGGTCTCTAAGATAAGCAGTCTGTTGTCTGTGAAAAATATGTTCAAACTGCATATGGCTCACTGTAGGTGTGCATGGTATCTGTAGGCCATAGAGTGATTCACAATTTATACACTGGTACAAGTCATAATAAAGAAGCACAAAAGGAAAACAAATTATTCAATTGCAGCCTTTCTGTATTAACTATGGTTGCTACTGTTAACAAATTATTCAGTCTAGCAATATATATGCAAATAGAGGTGGTGTTTAGGAATGCACATATTGAGAAGGGCTATGCTTGCTTAAGGAATTGGACTTAAGCTGAATTTCCCAAGCATGAAGGAGATGAAATACAGTCCAAGTGACTCAGCTCCTCTGAAGTTCAGGATTTCTTGGTCAAACACACCACGACACAAGAGTGAACGGCAGCCTCCCTGAAAGACACCAGAATCTTACTCCTCTGCGCTTTCCAAGCAAAAGAGAGAAAATCTAAAAAAACCCCTTGCTGTAGATTCCTGTGTGGTGGGCAGGGGACCCCCAGTAAGTGGACAGCCCTTTCTGTGTAGCACTGGACAAACTGTATTTTTCTGGCTATTTTTTTCCCAGAGCAAGTGCTGTTTCTTGTTCATGCAAAATGCTCCTCTGATTCTGCAAGTGAAGTGTGCTGAGGTAATGCCTCGTAGGAGTTGTATTTTATTTTCCTCCTGTCTCAGGGGTTTTTGTAGCCCACGTAGCTGACAAATGCTCAGATTGGCATTCCCAGATGTGTCTCGCTTCCTTTGCCACGTACATGGAAACACAATGTGTGTAAAGGCTTGGCCCAGGCAGGATGAGATCAGGAAGCAGGATGAGATCAGAAGGCACACAGCTGTATCACTCAGGAGGTACCACAGCAACATTTCTGATTTCAAATGTTTAAACAGGCAGGAGTAATCTTAAGGAATCATGGAGAAGAGCAAAGTGTTGCTCTTGTTCCCTCCTGTCAGGATTAGCACAAATGTATTCTTTCACTTCAGTTACGCAAAGGAACTGAGGGGATGCATGGAGCAGAGCTTGCCTGTGCTCCTGGGCTGGAAGGGGATGGGGACAGTGCAGGGCTGCCCCAGTCTGGTCTGGGGCTGGGCTGGCCAGAAAGGAGGGGATGGTTTGCTCGGTCCTCAGCTGGGCTCAGAGGGGCTTGGGGCATTGGAGGGTTTGGCCTGGGTTTCAGAATGAGCTGCTGGGGAAAGGGTGTGAAAGAGAAATCTTTGCACTCGTAGACAGTGGTAAACTTTGTGATATTTTTTAAATTTATGTATATTCTCCACTTTTTTCTCATGGAATAAGAAGTAAGTGCAGAGTTAGTTACTCTCACCCCTGTAACTTTCTGCTATGAGCCATTCTCTCTATTTTTACCTCTCATTTCCAGGAATGCAATTATTTACAACTGACTGGGTTTTTTTGGTTGTGTTTCTTTGCATGGTCTATCCTAGCTTTGCAGAGTAGCTCTAATATATTAAACAAATGTACGCTCTAAGCATTGTGTCAATTTGATGTGAGCACCTGACAAATAACCAATATTTTCTACATCTTGCATGGATCTAAGACAGAGGGACAATCATATAATTTCCTGTCACAGGCTCTGCCAACCACTCACAATTTTTGCTTCCCAAAGCAGCAGTTAGTAAGGTTGGCTGAACAGAGCAGGACAGAATTGGCTCTTGGTATGTCTCAAATTTCCCAACATTTTAATCTACACCAGAAAAAGTTGATTTGGTAGGAGAGGTGTTCTTCCACTTTCAAAGTCAAATCTGTAGCATGTTACATACTTGCAGTCTTAATAGTGCACCTTCCTCAGGTGGAAGACAGCAATTTGTTCAGCACTGAAAAACTATGGTTTATCCACCTTAATCCCACTGCAGCAGGTTCAGATCGTGCATGAAAATGTTTTCCAATCAAAAGAGCCAGGATGATTTTTTTTTAAAAGAGCTGATATTCTTCTGAAAACTGTCAGCATCAGAATAGCAACAGTTGGGCTCTTTCCATCTGTACTTTTTGTTGCTGGATTAATTTTAGATGTGCTGCATATGGATTATGCATAAAACGTTGCCTCCCTGCTTTTGTTGATGCTGCAATTATCTCCACAGTCAGTAACTCTTCCGGGGATTTCATGGTCCAGCACGTGCCAGGGCTGCTGGCTCTGGGCACAGACACAAACTAAAACCTGAGAAGGAGCTCCAGGTGCATTGAAAACAGATATTCGTGGTTCTGAAGCTGCCTGTGGCAGGGAGCTGGAGAGGCACAGCCACCAGCACAGATCCCATCAGCCGTGGGCTCTGTCCAGAGCTGGGTGCTCAGTGATGTGGTGGGCATCCCTTCCTTCACCTGGGGAGCTCTTGAAATTATCACACTCTGGAACTCAGGTTAATTAAAATGCAAATAGCGTATCTAGTTTGTTTTGTTATATTTTACCTCTCAAATATTTTCTAGTGGCATCAGAGAAACAGAAACTGATGGTTATATGACAAAAATATATCCTCTGGTGATTGTCATATAGTTTTTCTATGTAGATTTCTTCCATTTTACTGATGCCAGTTGTTTAAGTGGTGATGGGGGGTCTGTTGCCATTTGCATTAGCCAGTAATGCCTGAAAATACAGCTAGCACCAGGAAACAAGGCTTTTGTTTTCTTTTAACTGGAAAAGTTAAAATCCTGCTTTAGCAAGAAAAGCATCCCTTGGTGATAATATTCATGTGAAGTCATCTAAATTAAGCCAAAGAACAAAATGTAACCTTTTTAAACTTGGAACCTTTTCTAGCATTGCACCATTCTTTTAAAATATGCACTAGAATAAATACTGACTTTTTTAAAAACACTTAATTAAAACTTTTCAAGTGTAGCCCTTTTTTTTTTTTTTTTTTTATTTTTAATGAATACCACAAGAACAGCAGTTTTAAATGGTTGTTTAATTAGTGGACTAACATTAGTATTAAAGGTTCTCTTCTGGACTGTTTTCTATCCAGCATCACATCCATTGCAAGCAGTATTTTTCTCCTCTAGGCTTGTCAGTGTCCTGGTGCTGCCAGTGAATATTGGCATTTCAGCATAGATCAGTAGAGCACAGAAGAATCACGAGCAAGAGTTAGGTTTTAGTACAATGGATAAAAAGTTTATTCTGTGCAACTTTTTCTATGTAACTAAATTTTTTATTTCAAATCTAAATTTTAATTAACATTGTGAATAGGAATGTAAGGCCTTCTTTGCAAGGTGGCTATGAAGTGAGCTGAATAAAAATGAGAGGAGATAAACATGAAACTAATCTTTCTGTAGTGTTTCCCATTAATTAATGCTAATGTGGCTCTTCAGACACTGTAGTATTACAGTTTCATTTATATGCCTTTTTGGGGCAAAGTGCACACCAGAGGAATAGTTATACCTCAAATGAAAGGTGGAATAGTAATATATATATTCACAATTCTTTTAAAGAAAATGAAGTTTTATTTTATGCAAATTGTAAACTAAGGCTTATGTCCTCATAACAAATCCTCCATTACTGCTTGCACACAGCACAGAATGCAGCTTCTCCTCTTGTGCTCCCTGGATGCTTCATTAAGTTCAAGGGCTGTTTGTGTGAGGCTGTTTCAAATTTAGACCCCACAGATTTCAGTGCATGCAGGATGATATGAATGCAAGAACAACACGGTGCTACTCCTACAAATATTGGGAGTAGCCAAATGCCAGGCTCAAAATCCTCATTGCTCATGTTTGCAGTATTATATATATTTATAATATAATACTGGGTGTACCTGCCATACTACCTTGCAAATGCTGTCGTTTCATAGGTTGTCTTCTTTATAACAAAATCCCATATATCATAGCTTATTTCTCTACAGATACTGGTTACCATTCATGTAAGAAATACTAGTATCCCCTATATGTTGGGGGAACACCCACAGTTTCCTGGATATGTTAGATTTTATCAATGGGATAAAACTAGAGTGGGGAAAACATTAATGCCCAGCAGAACAGATTGAGAAAGTGTGTTGATTATGTAGGAGAGCGTGCCCTCAGCTGCCTACTTAGCATGCTGAAGTGTCTGGATTACGAGAAAAAACCCTTCTATCATATATCACTGAGTGCATTCAAGTAGAAAATCAGAAGTACTAACTGATGAAAAGCGAGCTAATTAAGATTAACCGCTCTGTTCTTCCTCCAATTATTTTGTTCTGTCACACTGAAATTCTTTCCCCACCTTCTTGCTGGTGCCCTACTCTCCCCTAAGATGCACCTGAGCTGTGATATTGTTGCTGCAGATTAAAGGCCACCACTTCAGCAGCTGCTTTGGGGCAGCGTGAAGAGAGTTTCAGCACTTGCTTTTCGAGAGTTGAAGGAGAACCAGATCTGTTCCTTCGTGAGTGGATACAGAGTGCCTGCGGGAAGGAAATGAGTAGCAGTTTTCTCCTAACATTTTCCACAGTTCTGCTCTAAGCTGCCCCTTTCATTCCCACAGGAGATCAATGTAACAACCCCATCTTGCTAAGTAGTAAATGGCAGGGTTTCATCTCTACAGCTTGTGTAGGTGAGCTAAGTATGAGAAACCCAAGAATGTTTTTGAGGGACCTCTTCTCAGGCAGAAAAAAATCCATAATGAGAAAAACCATAACATTTCTCCTATGAGAGAAGCTGAGGGGTGAAGTTGATGGGTGGACAATAAAGACTAAGGATGTTGGCATGGCGTTGTTAGAGATGATGGTCACAGTGGGCAGTTAGGACTTGGATGGACTAAATTATACAAGGACTTAATGGGCAACGAGAAGGCTTGAAGGGACAAACTGATGCACACAAAAAGATTACAGAGAAAGAAAAAAATTATGAAAGAAAAGAAAGATGAAACAAACTACAAAATATTGGCTAACATTTTTTTTGGTTGCTTCCTAAAAATCCATTGATCTAGGATCAAAGCTCAAAGGGTCATATTATTGAGTTAATTTGAAATATCAAACTACAAATCTGACACCACCACGGTTTTAACTGCCAGGCCAGCTTTTAGTAAATAAGATCTCAGATAAGATGCCCCGTTTTTAGTGTTCACAGTTGAATTGACTGTAAAACTATAAAAGCTTCTTTTCTTCTTTGAATCCATAGATAAAATGTGCAATTATATGTTACCAGTCATTTCTGAAACACTGAGGAACAGAGGGACCAGGAAAATTTTCATTCAGCTCATTCAAATTCAGGTCCTGTTACCATAGGTTATTAGAGGTTTTATTATTGAATAAAAGTTCTTGAAGTACAAAACACCCATAATCCCTTTTCCTTTGTGTTACATGACAAATTAATTATAAAATGTTGCTTTTCTTCAAATCCATTATACTTCAGTTTCCATTCTAAAACCAGCTGGGTGCATAACACCAGCTAAAACAGATCTGTTACTATTTAATTAGAAATGTCATTCACCTGTTACAACACATACGTTTTAAGATTCTGAGTACCTGTGCATTGAACAATGTAATTTCTTGAACATCTGCATCGTATCTTTTCGGTCAACAAAGGCAAGTATCAAGTTTAAGTATAGGTTTACTTGAATTAAATTTATCTGTGAATACATATATGTCGATACCTTCTAATTAATGAGGATTACTCCTTTTCAAAGACAGCCAGGAAGTACAAATGTAAAGACTGAAAGTGGTCTGTTAACTCCAGATTTATTTTTTGCTGGCTTAAATCTTGAGCAAAAAGACAGTTTCAGAATTTCAGTTTACCATTATTGCACAACAGCTAAAAATCGATCTAAGAGATTTTTAGAACACTTTTCAAGAGAAAGTGAATTTATGCAAGTGTAAAATTTTTTTTTGTGCTGAATAATCATAATGGAAGACCAAGAAAGTGCAGGAAAAAAAACTTTTCTGACCTTTGTGCCCTTTCAGTAAACATACACTAAAACGTACTGAGTGCTGACCTGATGTACAGGACACAGGGATGCAGAGAGATGCACCCAGACCCAGCTATGCAATGCACAGGATGTTTAATTAATCACAGGCCCATCAACTTGAGCTAGTTGTATGCTGGGAGAAAATCCATAGTAAAAACAAAAGTATCCTCTGGCTTCTCTTCCTGTAACGAAAAAACTTAATCCTCCATCTTATCAAAAAACAACTGGAAAAAAAAATGCTTCATGGGCCCTCATGGATCCAAATCCAGATCCGGCAATGATCTTTGTATGGCACCAGCAAGAGGCAGAGCTGGTTGTTTCCCCTGTAATCCACAAAGGGTCAATATCTTCCAGTTCCTTTCAAAGATTTTGCTAGCCAAGAAGCAAAATCTGTACTAAAAATAAAAAAGGCTGAAATATTTATCAAATGTCAGTTGGAGGTCAGAGATACTCATATGAGTTTGTGCCCCAAGTAATCTCAGGACTATTTTCTCCAATAAAGGCTTAATCTTTCTCTGTGTTTTATCAGAGCTAGTCAGTCTTTTCTACTACTTTGTTCACTAAATCACAGTTTAGGCTCTACAGACTGTAACATGAAGATAAGAGTTTGAAGTCTAAATGGAAAAAGATTTATCTATGTGAGCTGCAGTTTGTGGAACTACAGCAGATAGAGAAAAATATATTTTTGGAGTTCATTCAGGTTATTTTTCTTTTGCAATCTGCTGTGCTGTTTAAGCAGTTAATTAAGGAGGCAAATTCATGGAAATGGAGAAAATTATAATCTGTTTACCACTTCTTCTAGGTGATCATTTAACAAACAACTTTTTTTTTTGCCCTGTCAATTATCTGGGACAGCTCTAAAGGGAGCATCATAAAGACTAGAGTGTTCTTTGTATTGATAGAGTAATTTTGAATACCATTTTAAAACTTGCTTTGGTACAAGAGCTTTTATGCTCAACAGTCTGAAGACCTTTCACTCAGAAAAGTCATACTGGAGTAGAAGAATAAGGGACCATACATGATAAAAGTCATGTTAAATTCTCAGGTTTTCAATGTCACATTTTGGGGGTTTTTTGAGTGTTACATAGGCTTCGCCTGCCAAATCTAACCTTATAGTATGTAAAATAGTAGTTTTTTATAGGCAACAGGTACATTTTTACCTTCAGTTATGCCCTGTGAAAGTATTTCTGCCATGTAAACCTTTGTGGAAGTGCTAGGCTATGGAGTCATGTATTCCTTTGGTTCCCTTTTGGTCTGATTAATATTGAATTGTTTTCTGCAAAGGGTCTGCCCCGGCAGGGCCAGGCCATGCTGCTGTCCCTTGGAACAGCCTGCTAACAAATACACCCGCTCTCCGAGAAAGGGGGGGCTGGATTTGAAGTCAGTCTTGAGCACAGGTTTTCCATGTGCCAAGTGACCTGATGACTTTATAAAAAACACAAATCCTGCCAAAGCCACCTCAAAAAGGAAGTGACCAGGGACAGGCAGAGCCCTGGTTCTGGTGGATGCACAGTCCACGTTCCAGCCTGGGTTGGATTGGCAGCCTGGACAGAGGGTCACTGGCCATCTGGGCTGGCTCTGGCTCTGCTGACCTCTGTGCCTTGCAGACAAATGGGGAAGGGGAGGTTCAGGGGTGCCCATGCTGTGATGGCAGCTAGGTAGGGTTTTACTGGAGCACAATTTACAGAAATATGTCATTCAACCCCACAAAACTTTTGCCTTGAGGTAATTTTTTATTAGATATACCATATTTCTGCTCAAAATTTGCTATTTCTTGGTCACATACGCATCAAAACAAGAGCTTTGTTTCACTTTATCACATTCAAATTTGAAAACAAGCTTTTCCACCCTGGGAGCTCTTAGTGATTTGAAACAGGCAGCAGCTTTTCTACCACTTTTCTTTTGCTTGCTTCTTGCTCTTGCTGTCCTTTCCAAGAAAACTACTCTCACCATACCTTTATCTTCATAATGTTTTAGATGAGAGACAAGCTTTTTGTTGGGGATTTCTCTCTAATGATTCATCTATAAACCATGATAATTAATAATATATTTAGTTAATTGCCATCCAGTTGTAAGTTGTTGTTAAAATTTCATTTCCTACCAGCAATTATTCCTCAGAAATCATATTTTATTCACTCTGCAAAATCTGTTGCACTGTTCATAGTGCTATTATACTTGTGACATCGTAATAGCAACAGTGAAAATCAACTCATCTTTCTGTTGACAGAATAAGAGCAGTAAATGTCAAACTAATGAATATAGAGTGGGCATATGTAAATGACCTAGGAGAGCAGAGAGGTTCTCAACATTTCTCATTTTAAGCATAGATCAACCTGAGTTTCACCATGTGGAAGAGTCTTACATGGCTCATCTGCACTGGCTTTAACACAATCAGAAAAAATTTTAAAAAGGGCTTTGCATTCCTGCTAAAAATTAAGTAACAGTTATTAGATACCCAGCTTGAGAAAAATAAAACTTACTGAGCTCTTATTCCTTGTCAGTTCGAGTTTTGGGGGCAGAGGTGCTTGGTACATTTAACAAAATAATTCCAACAGGTAACCAAGTACAGGAAAAGATCCTGGCTAAAGAAATAAACATGGATTCAGCAGATTTAAAAATAAGAAAACACTTGCATGAATGAAATATGTTCTAAAACACCTGAATATCCTTTTTCTGAGGCTGTCCCAATGTGGATGCCCTCTGTGCATTGAAAATATCATCACAGACAAGAGGTTAGATGATATAATTCAGGAAATTGGACAAAATATGCTTTCTAGTCTGAGCAGTCTTCTCTGGACTGAAATGCCAATGAAATTTTTGAGCATTCACCCTTCCCTGAAAAGGCTTGAATAGATGAAATCAGCTTTTGTTTAGGAGCAATCAGTCTCGACCTGCTCTGTATGGCCCCTGCCAGTGCTCTTTGTAGCAGCACTTGTGCTGAGCCAAAAAACCACGCTTTTTTAGGAGAGTCATTAAAAATCTCTTATTCTTTCCGATCAGTGCTATCCAACACGTGTAGGTGCTTTCTTCAACATTGATTTTAATACAGTAAGGATTTTAAATTAGTTGAGCTGAAAAAACCCAGACATTTTTGTAGATGAGAATGTCTTCCATGAATCTAAATTAAAATCACTTAAATAAATGGATTCCCTATTTAATGTAACATTAGTTCAAAGAAAGCACATGACACAGGGATTAGTATTCAGTAGACTTCTTATTTTATTGTATAAAAGTAATTACCTTTTAAATACTATCCAAATTAACATTTTAATATTCCTCTGGGCTTATACATTTTAAAAGCATAATATAACTCGGTACCTGATACAGAAGAACCCTATTTCATTTTTTGCTAAATTAGTCTGCTGTATAAATTTGAATAATTTGCAATGCAAGTGGCAGTAATTCCTTTTATTACAGATAAGACTCACATTACAACGAAAGATACTCCGTGTTTTCAGCACAGGCCACTTAGAACTTGAAGATTTTAATTTTACTGTATTTGTATTTCTTGGTAAGCTATTTGTGGAAAAGAGTCCCTTATATTAATCATCTCTATGTTTTACCAGACCTCATCAAGGTAAAATATATGACCTAAAATAGAGTTCCATCTCAATCCTCTGGTGAATTTTGCATATTAAAAGTCCCAGATGGCTAAAATAATACATAAAATTCACTTTTATCTATTAAAATTGAGACCATCTGACTGTTTTTGTATTATATGTAGATATGCTTTTCATGCCTTCATGTAACTTTTTTATCAGTGTATATTGGGATAATAAGAAAAACTTTCTTCTTTTATCACTGTATTTTTTGCTCAGGTCTGAAGCAAATTAATCCCTTTGTCATATTGATAAAGTTACATAATTTAGCAACAGCTTTACAATAGAATCAAGGGGACAGCTAGGAAAAGGCTTTAAATTCATAAATAACTGATTATTCTGGAAAGAAAAACGGATGATAAGGGAAGTGCAGGAGAGATACAATAAAGGTGTAGTAGGCTGGTCCACCAAATATCTCAGCAGTCTGTTAACCACAAGAATATACAGAGAAAAAGACAGGCTGAGGTGCATAGTGAAAAATCAAGGGGTATGCATTTTTTTTTTAAAGTAATTTAATTTATTCAACACCAACGGCAACTGATAAATGCAATGGTACCCACCATAAGGCAGCCCTGTGAAAACGCAAACTGCTCACTGTCACATCCCAGGGCAGGTTTAGTGACAGAGCTGGAGAGGCATCCTGTGCAGATCCAGAACTGAGATTCTGAGCCTCGTTTCTGGCAGCATCCGCTCTGCTGTTATTATACCCACAGCCTGGGGACTTGGATTATCCCAGTCTGAGGCAGGTCCATGGGCTGCAGGAACTGTTGAAAGCTCAACTCCTTATCCCAGTAGGCTGTCTCATCTCCTGGCCTCTTTTGATCAGCCCTAATTTTTCTCTAATCCTGTAAAATATTGTGTGCAATATTTGCTGGTATCGACTATGAACTTAGCCTTGGGTGATTCTCCCAGTTCGTGTGGGTTTGTGCATTGGTTTGAGAGGTGACAGAGCTGACAGTAACAGCAGGGAAAAAAAAAACAACTGAGCTTCATCATGTATGGCAAAGTATCACAAAGTATTGTGTAGTTTTCAATGTTCTCTGTGTTGTTTAGGTGTCTGAAAATACCTGAGTGAAAAAATCCTTATAAAAAAACCAAGTAGAACTGCAGCTTCATAGGCCTGTGATGCCATAACCTGTCCTAAAATAGCCTCGTAATTTCTGCGAGGTTCTGAGAAAGTAATAGGTAGTAAAATAAACAAATGCTTATCAGGTAATGATAGATTCATTACCTTCTTTTCATGAGGCAGTACCACTCTAAAACACAAGGGATGTGTGTGTGTTATACATATGTATAGATACATCTGCCTAGAATTGTAGCTTCCTGATAGCTGAAAGCTCTTTCTGTCTCTTTTGCCCTCTATTAAGTTTCTCCTAAAACATACATTTTCCCTTAAGCTTAAAATAATGACATTAAAAACCCCATAAATTTTCACAGAAAATTTTCACTGGTATCTTTTTTTTAATTTGGGTATTTTTTTAAACTTTAAAAATATTCATATGATATATAACTTTTCCATTTCACTTCAAGTTTAGGTTTTAACAAGTATCATGAACAGGGAAAATGACAGTCTAATTCATCAAAGTAAAATTGTTTCATTGCCTTTGTGAAATGGCCATGCAACTGAGACCATAAAGCTTGAAAATGGGTTTCAGGGTATGGCCACTGCCCTTCATTTTAAGGCCTGGGGTTTTTAAGAAAAGTAAACACACTTTTTTTTTCTTTTTTATAATTATATTTATGAACCTATCATCTCGCCTTCTCACTACATTCAGTTACAATATCATCTGCCAATGTAGTTTTGCTTTCAGCTGAGTTTCTCTGAATGTATTCTCATATAATGCAACCAGAACTGGTCCACAGCCATGGGCAATAACTGTCCTGTTTCCTGTGAAAGGCTTCATGCTAACCAAGTAAAAACCATTTCTGTGTCATTCCCTTTGGGAATTACAGCAAAGTGTAAGACTCGTTTTGTTTCAAATGTAGAGTTCACAGTGAGTAGTTTTATCAGTGAAATACAGAAAAGAGCTGTGCTGACCTAGTGAAATGAAAATATTCCACTCTGGTGCTCTTGTGTAACCCCAGGAGTTCTCTTAGGGTGTCAGGATAGTGTGTAGAATATGGGCTGGGCTCTCTGCTCTAGGTTTTACACAGGCTTAACACATATTTGATTTGCTCCCCATAGCAATCTCTTGCCAATAAGAAATTAATTGGCCTGTTCTGGTATGTCTGGCTCTTTATTTAGGCAGCTATGGTAAACTTGTATATAATTTAAACAAAGGAAATTGAAAGCCCAATGGCACATGTAGCCACTGGATGATTTACCAGGAGCATTTTGGTTAAAATGCAAGAGACCAAGTTACCACAAATCCCACAGCTGTGGAAATAAGGCAAGTGCTCATCGAGGTTTACCTTTAAAGAAAACAGCCTTTAGGAATGGGATGTGCCTCTGCATTGTGCATTGGATAGCCATGCATAGTTTAGAAACACTGAGGGGAAATGAATAGGAGAAGCTCAAAAAATAAATTTTCAAAGGTATATTTAAGTAACAACCTCTTGCATCAATTTTCCCTGGGACAAATGGTCATTAATACTTGACTATTTAATTTTTGTCAAGCCAAAGAGATCTTTTTTAATTATAACAAACCCCTGGCACAAATAACACTTCTTAAACACATTGTAAAAAATAATAATTAATTCTCACTCTAGCTGGCCAGTAAGACAAAAAGTAAAGTGCTATGGAAATTCTCCAGTCTTTCATACTTATTTGAGTTAAAATGACAGAAATTGATAAATTGGCATTAAATCAAAGCAATCATATTGGTAAATTAGCAGTGGTGTAATACTTGTGCATTCTAGTTCTGTTCCTCAACTTTTGTCATAGTTTAAGTGAAAGCAGCTTTTTACAAAAGTTTGGGAGAACCAACCACACATGTATGTTAACAAGTAACAGACATTTACTTAATACAACAGAAGGCTTTAACAAAAATTGGTCTTTTATTGTTGTCATTCTCAGTCCCATTGCAGGTGTACAGCATCTCTTTAATACAAGCTCTGTAAGCATCCACAGAGACAGCATTTGCCTGAAAACCTCTTCTTTTTTTTTTTTTTTTTTTGTACAGCAAAATACATTCAGTATCACTGACAATCCCTGAATATGAATACCAATGTCAGGATCCACAAGCATGGTAAAGATATGAATGTTCTCCATAGTTTAAGGTGGTGGAAATCTGTACAATGTTTTATCTTTGAGTTTTAGTGGCATTTCCCCCCCCACCCTTTGTGTCAAACTCTTATTGCTGAAATTATTTGGCTTTCTCGGGCAGAAAACTATTTCCATTTGTGTATAGCAGCACTTTCCTTCATAACAAACAAGATGTGACTCTTTCCAATAGAAATTTATTTAATGTAATGTATTGAGCTCACGGAATATTTTTAGCACATTCCCATCAAAAGAAGATGACGTACATTTCATAAATCTATCCAGTTCTTCGTAAGCCAACTCTTCATTTTTCTTCTTTCTGTTCAGGCTTGGCTTTTTCTGGCTGCTTTGAAGCACATTTGGTCATAACTCTTTTTCCCTGGAGAAATCAGAACTTCTCCTGTTTTTAAAAAAGTGGATGAATTAGATGAGAAATATCCTGGAGCAAATGAAAGTTCTGACCAAATATACCACAGAAATAAATGGAAACATTTCTCAAGAGACAATTAGATCATGTCTATTGAGATAATACTCTAAAATACCATACAAAGAAGGAAGCTGGGGGAAAGCGGTGCCTTTTGGGTGCTTTCAGTCCTTTGTACTCATCATATTTTGGGTTGCTGTGAGAACTGAGGAAGTTCTCTGTCTATTTTACCCAATTCAGTGGCAAAAGCCCTAAATTCCTTCATTAAATGCAGGTGACTTTATTGAGAGCCCTGCATTTGGCCCAGCCTTCCAGCCTCTGGTGGCAGCACAAACCCACACCTGCCACTGCTCATGGAGAGCTCACACACATGAGAAAAAGTAAACAAAGAAGGCTTTTTCCTCACGTTCAGAAAATTGTCTGTAGACAAAGAATTGCTGCAAAAGTCTTTGCATGGAATATACAAACTCCTGCCTCTCTTCTCCAGCTGGGTGGAGGGAAGAACAGCCCTTGTACAGCAGCCAGGCCGAAATGTTGGAACAGAAACACCCGTGAGATTACAAGACAGGATTTCAGGGCATCCCTCTCCAGTCTTGCAGCAAGGTGCTGTTTTGTCTCGTGTGGCCTTCCTGTTGAAACCATGGAATTATTCATAACCTTAAATGTATCAGGAGCAGGCACTTTTACAGACAAACCTGCATTATCACTTATTTCAAATATTTTATTACATGAAAATGCATCCTGGCCAAAAATAAGATGCAAATTAAGGGAAGTCTGGTAATTATATCCAAGCTCAAAACTAAAAAGGAAACATACAGATTTTTTTTTTAAATGCTATTTTTTAGCTAATTATAGGTGGTTTTTGAAGCCAGAATAAAATTCTATACTTTTGACAATTTGCCAGGGAGTGTTGTTTTTCTGAGCTGATAGGGGAATATTTTGGAAAGAGAATACTAGTCTTAAAAAGGTTATTTTGTAGCATTAGCTTTATATGCATAATTGAACTTTCAATTTTTTTTCTTGTAATGACAAGTGAAATGTCCTTAGCATGATTTTCACTTACTGCATTTACTGCTTTCTTTCAAGACAGAAATAAAATTTCTGGATTTGTCAGCTTTTGCAATTGTTGTTGGGAAATAAATGTACATTTAATTTGCCTAATTTATATATCTGCCTTGCAACCATCTTCAGGATGGTAGACTTGACTGAGGAATCCCTGTTGGTTTAATACAGACTTGGTTAGTTTAGCCAAAGATGCAAAGATTTCTGAGGCAATAGTGAGTTTAGCCAGATGTATTCTTCTATACTTTTCCATGCTTTAAAACACAGATTTTTCAAAAGGACTGAACTAAGTATGCTTCAGTGATTTGCTATCTCTTCTCTTGCAAAAGGTAAAAACAAGTATACTGTAAACACAATTTTCTGGAATTAGCAAGACCACACAACTACTGAATTAATGACATAGTGTTGCTTTTGATTGAGTAGATAAAAAACTAAAAACAAAATATTTATTCAGTCTGATATGGTGGTTTATAAAACTTTATGATCTCTTCTGGAAACTCTGATACAGTCGTACGCATTTTTTCTTCCAAAGTAACTTGACTACCTCTGTGTGAAATATCATAAATGACAGAAATTATCATTTCAATCAGTAAAGTTACACAAATCATCAAAATATTATCCCTTACAATCACCATACAGTAATATCTTTTAGAAATAATAGGGTTTTTTTGCTTGTGGCAGTAAGAAATTCATCTGGGAATCATAAGCATCTTTTCAATTTTCAGCAAATGAAAGCCATTCTGTCCTTCTGGAAATATCACTGTGTGAGAAAGGATTCAGCAAAACAGCAGAGCAGCTGAATAGTGAGTGTGGGGAACAACAGGCCCATTTGGCAAAATGTTTAGAAAGTGGATATAGAAAATATAATTCACTTCAGACTCATACTGAACCTACTCTTTAGTGGCAATAACTGCTTAGGAGATTTAAAACGTGAAGATGGACCTAAGTTTCTTTTACTTGCAAATTGCAAAGATTGCTCTTCTGATTCAGTGTTTCTTAGGCTATTTTTAAACCTACTTACTTGAGCCTTTCTCTTAAAAAAAATTAAAAATCTAGTGCTCACAATCCCTACCTCCTCACTGTTTGAAATAAGAGATGTCTTCTATTCCAGGTTATTAATAATTTTGCATGTGAAAGCCATACCCCAAGTCTCTTAATTTTCTCCCCTCTCTCTCTGTGTCTTCCTGAGAAACATTTTAAAAGACAAGAACTACTTCTTAAGCAAAATGTGAAGAGGATTTGACACATTAATCTTGCAGTTTTCTGAGAATACTCTGAATAGTTTTTTTCCTGAAAGATAAGAAAAATAATATGAAAAGTTAATAGCTGGGGGAAAGCAAGAATGGCATTGCTTCCAACACCTTCCAGTTCTGTAACTACAGCATCTTGGTCAGTAATCTGAAAACTTAACTCAGTAATGCTCTTCTAATAACACTGGGCTCTCTGGAGCAGCGGCTGTCTGGAATTCTGTTTTCCTGACATGAAGGAGGGGTGAGGGAGTGGATTTTGTCTGCATTATTTACAGTATTCATTTGATAAATAATTCCCTTCTTTATATCTCATTGCAATAGATTTATTTCCCACTGTTTGATACATCCTTCTGCCAGTGGTGCTAGCTCTGAACAGGGCATGAAAGATTGTTTTTCTTTTTATGAAACAGAAATGTGAAGCAATAGATGCATGATAATAACATATTATCATCAAGTCACACATTTTACTACTCTGCTATTTCTATTACTACTCAGTGAGACTCTTACTAAACAGAGGAGTTTGGCAAGTGCCAATAGTGTGTTACAGTATTAGATGTACAGACTGGTAGGTGGTGGGAGCTGGAAAAAGTGTTAGGAATGAGGTTTCTACCACAGACACTCTCCCTCTAAACAGCAATGCTAAGCAAGCAGGGGGAGCTCAATTTTCATTTTCTCTCTCTTCATTTAGTCAGTGTTATGATGGCCTGCCTGTACTCTGACTGGTTCCTGGAGTCCTTTATTAACATTTTTTTCACAGCCCCATCTGTCTGATTCACCCTTCTGGCTTTCCTCTAGAAACACGTGTAAGAACACACAGACCAAGAGTGCAGTCTCTTCTTGGGTTTGATAAAAGCACATGTTGCCACGCAGCTCTCATTCATCCATTATGTTACACCCTTGTCAGATGTGTAGTGAATTATCTGAGCTACAAAATGCTACTGCTGCAGTTAGATATTGGGATGCAGTTCTACTTATTTATTTATTTATCTTTTAAAAAAGTGAAATGTCCTGTTCACAAACCCAAACAATTATTTCCTTATTCTTCTTATCTAAGCCTCTTTCTATTAAAATTCTCTCTGAAAACTTCCTCTATTTCTCGACTTTCTTTCTCTGTGTGTTTGGGCAATGGAACATTCTTCTAATCTTCTCAACTTCTTTACTTTTTCCCTCAAATACAGCTCCATCTAACAACACCTTCCATTTCTCTATAGTTTGGTTTGGGTATATGAAGAAACTTTGTAGTAGTTTGGTTTTGGGGTTTTTCTTTTGTTTTTCTTTTCTTTCCAAACATATCCACAGATGAAATATGAATGTTTATCTCCAAAATCTTCAAGGATTGGTATACACACCAAAACAACTCTTATTGCTTCCTGGGCTCTCATTACCTGAAGCAGATGGTGGAGGAAAGCTGGAGTTCTGCAGGATGTTTTCCCAAAGGAAAGCATTTGCCTTTAGTGACAGCTGGGCAAATGTCAATTTCTGACTCACAAGACACATATTTCATTTTAAAAAATAGGAAAAATCTTATTTGGAGGAAACACAGCTTCTCAGACTTTCCTGCAGAATAAAAATACTGAAACTTCTGTCCAGAATTCTAAGATCACCTTCAGAGTTTTGTAGTCCTACTTGGAGTCTTCACAGATATATCTATTTTTATATTCCAATTTATATCATTACATAGAGAAAAAAATTACAGAAGGCCATGAAAACTTCTCACTTATGCTGAAAACAAACAAAAAAAAAGTACTCTGATGGGTAACAAAGAAACAATAATAATTTCATGTTGAATATGGAAAATATACTTGAGTTAATATGAGTTCTACTCCATATTCCAAAGTTTGCAGATGTTCTGGGCCCGAATATCTTCTTTTCTTTGTGCATAATATTGAAAAATTTAAAATAAATAGGACTGTTCCAAATAAATTTGAAACTTCTCTAGAAAACTCCTTTGAGTCTGGGATACAGCCTCTTACTCTTACAAAACTGTGATCCTTTTCTGAAAATGAGGCCCAAATGTGCTCCCTGCTGTAGTGTATGAATGCACCTAAAATGACTTAAGCATGTTTCAGTACACAGAGCTCAGCACCTCCACCCAGCTCGAGTGTTTGCAGTTGTGTCTGTATGCTTGGAACAAGGCAGCTGGCACAGACCTCTCACTACTTAGCCCAAATTATCATCACTGAACTCATTTAAGTCGTTTTGGCTCCATCCTTGAGAAAACGGGGACAGGAGTTAGCCTAAAGAGTGATTAGCTGCTGCAGCAATTTGATAATGAACGTGGCTCCTCACTGATGGCCCCATATCTGAAAAAGTAGATCAGGCTCTGAAGCAGCTTTGTTCACTGATGTGCCCTCGCCCTCTGCTTCAGCTGGAACATGGTGTGCACTGCAAACTCGGGCCAGAGAACTCATCTTGATCTTATGAGTTGTTTTATTATTATTTTAAGTTATTATAATAGTACCTTACACAATCAGTGCATGTTATATTAATACATTACTAGTAATATATTAATATAATCAATATCTTTATAATTAGCTTTTTAATAAAAACATTGTTATACTATTTGGCTCTGCTCCACTGAGGGAAGAGATTTGTTACCAAAGTCAGGAGAAGTAGGACCACATACTTGGATAAACTGCAGTGGTGGTAGAAAAAACTAGAAGCAGAAAAAGTAAATTATCTTTATTCTTACACAGGGCAAAGCTTTAAATCACTTGTGTTTAAAGTGATGATTAAAATCAGTTTGTAAGGATAAAGTCCAGATGTCTCTGAAGTCATAAGGTCTTATGTTTATTTTTTCCTTACTGACTTCAGAAGAGAAAGAAATCCCAAAAAGTAGAAGAGCTTTCAAATAGACAGTAAATTAACTACTGAAGTGGAACAAGGACTAGCCATACAACAACAGAAATTACTTGAGCACAGATGGAGTCTCCATCTAGACGAGAGAAGTGCTCAGCTGAGAAAGCCAAGAGAATTAAAAAATGAAAAGATGGACAAAGATCAGACAGATCCTGAAATAAACTGTGATCAGACACATTTGTCCTCTTGGAAATACAGTACAAGACTACCTGGTGTGACTAGCACAGCACAGCAGCACTGCAGCTGACCGTGCTGCATGGCTGTAAGCAGCAGGAGATGCTGGTCCATGTGCCTTTACCCAAACTCTTATGATCACATTGGAAGTGTAACATATCCTTTCAGCGCCAGAGTTGCTGTGCAAAGGCAATATTAAATTTCACAACATAGTTCATTTCCAGGCAATCCAGTAAATTAATGTGTAAGGAACATATGGGGTTTTATAATAAAGAATATTTATAAGCAATATAAATTCTTTGATCCAGCTTCTTCTTAAATGGTTTATTTTTGTAATAACAAAGTGGAAAGAAATAAACTTTTCACCATTCTCAGGTCTTTATTACAGCAAAGAATCTCTAGGATACAAGATGCATCCAACATTCAGACCTAGTAAATATTTTTTGGGCCAAAAAATGGGTTAGGACAACTTTGCTTTTTCCTCACTAACAGCTCAAACATCCTGCATCACATTTCCCTCTCCTCCTTTCTTATATTCCTCTTACACCCAAATCCTTTAGATGGTGGTCTTGTTTTTCCAGGCTGATTAGGACTGGTGAGCTCTACCTTGCTCCTTTCCAGTTTCTTGATGACTGCATTAACAGTGCTCAAGAAGCCTGGTTCTTCCTACAACTCTTCTTTCGAATCTGTGGGGAAAAATCTAACATGATAAAAGAACAAATTATCACAGTAGAGGATGAGTGACCTTACAGAACAAATTCTGGTTTTTCCGCAAGCTTCAGCGCCTCGTGCATCCCCGCGGCTGAGAGTTTCCGGTTGATATTCCTGTATCTGCATTGCAGCAGGTTGCGATAGGTTGTCCTCAGGTCCCGATTGAAGAAGGCATAGATAAAGGGGTTAATGAGAGAGTTTGCATAGCCCAACCACAGAAATGTTCTCTCCACCCAGAGCGGGATACAGCTGCACGCTGTACCGCAGATGAACGGCCTGGCAGTCGAGAGGAGGAAAAAGGGCAGCCAGCAAATGGTGAAAGCCCCAACAATAATCCCAAGGGTGGTGGCAGCTTTCTGTTCTCTTTTAAAGATGGAAATGTTTTTCTTGTCGTGCTTTAGGAGTCGTGAAAAATTAGCGCATTCTTCAGATTCCTTGTGCAGTTTTACAACCCCATTCACTGAAATCCTGTCCATTTCTTCCAGACGGGGAAAACCAGTAAACTTGTGTTTAGCAGCACTCCTCCTGGCAGCTTTGTATATCTGATAGTACATGAAAAGCATCACTGACATTGGAATATAAAATGCAACTGCTGTGGAGTAAATGGTGTAGCCAAAGTCCTGGCTGATCAGACAAACCTTTTCGTCATTTACGTTCTGGGCCCAGCCAAAGAGCGGGGGGATGGTGATAGAGGCAGATAAAAGCCAGACACACAGGATCATTTTGGCCATACACTTCCCATTCTGCCTTACAGGGTATGTAAGGGGTCTTGTTATTCCCAGGTACCTGGAACGATAATGTAGAGTTACTATAGAGGGCAGGGGTTAACTGCCAAAAATAATTTCGCATAATTTAGTTCAGTAATTTCAGTTATTTGCCCTAAACCAAAATCTTTGATTAAGTTTTTCTGTTTTTTATTTTTCAATCCTCTCTTTGCATGTATTTCCAACTTGTAAATTCATGTTGGAATGCCACATTAAAATCTATAGTGCTAGTATTCTGTATAAAAGGTCTTTTATTCCAGAAGGAAATCTCCCATTGACCGTAACAGGCCATGATTTTTACGAATTCAGTCTTCAGCCACATAAGGCATATTTCAGCCTTTAAGGAAATTCTGAAACCTAAATTTTATTTTGCTAACTTACAAAATCTTGGAGTATAGAAGAATGCTCATTCCACAAAGCCTCTCACTTTTTGTATTGAGTGGATGGTTAAAACAAGCAAGCATTCATCTTTACTCTTCTTGTGTATTCAACAGTTACAAAGATCCCTGCCACTCAGCTGAGATGATGAGCTGTCTTTCTTACCTCCATGTTTCAGACAGGAACAACGAACAGCAAACTTATACCAAGACTAGATTATTTCAATACTAAAATTATTCTTTATATCATCACTTAATTAGAAAGAAATTATATTTTTTAGTGTCCGAACTTTTACCGAACAAAATAAAAATCTATCACTGTTCAAGAAGACCTGGGGAAGAAAACACAGTTTTACAGACAAGAAAAATCTTTATAATGGGTCTATTTTTCATAGAAAAAAAAAATGAAACCTGTTGACAACTTTTGTATTTCCTAACTTGTGGTACTTTTAACTATGTATCTTTTTCTAATTACAGTAGTATTACTATGGCTCTATTTGGCAATATATCAATATCCTAAGTTTGAATTCACTCTCAACCATAGAAAATGTGTATATTCCCTAACTATTGGAATTTTCTCTTAGATGGAATCAGACGCCTTTATTTAGACCTAAGATTGTTAGTTTCCCTTTTAGCTTCTGCTCAACTGGCACTTACCTATGAGGTACTCTTAACTTCTCAAATTGCCCTTTTTCACTTCCTCCAAAAGAATTTTGAGAAAATCTGCGTGATTTGCTTTGTTACTTGTAAATGAAACTATTTCAAATCAAGTTTCACAATAATGTTTTGGTTTCAAGAGTTCTACCAGGGTTTACTTATACAATGGATGTTCTGCAGGGTTACAAACAAGAACTATAGTAATGTGATTAAAAATATTTTTGGGGGGCGTGTTTTCTCCATCAATTCACTTAGCACATCAAATATGAGATTTGCCTGGCTCTGTGAAATGCTGCATTGTTGATTTTACTGCAATGCAGTAAATTATGGCCAGTGCTCTTGCTTTATACAAGCACCCAGGTATGCTACAGTTATGGAAATAAAAGAAACATCAGTTAATGATCTGTTCTGATGAGTATCAACAATCCTCCTCAACCGTGTCATTGGGTTTATATTGCTGTTATGACAAGCGTTACACGAAGGACAGACTGGTTTATTGTGCCCTATTCTCGACAAGTAAATTACAGCAGGACGGGATTTTGCCAGTGAATCTGTGCCTGTAGGGGCCGTGAGCTAAGAACTGTTACTGGAATTGTCTGGGATCAGAGCAGTGCAATCCATGGACCCTGCTGTTAAAAAGGGCTGCTCCTTGTTCCCCTCACCACCAGAGCTAGAAAATAGTCGCTGGCTCAGCTCCAGCAGCCATGGGCATCCTGCAGAGACCATGGAGATTTCTGTTTTACAGCACCATGGCCAAAACCATTTTCACTCCCAAGGAGCCAAGGGTTTTCCAAGGTGCCCCAAGATATGGAAGAGCAGAGTTAGTGCAGTGAAATTTTAGTTTAACTACCTAAAGTATAAATCACATTGCTTTAAGGAATGCAACTGCAGCAAGGGTGAGTTATCAGCTGCAGCCTTTCTGGGACAAGAGTGGCCCATCCTTAAAATTTGTCTAAGAATAGCACAATTTATGTACAAAATAGTTAAACACATCCATTGTGCACAAAAATTTCTTGTAATGTATGATGGGTTGTTTCTTTTAAAAATCCTTTAAAAATCGGTCTGCCTTCCTGAAGTATGCACTTTTCTAACTATTACATAATTGGTCAGTAAAAATAACACACTCTTGAGGTGAACTTTATTATGTAGCTAAAAAAGTTAAGCTGGATTTCTGTAAAAATCAGATCTGTGGGCTGCATGCTCTGAGTGCCTACTGATGCATTCTCATGCACCAGAATATAACAAAAAGAATTCATGAAAGCATAAGTATACTGAAAAGAATTAAAATTCATTCGTTTTGCCCTGGCACCACTTTTTTTGGAGTGTATCTTTTCTTCAGAAATGTTATTTGAAATTAAAATGCATTAATTAACATAAAAATACACCAGCATCCTTTCTGCCTTATTCATTTTGCTAAATGTAGTATGATAGGGGGAAAGAAGTCAGCAGGCACAAATGAAGGAATGTTATCTTTTAATCTCTATATATGAAATCCATTACCCTTGAAAACTCATTTGCAATGTTAAAATAATGTAAATCACTACTGTTGTCTAATATACTAGAGAGTGTTCAGGGCTCAATAGACTCATTAACTTAAAAAATGTTGTGTCAAATTCAGTGCAAAAATATGCTTTGTAATGCTTAATCTTTAATAAGAGATACTAGTAAATCAGCTGAACTTAACATATTCAAGAATAAGTAACACCTTGAGGTCTTATTACTGGGAACGAATTAAGTCAGAGTCCCTAAAAAGCCCGTTTAATGTATCTCAGCTATCCCCCACATGAAAGAAGTGTCTCAGACTTGTTATTCTGAGATTTGTTTCTTTCACATGCCACAGATGTTCATTTTGATCTGGGTGGAGGAGAAACTGTGCCTCAGTTCTCACTTGTAAAAGAAGGACGATGCTATTTTGTACCCTTCCTGCTCTGAATCTCTTGACTCTGGGGTTCTGTCAGACAGCGCATCTCTCCATGTCACACCCAGCACAGCAAGGTCTGTATCTGGGTTACTCCCCAAAGGCAGAGCACTGCAGATGAATGGCCTTTATTTCTTCTAAACTGGTCATGGCATTTTCCATTCAGCACTGTCTGATGCTGTATGCAGAACAGTAAGTACAGGATGCTGTACCAGGTGGGTAACCCTACAAAAGGCACAACACACACAGCAGTCACCTCCTGCTGCCGTTCCAAGGATGCTGGGTGTGTGGAGAGCAGTGAGAAGGAAGAATCTGGCACTAGTGTCTAATGGATACAGCAAAAAAGGATGATGTGAACATTTTTTCTACTGCATCACATATGCGGAAAGCAGACCCTTGCTTGAAGAGCTCAAAGTAAAAAGCAGAGACCAAAAAGATGGCAAATGGTGAAGGGCAGAGTAAACTTCTTGAATGAAAGTGTATAAACACATGAGCACATCCCTGTTCTGGTTTCTTACAATTTCTTCAGTGCCTTTTCTTCCCCACTGGGGGTTCAGAAACTGGTTCCTTTGCTGCAGTCCAATTCAGGTGTGAGGCACACATAGTGTGCCCAGAAGAAGGAAAAATTACTCCATCCTCTTTCTGAAGCTCTGCTCAAACCTGGGAGGGGAGAGGGTAAAGAACTCCCTCCTTTTGTCAGCCATTGTACACAATTGCCATTGCCACACTCACAAATGGACAAGGTAAATGAACAAAGCCTTTCCTTTTGCTGTATAAAAATCTGATTCTCTGTGACATAGAATTCTTTCCCACTATCTCTAAATTGCTAGCATTTAATGACAAGAAATTGTCATAGACAATTTAATGTAAAACCATTATAACTGTATAGGTCTGCTCCTGAGGTTATTTGGTTTGTGGGCTTTTTCATTCTGGCTTTTCTGATACTGATGCATTACAATGACCCCACAGAATAGTTTTTATCATACAGGGCTAAAAAAGCCTCCGTTGTCACTTGAACTATAGATCACATGGGCAGATGTGTCTAGTCCTCACACCTTTTGAAATATTCAGAAAACAACCTGAGACTTAACAGCTACAATGACTTCAACAATAGAAAGAAAATAGTAACAGAATGGTCCAGTTTATGATCATGTGTCCTAAATCTTTCTTTCTTGCTTCCATTATATGGCTAAAAGATAAAGAGTAAAAAGACTTGCCTGTCGCTGTGAACAAAGTCATGGGGCAATAGAAAGTCTTACAACTAAAAGAATTAAAATAATTTTGAAGCTTCCTGCCCAATTCAATAATAAATTGAATGCACCATGACATCAGACTCACTTATGCAACTTTTCTACCACACATCTAATTCCTTTGCCTCTGGTCTCCGTGTACCTTACAGGCAGACAGAATTCCATTTTAGTTAGTCCACATTCATTTCTCAGAATTCACTGACTTGATCTAATGGATTCCAGAATTTGATCTTTCACTGTCTTGATTATGCTTTTATGAAGCAGAGTGGATTACTATGGAATAAAACTAGACACATTATACTGGAAATTATACGGATGTGGAATACAGCTACTTCTGCCGGGAATCACAACAAATTGTTTTGTTATCACTTACCATTTGATTAGGAGTTGTGCTTAATATGAGGCTCTTTCAGTTCTTCTGCTGTTGTATTTTACGAGTCATAAAAATGCTTTATTCCAAAAACACAACAATGCTTATTCCTTTGCTTTTTTCTTTCTCTAGCACAGAAGCTTTCAGTCTTCAATACATATCTCCACATACGGATTTCTTTGCAAACCCACAGCTATAGAATCCCATCCTGTAGTTCACCTGCAATAATAACTTATTCTGAAGAATGATGCTGATCTACTGACTTTTCTTCATTGGCTATGATTCTCTCATCATCTTTCATAATTTTTGTTCAGTTTGGTTCAGCTCAACATTAAGAGATGCTTCACAAGAATAAGAGCAAAATGCTACTCCTAAAAGCCATGCAGCATTCAAAATATTTCCCCTAGTATAGTCATCAATCTAGATAATTGTTTTCCTTTCCTTCCAATGTAAATGTAACAAGTTGAAAGAAATAACAAAGCTATTCTTTCTGTTATGGCTATGTCAAAACACCTAGCAAAAACTGTTCTCTTTTTCAAGATGATGTGTTTACACAATTCAAGGGATGCTCCGTCCTTCAGACTTCCTTTTAAATAGAACAAGGTATACAAATATACAAAATTATCAGGGATATATCCCATCACATACCTGAGTAATTGAGACAGAAGTAAAAGAACAGAAACATAAAAATACCTAAGTGGTGAGATATGAGCATTGCAGTGCACAGCTATGGTGCTATGATGAGACAAACACCTTGTTAATTATTGTACAACACTATTTTGTCTTTCTGCAATACAGACTGGCCTCGTGATCACATCATGATCACTGCCTGGGAAGAGGAGGATATTTCAGAGGCAGAAAAACACTTTTCTCCTTAGCAGAAATGTTCAAAGTTACTAATCTCAATGCATCTATGAAACCTTTCATAATATGAATTGGGTCACTTTAAAACCTAAACATAAAATATCATGCAATGGTAGAGTGAGACAACAGAACTAACAAAATCAAACCACCACTCAGTGGAGAGGAAAAGACTTGGACTAGTTCTACGCTCTGTCTCGTTCAATGTTGCATCTCTCCTATGCTGTGAATTAGTACACAGTTCATAAAAAGTCTTAGCATAGTGGTCAGCTTCCACATCTTAATTGCTAGAAACGATAGAAAGCTCTACTTCATCCTTCTCAGTTGATGGTGAATGAAAAAATATGAAAGATCTTAAATGTATATTTTGATATCTATTTTTCTAGTTGCTTATGCTTCACAATTCATAAAATTTCAACATTATTCTTATTATTGAAACAGTGATATGTTCATTTTGGTATTTGAAAGAATGAGAACAAAATACTTGTTTTGCTTTCAGTAAGGTTAACAATTTCCATTATTCCCCTTTTTGTTCTCAATTGAATGTATTTTCTTAAATTCTCTTTAAAATAGGATGACATTCATTCCTACTGCTATAGTGGGTACCTATTGAATTTATTCTACATAGTAAATGTTCTGACTTGATTTTTCTTTTTCTCAAAAATCATTGTAAGGGTTTATTTTTGATGAACTTGAAAAAGTGTAGGCTTTCCTGGCAGTGGGGGAGGATTAAGTCAATCAAAATTAAATATCTATTCATTTTAAAGGAATGTAATTTGCATAGTGGAAGGTTGCTTTCTCCTTGCTTACATTTCTTTTAGTTTCTCTGTGCTTCCATGCACATTTTTCCTCTCATGTTGTATAATTCTACTGCTTCATATTTTTCTTATTTATTTTAGCTCATTTTTCATTCTTTTATTTCACTCATTTTTATTTCACCTTCTTGCTATCTTATTTCTCTTTCTCTTTTAGGTCTCTACTTTTCCTTCTTCATTTTTGCCTACAAATCTTAGACATCCATCCCACAGACAGGGGATGCGCTCTGCTCTCATTCTAAGAAATACATAACAACTGTACTGCCAGAATACGTGCAACATCTTTCCATTAAGCTTCTATTATCTTACTTGTAATTCTGAAACCATATTTCTCTTTACTTTCAGACTGCAAATTTCTTTCACCTGCCCTCACCCTTTGCCTTTCCTTTTCACCCTGCATGACTGTCAAAGCATTTATCACCTGTCACGTCTTGTTCTCAGCTTCTTGACAAACCAGTTCAGTAACCTTTCATTTTCCACTGCAAATTATACATTTTTGGAAGGAAGGGTCCCAACATGTAGTTGCTGATGTTTAGCTTTCAACATTGCCTGAATGTTAGATAATATGTATTTCCTACCCAGCATTTTGCATTCACCCTTATAAATATTCTAAATTTTAGACTCAGTGCTCTTATTAAATCTCTTTGAAGAAAACAGTCCATGTATATTTTCCTTTTTCTACCATCACCAGAGACATTAAGGTAAGAGATATAATGGAGGTGGATTTCAGCCCATTTAATCCTTCACCAGATAGAAATCAGATGCTTTTGAAAACTGAAAAGGTTTTGGACACAAGTTTAGAGTTTGGACACACATTTAGAATTAAGTTGCACTCTGTAATGAAAGACTTACTATTTTAAATTTTTTTCAAAATATCTGAACTCCAACTTTGTGAGTTTCATCATCTCTACTTTCCTAGGTACAAGTGTGGTTCGCTTACTGAGTGCAATAGGATTAATTAAATACAGAGCCCAAAAGTGCTTCTCACCTCACTTGATAGATAATCTGTAACACTTCAAAAGCTCTCCAAATCCGGGTAAGTCACACATAGGAAGAATCATTTTTCTTTACACTGTTCAACAGTGTGGAAGGTTGAGGGGAAATAAAAAATAATTTCATGCTTTTCTAAAAGAAAATGTATAACTATGTCAGGGACATACTACCCACTTCTGCCTTTTCACACACACACACCCCCTCCCAGATTTGCAAGCTCCTTTATTTAGCACAGATCTTTTTTTTTTTTTTTTTTGTGGAAGAACTGAGAAGAGTCAAAATGCTTTTCCTAAATTTTTCTCTTTTTTTTTAAAGTAAAAAATCAAATTAATCAAAGTATAGAATAAAGTATAATTTGCAACACATATTAGTAACATTTTAGGAATATTCCCTAGAGAAAGACTTCTCAGATTTTTTTAAAGAAATATTCACTTTACTGAAAAATTCTTCATGGAATTCATTATAGTATACACACAAACTGTTTCACAAGTGCAGAAGCTTGTGAATACAGCTTCTTACCTTGTGGTATCATTTACAGTAGTTGTTAAGTCATTTTATCAATCAAGGAGAAAAAGGAAAATCAAAACATCTTCAAAGATGGCAGTTTGTTGCTATATTCAATACAGGGATTTATATAAGAAAACACTGTTTCTATTAAACTTCACATTTCAACTTATTCCACATTAAAACCCTTTTTATTATCCCAAAACATTGTAGACCATAGAAACAAATGCAGTGCATTTGCATCATGTCAACTGTTAACTGAGTATCTAATTACATGTAGATTGATGTCTGTCTTACGAGACTATTTCTTCCTCTTTGTATGTATGATGCCGTGTTTCATTTTATTAAGTTATTACAACATGAGTAGTCTCTTTTTGAGAGGGCAGAGAAGATATTTAACCTTCTGAGATATTTAACTATCTGGGAGAGTAAGATAGGAAAAACTCTATTCTAGAAAAAGAAAGAAAGAGGAATCACATCCTTGTTTATTTCTGCCTGGTTATGATGCAATGTTCATTAGCAACTGAACATGCAGGAAAATAGTTTAGGTTGGAAGAAATCTGGAAAAGAGGTTTTATCTCATATGGCTTTTTGTATGTTAGAGGAGAACTGGGTCATTCTGAAAAGAGAAAATGAATCTGAGTAAATGACGTGGCATGAATGGAGGGAGGTGGTGCTGTCAGTGAGCTTGGGGAGCAGCAGAGACCTTGAGCATGAATGCACCCAGCCCAAAGGTACGGTGGAAGGATGAGGCTTGACTTGAAATATTGCTTGATAATGTTACATGGGACTTATTCTCCCCTTTAAACAAAGATGTGGTTTCTGGAAGCACCAGCTCAGATGAAATCCCTAGCCTTTTAAACAGAGGCAGTTTCTGAACAAACAAAAACAGAAAAATGGAAAAGAATATGTTTTGCAGAGAGGAACTGGAAAACCTTCATTTTCCTTCTGCCTTCTCATCTCAACCCTCTTGTCCCTCACACCCAGGGGTATTGTCAAAGAATGTGTGGAGGCTCAATTTCAGAGCTATGAAATACTGTCTTTTCTTTTTTAGGAAAGAAAACCCTCATCAGACTACCATAAAGCAGAAATGGCTAAGGTGATTTTCTCCAGCTTCAGTACATGAGTCATGCTTGGATTGACACTAAACATCATCTTAAAAGGAATTATTTTGAAAGTTATAATAGTGTTTCAAAATGAAAGCCTCCCACAACTTTAACTAGAAAATCATGACTGATGTCTTCAGTACAATTAAATTAAACATTTCAGAAATTTCCATAGTATAAGTGATGAATGGAATGAAAAATCGCAGCCCACTGAACTGATAATACCGCTGTATTAAAACAAAGTATCCTCAGGGAATAGCTATTTAAATGTGCTGATATTTATGTCCCTTCTCTTCCTTCCTTGAATACAAACAGTTTAAACATAATATCTCCAGACAAAGCACTTAAGGAACAATCTCCTCTAGAATACTTCTTCCCTCCTCCCCCATCTTTCTTTTCCTCTCTCTGAAGAGACAGGAAAAATGCTGGAAAGACATGGTCCAAACTTTCCTCTTTGCTTCTTCATGACAGTAATTTTGTAAGAGCCATAAGGAATGCTTGTACAGTCATTATGGGTGAATCTCAGTACAGACCTAACCTACTTGAACATTTTTGGCTTTGTCCACAGTTGTATTGGCCTGAAGGCAGATCTGAATTTTTTAAAAATCACACAAAGGTTTTGCTGTGTTCCACTGGATCAGGTATGTGAAAATTACAAATGCTGACCTCAAGCTTTACTTTTTTGGCTAAGTTTGGCCAGACAAAAAAAGAAAAAAAATAAAAGTATATGAATAAACTGTGTTGGATACACAGGGAAATCCAAGTCTAAAGCAGGTTTAATTAAGAATCTTCTTTCACAATCTTTGGGACATGCAAAGCATCTTGTATAGTGTTTAGTTAGCTGTTTTTCAAAGAAGCACACTGGCATTGCTTCTCCTTCAGTAGTAAAATCATTTCTCTCTTCCTAGTATGAATAAGTCTTAACACAGGAAAAAATCATAACCAGTTTTGGAAGCAGAGGCTGTGGGCTAGAGAGAGCACAGCATGAGGGGAAGTTATCAAGGAAGGAAGGCAGGAGGTTAGATCAAATTGTGAGTCTACAATTCAAGAACTGTTTAGAAAACTGCTGTTCACAGTCCTTTCCAGCAGAAAGTTTTGGTTCAGGGACTTATCATTAGATAGTAAGGTGATTCCTTCCCTGTAACTTATATAAACAGCTATTTTTTGTCATTTCTTGATATTTTAGCAGGATATTTTCTGCTCAGTATGTGGTACAGAATGAGGTTATCATGTCTCATCATCTTCCATGCCAATGAATGCAAGGTTTACTGTAGTTCCCACATTTCTCAACCATATGTCATTTATTTCCTTAGCACTCATTTTAACTAACATATTCATTTACAGCACACTTAAACACCCAGTCTCAAGTTCTCCCATCACATGTAATTCTCTTGCCTACTGTCATTTTCTTCCCAAAATGTCTCATTCAGTGATAACTGGAATTGAATACCAATAAATAAATTGGTCAGGTTGAGCTCTCCTCTATAAACTGGAAACAGAAAATTTTCAGGAATTTAATAATACTTTATAAATATTTCTTCCCTTTTCAGTCACTCAGAATCCCTAAATACAGAGCCCCAGGAGCCCTTTAACCAAAGGAGGTTGAAGGAGAGAAAGATCTAGTGATGAGAAGTAACTGCAGCAAAACCCAAACTGCAGAGGTCAAAACTCTATGTTCAGCCTTTCCCAGCCTCAGTATTTAATAGTTCATTTGTCATCATATTTATTCATTTCTGCCAGCAGCCTTGGGAGTGAAGAAAGTAATGGCCAAACGGGCACTATTTCTTTCTAGCTAACAAATCCTCCACTCTAATGAACTTTGAACCTCCTGGGTCTTTGCTCAGACCTGCCAGGCTCTGGTTCCACATAGGTGCCTTTTTCTGGTTTGCTGCTCCAGTAACATTTAATCCAAATCCCAAAATCCATATTCCCAATTTAAGATGTCATCAGGTTTATTTTTGTAAAGGTAACTGCAAGTAAGCTTAGAGATCACTAGACAAGAAACCTGGGAAAAGATTAGCTGGGATAGCGTGTCCTCATTATCTAGTTGAAAATAGGCCTGCCCACAATAAATTTCCACTATAGTGTATTTTTTTTTCAGCAACATCCTTCATATTTTTCCTTCGTTTTAAAATCATGCAAAATCTGCAACACTAAATATTTTTAAAACATAGAACACATTTCAACACAAACTGCTACCACCAACTTCACAGGCATGAAAACATAGTACACCCAATCTACAAAATGAACTTGCTTTTTTGTTGTCAAGAAAGGATTTTCTGGGTCTCTTCCCCTGGGCTTTCTGTATAGAATGACAAAATTTGAGGACAGATTCAGCTATTGATTATCCACAAATAACCATTTGTCCAGCTCAGTGTGTGATTGTGTGGTCACAATACCTTTATAATACCTTCTTGTATCCCCAGAATTATGAATTATATCTTTTATCTCTTATGTTAAAACAGAAATACAGTTGATGATAGGTCATCTCCTCCTCCAAAGTCTTTAAAGATAACAGGATATGGAGATTATCAAGGATCCCAGAACTCCCTTCTGTATTCATTTTACAGATGCCACACCACACAAGAAAGCAGTGGAACAAGTGGGATCAGCAGAAAGATGCCTTTCTTCCCACCTCTCAGTGAGCATATCTTTCTTTCCTTCACTTTTTTTCCTCAGCAACAAGTTGGCAACTCCAAGGTTCTTCTGAGATATGGTGGAATCAGCTCTGTGTAGATAAAGAGTGAAATACCTAAGGTTTATTGCTGTGACTACAGCTTCCAATGATAACAGCTCTCACTGCCAGCCTGAAAACTTCAATCATTCATTTGAATTTAGGAGCAGAACCTTGGCATCAGTGTGGGATGTATCACCACAGCTGGCCTATGGACATCTCAGGTAGCCCACTGCAAGCTGCAGGTGTTTGAGATATTTGACAAGATCCTCCCTTTATTTTGACAGTGCAGCAGCAGTGCAGAAACTTTGTGTTAAATAACAGGCTTTGGAAATGTTAAGCTCCTTCTTGTGTTGTTTAATTCATAGACAAATGGTCCACCATGCTATTTTAATTTCAGTTATTTTTTTTAAAAAATAACATTGTGTTCTGCTAATGACCATGCTCATTTTGCAAAAATAGCTTTTTAAATATGGAACAATACACTCTTGAGACACTACAATCAGTACTGTTGCTAAAACTGCTCGTGATAAGAAGTGTGTCTTCACATGCCCTTTATTTTGGGTAAAAGGGAAACTGCAGTACAGAACAATATTAAGTCTTTTGAGCCAAAGCTGTACCATTTTTAGCACCAAAACATTTATTAAATATTAAAGAAAAGCTTTGCATCTTGTCAGCAGCTGTTTTGGGTCATGGATAGAAAAATTTCCAAGTAATTTGTGGCCAGACAACACACACTTGTTCAGGGATTTAATATTTCAACTATTTGCTAAATGTCAACTTCTACAGCAAATAAACAAAACTCAACAACCCACATGGATAACTGCTTACAGAAAATTATTCTGGCAAATGAAACTGTATATCTGAAATATTTTATGACAATCACAACATGTTTTCATGGTTTATATTCAAGATGACTGTTATGTTGTAAATTCTACAAGAAGTTTAGATAATAGCATATACTTCAGTTATCTGTATTTATGCCTTCTATTTCTATATTCTAATATTTACACCTATTGACAATTTCTAAACACCTGTTATCAGAGTAAATCTTCTAGAGTACTATTCCTTACTTTGACTAAAAGATTCCTATATTTTCTCATGGGAATATTCCTCTAGTGAACAGACACAATTGCCACAGACTTGGGATTTTTGCAGTTGCCTTTTGTATCCCTCTAGAAGTCTGCAAGCCATATGTTGAAATACTTTGTCCTCAGTCTCCAACACATCTCATGGAAAGCAAACAGTTTATAGACAAGGTACTTATACACAGCTCTTTATTTGTGGCTCAGTTTCACCTGCAGCAGCGATAGGCCATATTTCTGATTACAGATACTTATTTGGGTGACAAGAAATTATGATTGCAATGCCACCAAGGGTACCAATCAGCATTCTTCAGTGGCAGTGAAGGTGGCACAGCTCCATGCCAGGTTATTGGGTGGAGACCTCATGATGTGTTTGCCTGGATCACCAATTACAATCTCTGCCCAAAAGCCTGGAGACAGCCAAAAAAATAAAAAGTAGGAAGTCTGTACATAATTCTGCCACAAAAATAGTGTTCTTGCAGGCAAGCCTTTGCTGCCAGTTCTGATTTTACCCAGCTTGGTAAATATCTGAGATACAACAAGCTCTGTGTGCTCTCCCTTGGTCCCTGACCAGTTTTCCCACCACTGTTAATACATGGAAAGCTGCTGCTTGCGCCTCAACCTGCTACACCCTGCAGGACAAAGAGTTTCCAGTGTGAGAAAAGCATTACCTTTCATATGACTCTGCCTCCACTTCCCACAATCTCCTTAAAGAAACATAAAAACTGTACACAAAAATGGATTAGCAACTTTCCTTGTGGTTATATCTTATAGCTCCTCAAGCTAAAAAACTTGGTTTTAAGTGTTTAAGAGTACCAAAACCCCACCCGTTTCCTTGATATAGCTCAGGAAAAAGCTTTGCTGCCAGTTTTTTCATCAAGACACAATGCACCTCTAAAAATAGACTTCACCCCAGTTTTCCTTAATTTAAAAGTTATTTTTGTAATATCCCTCTTGGCTTTGTGTTTTGGGTTGTTTTTTAAGCAATAATGACTATTTAGCAGTGAAATAGCTATCAGTGTTGAAGTTAACCCCCTTCAGTGGTGTCTTGTGCTAGCTCAAATTTGATAGCAAAGGCCACAATAGACAGAAAGAATATACTCAGTACTGATTTGATTTCCATGTACATCTCTGTTCTGCACTGGAGAGTTCATTCTTGTCTGTACATTACCCAAAATCCATGTTTATTGTTAGAAGTGAATCACTACAAGGTTTCCATACATGCTAATATGTACAGAACCACCCATATGTATCAGATAATCTAGATTTCTATAAAAAGCCTTGAATAAACATCAAGGTACAAAAAGAAAATCAATGACTCTCACTCTTTAATTTTGCTATGTTAGTTCAAACAGAATAAAAACAAATTTTCACTATGACATTACTGGAATCTTTTGAAAATGAAAATTTGCAGCAAGAGTTTGTTCGAAAAAATTCAGCTAGTTTTTTGCCTCTTTTCAGTATTCATAGGAAGAGCTATACTATGATTCAATCCTTTAGGAATAGTTGGCTATCCAGCACAAGAAAAACTAAAACTTGTAAGCTTTCCAGGTGAAACAAATTCTCCTCACCTTACAGGCAGTAGTGACCATTAGAACAAAACCACAGTGAACACTGCTTTATGATACTTGTGCTTTGGACATGCAGATATCAGAATTTGTGATTTTGTTCCCCAGTCTTTCTTCTATGACAGCTGCACCTCAGCAGATTCAACTATTTCTCAAGCTCTTTATTTTCATACAAGACCAACAATGGCCAGCTTTATTCAGACTTTCTGGTCCACAGAGGAAGGACCAGAACTATATGTTATATATTAAGAGAAAAAGAAAGAGGTGTTTGTAGCTGACAGACAGTGCCATATGTATATATCAGCTGCAGATGAAGAAAGTTTCAAAAGTTGCCACGAATATTTCAAATGAAATATTTCAAACTCAACAACAATATTAAAAAAAATAATACTGTGTTTCTTCAAAAGGAATAAGATACTTTATATAATTTTCAGGGAGTTTTAGAAATAATTTTCAGAGAAAATTATTCCAGGAAAGCGAAAATATTCCCCAATAATTTCTGTTCTTCTAGACTCTTGTGTGAGCATGCTGCTACTGATATAATAATCTTGTTTCAGTGTACAAAACTAAAAAGCTTTGAGGTTTCATTCTATGATATTCATCCAGTTCAAGAAAAACACTAGAAAAATATATTTTGATACCAGTGTACTCCAGTTACACTACACATTGTGTCAGTATGATATGCATTTGGATTTTTTTGATTTATAGTAGGATATATTTTTGAAATCTCCCTTCAAAAACTAAGAGGAGTGTTTCTAGAATTGGATTTTGGCTGTGGATTTTGAAGCAAATCCAACTTTACTTATGGAAACTATTTTTGTGACCTTGATAGGAAAGAAATCACTTTTTAAATGTCTCCAGAATGCCCTGCTTGGCAAAAACATGAATTAATGTTCCCTTACCTCTGACTTATCAGGCTCCTTTGAAATGTCTGGATGAACCCCCAAGAATTAGAGACCCCAAAATCACTTCTGAAAACTCATCCAGTGTTAAACCCTGGTAGGAGCAAACAGAAGATAGTTTCAAATGTGGGGGGAAAATGCAACATCCAGTTTCAAGAAAAGGCATTCAGGTAAACGTGATTTAATCTCAAATCTCCCGCTCATCACTGAACTGTAATTCCTCATTCATGCATCTTGAAAAGTTACCAGCAGCCACCTTTGTACTGCCACCTCTAGGTTATCTCGCATCTTCACACTTTGGGACTCCCTTTCAGTAGCACTGCTTAAATGCATCCAGTATAGAACAGCAATAGAACAATCTATCAACAGATTTTTTTCTATAACATCTTCTAACTTTCCAAACTTTGTCAGCCTCTATTGCACAGACACAAGACACACCCACCAAACCTCAGATCTTATGCCTTTTTCCTCTGCAAGAGGACAAAATTTCCACTCATTTTGGTGTTAAAACTCCAGGGTTTTTCCTGAGCTAAGTTTTCACAAAATAGTCCATCTATTTTATAAAATATCTTTTATTTGTTACTTCCCACCTATTTATTGTATATCTGGCAGTGTGGTCATGAAGCATAATGTCTCTGCAAAGACATAATAAAACAATACTTGTAGCTAAGACCTGGTTACTCTGTAAGTAACTGCATCTCTTTCAGGATGCCAGTCTGACACAAGAAAAGATACCCAAGGATGTCACAAAGAGGTACCTAAAGAAATGGGATCATGTTAATGCAACAAAAACCCCCAGATTAATTTACTCTTTTGGAGTGTGTTCTCAATGACAGATACATATTGCACTGCTTTATACTACTTAATGCATCCAACTTCCAATTCAACTTCTTCATCTCTGAATTTTGGACCAAAAATTTATATTGTACCTTTTTTCAACATAAATAATGAAACAGAGATTGCATAAGTGTTCAGCAATAAATTCTCAGCAAAAAAGAAACTACATCAACTTAAGGAACATTCTTTAAATAGACTACATTAGGAAAACTACATGGAAAGGAGTGAGACCAAATCTGTTCTTCTTCACTTTAGTTTATTAATGCTGTCTGTCTTTCATAAGCTAGATAAGTTATTTATAGACTCAGAAAGAGTACTGTTGTTTATCAGGCTAAACAATGGAAAAAATGGCTCTTGTGAGGGTGGCTGTTGTTAGCAATTAGCTGCCATATTGATCTCAAAGCTTTCTTCTGCAACATAGACCTTAGCTGCAACAACTCCATCACACACTTCTCCTATAGGTCATTTTAGGTTTTTCCTCATTTCTCAGTTATTTCTGTGTAAATATTTATATTGAACAAATCTCACAAGTGGCACTACTGGTGGTTGCCCATGTTTATTCTAGATCCAAAATATATTACATAGAGGATTTTTTCATAGTTATTTCTGTATATATATTCTGGATGGATTGTGTGAATAATCTGAGCAGGATTGGCAGAACAGACCGCAGTCTTTTCCACCCATGGCATTGAGGCAGGAAAAGTTTCCAAACCTAATAGGAAGCCACACAGGACTACTAGGTACCATTAGGTTGAGCAAACTGTTGACAGAGTTTTCAGGTCATATTATCAGTTTGGGATGTAGGTAGAATTTAGGCACCTGGATTCTATTGAAACTGCTTATGTCTTTATTTCAATTTAGTTCCGTGTTCTTCCTTTGAGGCAATTTGAGGTCTGCTCAGTTCCCAGGCATGAGCTGGGACTCAAGAAATGAATGAACTTTAAGGGATTGACACGTTGTAAGGCAAAGCACAAGTAGTCATACTTGGAGTGTGGCAAAACAGGGAGGAAGAGAGAGCTGATCCTTGTGTATAAAAATCTCAGGATCAACAAAAAGGCCCACTTATCTGCACACACATTCTAAATCCTCATCAATTTAATGGAAGCCTGGAATACTCGTGAATTGTTGGCCAAGATACAGACTGGAAAAGTTCCCAAAAAAGTGTTTCATTACTTGTGTGGGTGTGGGGAAAGTGTTATAATTCGTCAACTGTATCTGAGTAGTTATGTTATTTTATCACTTTTTAAGCCAAAGAGCTATTTTTAAATTGAATTAAAAATTGCTACTTATGCAGTTATCCTGTGGATATTATCCAAAACAGCATTTCTGTAGCTATCTTGGGTCAGAACCACATGGTGAATCAGCATGCAAACATCACCAGTTCAAATACAATTAATTCCGTTTATTTGTTCATTCCCCGCTGAGATGTGGTTTATATCCACCCCTCATAAATCACTCCTAATATTTTCTCATTCTTAAATGTAAAGAATGTAAAGGTATTTAGATGTGATACAATTTATTTCATTCAGACCAGAAAAGTGGATCCTTAAGGACAAAAGAAAAAAACCCAATCCAAACACACTAATAGGAAATGCTTAAAGAAGACTGCTATTCACTGAGGCCAAATTATCCTGCAAAAGTCACTGTAGCCCCCACCTTTCCACAGAGCTACTCTTCCTATCACAGATGGAGAGAATAGCAAAAGTAATATTGACTGAATATCAAGCTGTCTTGCCTGTTTAATCCTCATGAAAGTTGAAAAGGCAGAAATACTCTTGTCTGTCCATCGTATCTTAGTTCTAACAGACCTGCCTGTAATACGAGAGCCTTCTTCCAAAGTGGGGTCTTAAATAAGATAGAGATGCCTAAAACATAACATGTTCATCTCAGGTCACTCTGATAAAGATCTGTGAAGGTTTTTATGTTGTGAAACCAAAGGTAAGATATGATCTGAAGAAAAGCATAATAGTCCAAACCTTGGTAACTTCAAGGACAGTATCTCATGATGTCCACAAATTTAGATCTTTGTGAATAATCAAATGACCTTTTCAACCTAGGTTCTTCCTTGTGCACCCTGTGTAAAGTTAGACAGCCCCATAATAGCACATTAATATCTACTCTGCACCCTTATCATTTATACAACTTAGAATAGAAGCAACTTAAAAAGCACAAGAAATGCTTGATGTGTCTAACTAGGAAAAAAATACAAGGTTTTACAACAGAATGAAACCAGCCCATTTGTATACCCCATGCTAATATGCATCTTTCAGAGCTTTCCAGCTGATAGATTCAGCTAAAAAACACATCCGCCACTAAGGGCTGTGCAGCAAAATCTCTCTGTGAGCAATAGGCTTGCCAGCTGCTGGCATTTCAGGGCTCTCAGTGGCATAAGCTGAGTAGGACATATTTGTGCAAAGGAAACATGTCAAAAAGCTTTTTCAATTTACTCTTTTATTCTGTTTGGTAGCTCCTCAAAGCCTCTGTTTTACTAACTTAATGGTTTGTTTAATAAAAGGTATTATTTCTCCTTACAAACCCTGCCTAACAGTTTGTGACAAACCTTTTTTTTAAGATTAATTCAATAGTAATACTCTTCCAACTATTTACCTGATTCTTTTATCTGCTTCAGGAAGAACACAGAGACTTAACAATTAAATTTTAAAATAGTCAGCTTATCTGCTGTCTCTGCACTGCCTGCAATAGCCTCATCTTTTACTTCAGGAGAGATGTTACTGGATCACAACAAAGATTTCCTAAAGTGTCCTAAAGTGCAGATGACAGTGCAATTCCTAATTATATTTCAAACATATTTCTTTGTCATAAATAAATGTCTCCCATGTGACTCCAGGATCTTCAAGATTTAAGTACATCTAAATGCCTCTGAGGATAGTGGCCAGCTTGAAGGATGGTGAATTTCATTCACTGTCCCTGCTTCTGGAATTGCTCAATTGAAATTTCCTGGACCTGTGTTTGTATTAGTATTAATTGCCCTGAGATAGTAAGGCTAGTGAGGGAGGTATCACTGGTAACCTTCTCCTTCTACATAACAGAAAACATGGAAGTGTTTCCACCAAAGCCTTGGAAAAATGGACCTTGTGAAAATGGTCTGACCCTCTAATACACTATATGCATTGTGACTTGCAGCACCTGTACCACAAACAAGACTTAATCTGCAGGAATGTGTTTTTTCAGAGATAAATTTTTTTCACTGATCATGCCAGGATTTCCTAACTACATACATGTAAGAACATCTGCCGATAAAACCACACCATTACAATCAATACTACACTGGCAACATTTCATCATTCACATTTGATTTTCATAATATCTCCCTGGTTTGCATATTTTGTACATATGCACTATTCAAAGATTATTTAATGTCCCAAATAAATCTTTGGCCTGGCTTAGCGGTGTTATAACAGCATATGATCAATTATTTTAAAACAGAATTACAAATCATGGAGATTTTTAAATTCTTTACGGTTGAGTAGTAGAGACACTTCAGTGAACTGCTGGCTGGTCTCCTTTTTTTTATGATACCTATTATCTAAACTATATAATATATTTGGGTAACAGAGGTTAAAGCATCATAAGTCACAGAATTTTAATTTCAAGTAGGGAGTAGACAACAGTATAATGAATTATGAAGAGATGGTTAAAGAGAGATAAATGTTCAGTGATAGAAGTGAGAACACAAAGACAAGAGAATAATTCTAGTTTAAATCAGAACTAGCTCGTGAAAATCAGACATTTACAAGAGGTTATATTTTTTCCCAATATAGAAATATATCTCTTGATAATACTTTAGGGGGAGAGGGGAGTGGAGGGAGAACTGAAAGAAGATAAGAGATGAGAAGTCATCAGTGTGACCAGTTCAGTCAAAGTCCCTGTTCAGCACACAGCAGTGACCTCAAATGTTAAACTAAGAAATGGAAAAGAGTAAAACTCCAGTGCTACTGTGTGAATCATCACACATCCTTAAGAAAGCTTAATTATGTTAACCCGTTTTCAAAAGGTTAGCAGAAATTGAGGAGGAGAGCTCAGAGATGGACATAAGAACAATCAAATAATAGAAATACTTTATGAGGAGAGGATGGAAAAATGAGATCACCTGTCTTACAAATAGCATAGAAAAGCAGAGAAGGGAAGGTAGATAAGTCTATTCCTATCTTCTTACAATATACAGCTTAAGTTAAAAATTTAACATCGTTAAGTTAAAATTAAGCAAATTTCAATGTAATGGCAATAAATTTTTTTTTAAATCCACCAAAAACACCAAACCTTTGATACTGTCAAAGTCTGTATGTGAATTTCATTGCTACAAGATGTTTTGCAGCATTCAGATAATTGCTGGCCAATACAGAAGTCACAAAATAAAGAGCATTGGAGAAGAGGATGCTTGTACAGAAATTAAAGTTCTGAAATTAATACAAACTGTGATGCTTCTTGATAGAAAACAACCTCACAACCTCCATTTACTGTACAACAGTCTTTTGAACACTATTTCTTTGCAGAAACCTAATGCAGAGCTTTTTCTAAAAACTTTATGAAGTAAACAGTCAAGGCTGCTGTTGGATATCAGACTTGGTAAACTATTTCTACAATCTAGTTATGAAGTTCTTCAATTTCTGCCAATTGCGTGGAGTTAGAATGAAAAGTTACCCTCTAGCTGCTAAAATCCTTGGCATAGAATTTAGGCTTTGTAAAAGGGAAGCTACAGGCTGCAACTTACTTTAGAATAGGACCTGCGTGGAATAAAGGAATCTGTTAACCTTCCTCTGCAGAGAAGAACTCTGACAAAGGCAAATGAGGGCTCTCAGGTATGGTTTTCACATCAGAACTGTACACACCTCTTTGTTGCCCCAGTGACTATCTTTTGGAAGACGCTAAATGTCAATGAGCATAACTTGGTTTTTAAGACAGCAGGTGAAAATTTTAAAAAAGCAAATATTTGAAGGCAATTTTTCCTTCAAACAAAAAATTATTTGTCAAAAATGAAACTGAGCTATTCTGGGATTGTCCTAGAATGAAGATATAACCTTAATAAGCTATAATTTCTGCACCTTCTCTGGTCTGGTAAAACTCCACTGAACCGAGTGGGGTTACACTGCCTCCAGCTTTGGAAAAATCAGCTCAAATCTATCTGCGGTATAAAGTAGTTTAAAGACATATGTTCCAAATTTTAAAGCAGCTGAAAATGCCCTATAACTTGTATAGAGACACGGTAAACGTTAACAGTTTAGGTCCAGTTTTGCTTTGACACCTTGGCTCTCGAGTGACAGCAAGGAAGTTGCCCAGAGGGATAACCAGGCACCTGGGCTGGCATACGGGCGGCAGCTCACCCTGCTCCGGCGGGCTCCTTCGAACAGAGAGGCTGAGGGCTGGCACTCGCCTCACTCCCTGCTCTGAGCACGGCTCATTTCCAAGGGACCCGGAGGAGGAGGCAGGAGACCGCTGCGGGACCGCTCACGGCGGGAGCCCCGCGCCGGGGCCGGCGGCCGTCCTGGGTGCCCGGGGCTGCGGGCAGCGGCGCGGGGCCGGTCCCC
>VZTX01028410.1:1560475-1613952 GCA_013400915.1 Pardalotus punctatus
CGGGGGCGGTGCCGCCGCCGTGCGCCGCTGCCGTGCCCGGGCTGGGCCCGCCCGCCGCGGCGTGAGCATGGCCGGGTTCGCCGACCTGAATCTGCCGCAGGGGCCGGACAAGAAGTCCCTGCAGAGCCTGCTGGAAACCGCGGCACACCGTGAGTGCTGGGAGGGGGGAGGGTGGCGGGGGCGGNGGTCTGTGAGAATTCCTCAGTCCTCTTGCATGTCAGGGTATATCTTTGACACGGCAGCTTAGGACTTTGTAGGAAAGAGAATAACTATAAAACCATATAAACAGAAAAGTTTGGTTTTGATTTTTATTGGCGATGTTCAGATGGAGCTCAACCAGTTTCACAGGGGATAAATACGCCATTGGAGCAGGGCTACCGCTCCACCTGCTGGGCACCGGGCGGCTGAGGGGACACGGCGAGCCTCGGCCGGCGCCGCTTCGGCTGCGGAGAGCAGCAGAGCCGGGGGAATCCCCTCGGAGCCGGGGGCATGTCCCTCAGAGCCCGGGGGATCCCCTCGGAGCCGGGGGCATGTCCCTCAGAGCCCGGGGGATCCCTTCAGAGCCGGGGTTGCGCTGCCTTCAGCGCGCCCGCTTGGGACCTGAGCAATTCACCCCCCGGCCTTCCCCCGGCAATCGCAGCCCCGTGGGAGGCACCCGCGGCCAAGTGAGACTCCCGCTCCGCCGCGGCGCTGTGAGTGCCGCCGGCCCGGCCTACAGGGCCCAGGGTGCCGCGGGCGGGCGGNTGGGGCTGAGCTGGGGAGGGGGGGCCGGCCCCGGCCAGGAGGGCAGCGGGACGCGAGCGGCGGCTCCTCCGGCTCGGGAGGCACAGCCGGACTCTCCGGAATGAGCCTTCCCTCGGGGCAGGCCGAGCCTCGCCACCCGCCCCGCGGCGGGCACGTTTCCCCCGGCGCTTCCCCCCTCAGCCTGCAGCTTCCTGCAGGCCGAGTGCCCATGGCTGGGTCTGCTCGGGTCCGGGTCTGCTCGGGTCCGGGTCTACCCGGGACTGGGTCTCAGGGGAAGCTCCTGGTGTGCCTTTTAGTTCTGTCTCTGCCTGCTTATCCCAGCGTAACAGCTGGCTTTTTCCCAACGTGGGCAAGTATTTCCGCCTGCAGTTTCTTACGGCCCCGATCTTTTCCTGCAGGACTGTTGTACAGCCGCGTGTTGCCTGTCCGGTGTTTGGGGCGGGTGATTTAAATGCCCCTGGCAAGTGTATCATCTTTCTCAGAGCCTTTTGCAGGACACCTTCTCCTCCGTTTAGTCGGCATCGTTTTGAATGCTCCCTTTGCCTTCTCCGGTAGCTGTATCTTTCCCAGGTCTGCGTTGTCTGCAGTTTTAACAACTACCCTGAATGTACTTAGCAGTTTTCCGTAAAGAAAGTCATAAACAGGGCCAAAATAGGCCAGACCTTTGGGGACCCCAAACCCAAGTAATTCGTGTTCATAAAGCGCTACCATTGAGTAAGAGTTGTCAGGCCTGGGCTGTCTTAAAAGGCAAACAGTTTTGGTTTTTTTTATTCTAAAGCACTTTTTGGGTGAATCAATCTTCTAAAAAAAATGTGAAAGCTAAATATGCACATTATTATTACTTTTAAGACATTTAAATAATGAGTATTTTACAGCTTTCTGATTGGATTTGTTTCCCTTTGTTTACTGGACAAAATATTCTTACTGTGTGTAATATTCTTACTGTGTGTTTTTTAGTGGGATATTCTGCAGTTGCACTTAATCATGTTATCGATTTTAAAGAAAAGAAACAGGTAATTTTTCTTGGGGTTATTTGTTCTTACTGTGTTTTCTTTAGTAAACCTACTGCCTTATTGCATGTTCCCAGATAGCTTTAGCTGCAGAATGCATGCCTAGGCACAAGTACAAATCTCAGTATTGTAACAAGACTCCCATTTTATAATTCAGTAGAACTGCCCTGGGATTAATTTTTAATATGGTTCATGTTCTGTTCCACAAAATTAGTTTTGCTAGCATGGTAAATTTCTTCTTAAGAAACAATTTTTGTTTACTTGTTAACCTAACCCATGATGTTTTTAATAACTTTGTTCTGCTCTCTTTCAAGGAAATCATCAAGCCAATATCCCCTTCAGATTTGTTTCCATCTTTACCTATTGTACAAGTATGTCTAGTTACATTATATTTATATATTGTTATTCTGAGTTTTTTTACCTTGGTGTGTTTGTATATGTGATTTTGTATATTAGGTGTTAATCAAAAAAGAGAAATTTGTCCATTATTTGATGGTTAAAACACCAAGCGTTGGACTAACAGTGCTCTCACATCAGGATAGGCTCTATTCATTATTTTAGAAGTTAGTAAAGAAATTGCTTTCTGTGAATTTTGAATCTGCTTGTAGTTGAAGAATTACCGTACAATTCTTGAAATCTAAGTCTTGAAAATAGCTTCCTCATTTTGATGGAGCAAAATTTGAATATAATGAAATACAAGACTGTATTTCAGGTCATTGACATTGCTTAGTTCAAGAACTGCTTTTCGTTGCAGTTGTGGCCTGCCTGGGGAATCATAGCAGTAGTAAAACATACTCAGTTTTTCTGCATGATTTTTTTCTTTATTTCTTCTTTTTCCTTACTATTCATGCTTCCTCAGAGAAACACAGTAAGTCATTCTTTGTAAGGACGCATGTAATATCCAAGAGATAATATAAATTAGGAAAGTGTAACTACAGAGTTTAGAAAATTCGTATAGCAAGACTGTAAGTATGACATCATTTTATTTCTATAACGGACTGGGTGGAATTCACCACAAATTTTTGCTTTGGGTTTTTTTAAGGTTTTTATATTATTCCCTGTTCTCTAGGGGACGTCTAAAAGAATTAAAGTCTTGACCCGGCTAACACTTGTTGTTTCTGATCCTTCCCACTGTAATCTCTTGGTAAGTATACTTAGCAATCAATTTTCTAACTTTTATTTCCTTTTCTCAATGAATGAATGAAACTTTGGAAATTCTGTGGGGAGAACTTCCTGGGTTTTATAGGGTACTCAGCAGTGATTTCTCAGATTGCCTCTTTAACAAATAATGTGATCATGAGGAGATGCAGACTTACAAGACTGGATATGGCTTCTGTTGATCATTTTCAGTATGGAACAAGAGTTCTTTTTCTCAGTTTCTAGACTTCTCTACATAAACTAGAAGACCATGAACAAACCATGTGTCTGATTATGTTTTAGTGTGACAAGTTTGAAGCAAAAGGTTTAAGTGTCCTGGTAGATGGGTGGGACAAGCCTTAAACTGAGAATGAATGATTTCACTGTAGAAATCTGCTGTGTAATTGGATGATTATTGGCTTTGTTTTAGTACTTGACAGGCAAAAAGGATTTTTCCTCTCATTGTTTTGGTTATAACCATTGTGCATTGCTTTGACATCTGCCAGAATTCAAGGTAGTAATTGTTTGCTCCTTTTGTAGAGATCAACATCTGCAAATATAAGGTTATATGACATCATAGCAGTATTTCCAAAAACTGAGAAACTGTTCCATGTAAGTACAATCATCTCATCAATAATGCTCATTCAGTAACTTTTAGTGCCTTGTGCTAATTTAAGTACATGCTTTGTTTTGATTTTATTTCCCATTTTATAAAGAGCTCATGGAGCTAATTTAGCATTGTAGGCTGCCTGGTCAGTTAATAGGCTGAGGGGGTTGGGAGGATTTGCAGGAGGCTGCAAGGCAGGTTGAAGTCTGAATCACCTATCTCATCTGCCTGGTGAATGGACTTGTATGCCCCTGCACCGTGGTTGCCTTTGTGTGCCTGGTACTCTAGTGAGGAGAGAAAACATCCTTTTTTCTCTTCCGATATATGTGTACTATCATCATGTAGAAAACTTCTGTCTTGACCTTTAATTTCTCAAACTCTTGACAACTTCTCTAAAATGTGCTTGTGATCTTCTGTTAGCACTAATTGTTCCTGGTCTCTGAAATGCTCTGGAGGATTTTAAAGTGGAACTGGTGTGGTTCTGTGAGTTACCTGATAGGTGTTCACCTCCATTTCCTTCATATTTTTATTTCAATTGTTCTCAAATACTTGATAACAGCTGATGTTGATGATCTGATTGGGCGGAGCAACTTGAAGCAAGTTATGTTTCTGTCAGACTTTTTCTTGCAAAACCCCTAAATTGTGATATCTGACCTGTTGTAAGCTCATATGTAATAACATTGGGTGAGTAAGTGGAAGTGTCCCATCTTTGTTAGCCTTGGCAAGCAGCAGCAAGCATGCAGTTTAAAGCAGTGTGAAGGAGGGACAGCAAAAAAAAAAGTGAGTCTCTTTGAAGAATTTACTTTCAAAGGGAACTTCTCAGTTTAAAACTGAGTCTGGTGGTTGTTTTTTTTAAATAAGTTAAAGCCACCTTCTAGTACTGCTGAGTACCTGTTTTGCCACATTAAAATTCTATTCTTCTGTTTTGATTTTCTACATTGTTTCCCCTCCTATTTCAAGACTTATCCAAGTAGGGTACAAAGCAAGAGGCTGCAGAAGAACATGAACTTTCATCAGAATTCAGGCATTATTGATAAGATTTACAGCAAAATGAAACTAATTTCTGAATTTTACTTTCCTTGCAAGATTTTAAGACTATTGGGGGTGTGACAGAGGCAAATGGTTTAAAATACTTTTGAGGGCCACTCTTCACCTTCTGCTTTTCATCTCTGGCAATAGTATAAAATTTCACTTCTCAAATGAGCTCAGTCAGTTTATCATGTGTTTAAACATTTATCTGAAACTAGGTAATCAGCAGGGATGTGCTGTGTTGTTTTTTGGGAAAAGGGTGCTGTCTCACTTAAGGGTTATTATTGTTTATTTTCAGCCATATCATGACTCCTGCTGTGGTTGGGCATCCAGCTGTGGCAGTGTTTAAACCTGCATAAGCAGCCATTCATTTCTGCAGGTCCCTGTCTGCTCTGCTGCTGAGGCTGCTTGCTTGCTTAGGTGCATGGCAGTTTGCTTTGAGGAGCTTGCTTTTGGCTGCACAGTAACCAGAGTTTTTGCCAAGTTATTTTTCAGGCAGATCCACTTTCCCAGTGTGATTCAGCACTCAGCCACGCAGAGAGTTGTGCCAGCACAAAGCGTGTGGCTGTGCTCTGGGCAGGCTGGTGCAGACAGTGCCTGGTTAAGCTGACACTCTGGCAGGTGACGGGCAGGGTGTTAGGAAGGAAGCAGGATTGTCAGTGAGATTATCTTCATTGCTTCCATGCTGGCAGCCCTTTGAGCTGGGGATGGAACCCAAGAGTGTTTCTTGCAAACAGCATGAGGTGAAAGACTTCATCCTTAGATTTTTCACACTCAGGGCAGGTTTGTATGGTTGTCTTTTGTTTAGAGATTTTAAGAAGTCTGACTCTGCAGAGAGCTGGGTCAGTTTCATTGAGATACCATGTAGGGAGATTGATGCAAGGGGCATTTCACAGGGGGTTTCAGCACATACGGTTTGGCTCTTAAAACTCATGGATGTTTTGCTGTTAAGGGTAAAGCCTTCAAGAGTGGGTCTTGTGCAACAAATTAACTTCAACTGGCCTTTGGTAACAACATTACCTCAAGAGCATCATCTTTCTCACCAATAATTTGGCACTTGTACTGTTCTCCATAGAACAAGGTTTTTCATGTTTCTGTGAAAAAATTACCTGACCATTGGAGATGTACTCTAATTTTATGGCCCAAAACTAGTCTGCCCTCTTGTCATAAGCCAGGGAAGCTCTTTTGTGACTGAGTGTGGCAGTGATATGTACTGAAAGATGTGCTCAAATTCACCAAATAATTTATATCCTCAAAGGGATGAGGAAGCCATGTTTACCAAGTGTAGAACAGGCTCCTTGTTTAAGTGTCCCAAAAAGATTTTGGCCTGCAACAGCAATGCCCAGTCCATGCAAGTAGTAGGGTCTGTACCTGCTGCTTTTCAAAAATTCTGCTTTCCAAGATTTCTGTCTAATGATGTTACTTAGCTCTGTCTGCTGTTTGTAAGCAATTAGCACATCACCACTATCTAAAAAGACTTAATATATGTAAGTCTGAAGATGTAGCGCAAAGTCAAATTTCATTGTTTATTCCTAAAACATTTGCCAAAGCTTGCTTCAGAGAATCCAAACAGTGGCAAATGTATTTATTAATGGCTGTCTGGAGCTTCCCAGCAGATGGGGCTCTTGCCCACAGTGCTGCCAGGCGGGTGCTGGGCTGTGCAACTGCTGCACATCATTTTCTGTATGATGTTATTGCACTTCAGATCTTTTCAGCAGGCAGGGTAACCTTAACTTCCTTGCATGTCTGATTTTCTGGAAGTCAAAGCTAGGCTGAGCATTAGAGTTCTTGGAGAAATCTCCTCTCCAGTTTTTCATTCAGTGCAGTAATTCCTCATGGGGAAGTATGACTCTGTTTTTCCTTGGTGGTATTTTCTGAAATGTTCATGTCACTGGAATCTTGTAGATATAACCTGGGTTTTGAGTCACTCCCTCTCTGTGCTTAATTTGCAAAATGGAAAAGAGTTTTCCAGTGTTTCTGGAGCTGATTAGGAAGGCTTGATTTCTAATCACATAGGGCAGCTTGCATGTGTCTGATGTCTATTCTTGCTTTCCTTCATTTTTAGCATTATCCCTGAATTTTTTATGGCCCAGCTGACATATTTTCTAGGGCATGATTCGGAGCTATTTGTTCTGTGCATATTCCCATAAATCACCTCTGTGTAGCAGTTTGTACGTCATGTAAGGAAGGAGGAAAACTGGCTGTTATAGGGCTGAACTTCCACATACAAGTCTAATTCTATGCCCTAGATTGCAACTGTGTCCTCCCTAATGGAGTGAATAAAGGTGGGGCATGAAGATGAAGTTTAGTCTGAATGTCCTGACAGAGACATTTTAACTTCAAAAACCTTATGGTTTACCTTCATGTGTACTGTGGCTCTCTTGTTTGGGGGAGAGTGCTATCAACAGCTAAGAAACATTCCTAAAGCTGGGCCTCTGCTCTCATCTCCATCCAATTGCGTGTGAACATGCAAAAAAAAAAACTGGTGGAAGACTAGTTTGCCAAGCAGTAATGTGCCTTGTGTTTGAGCAGCCCCTACCCCGGGACTCCTCACAGCCCCCACTGCTTTTGTGCCAGCAGGAGGGATGAATGGTTGGTGCCTGGCCCAGGTGTATTTGGAGCTGTTGCTGGCAGGTTTCTGAGTGCAGAGTTCCCCTACACACAGAAAATTCCTTTTCAACTTCTTCAGCCTGTCTTATCTTCTTACAACACAACTTGAAGACATCAGTCTGTCCTGTGTAATCATCCTTACAGGGTAGGCATATATAATTCCTACATACCTTGTGTGTGTGAGATTAATGTAAATCAAGGGCTCCCTTTTAGGTGCCCTTAATTTTCCCTGTGTCTCAGTGTGAGGAGCCTCTGCCCCTTGTTCATTCCCTCCATCTCTTAATACAACCTGTAAATTGTGATGTGAATACAAAGCTGAACTTTTAAGCCGTAGCCTTCAGTGCTGTCTCCGGACTCTGCCAGAGGCGTGGCTGCCAGGAGGAGCTGCCCATTCTCCACCCAGCCAGGAAAGTGAGGCTCTGGGGATTGGTCTGCAGTATTGGGCATGCAGCACCACCAGTCACTGTCTGACATTCTGCTTTTCTTTCATTCTTTTCTCTGTTGATTCTGGTAAAAGTAATTAATCCTCAAAACTACTGGTGCTGCACTGGAAGTAGAGCATGATGGAACAAGGGGAAGTTCCTGGGCTCTTCCCTTTGTAAACTCGGGTTGGTCTTTATTACCTGTAAGTTCTTTTGTCAAAAGCCAACATTGCTTCCGTGTGTCCTCTGTCACATAAAAACAAAGGAGTAAGTATTGCTTTGGGGTTGGTCATTATTTTATTGGAAAATTAGTTCTGTAAGAAAAGGAACTCTTGGGTTTTAAGTTTCAAATGCTCAAGCTGTGCATCTGTAGCCCTGCTGTTCTGTTGGCATACCTGCAAGGCATAGTACCTCTTAATTTTAAAACTGAAGTCACCCTGGGGAAACATTTGTTGCATTAAGAAATGTAGGAGATTAGTGCACCTTAAGTTGGTTATGCATTTTTTTGGCATATCTAATAATCTGTTCCTGTTTCTTTGCTGTAGATTGCTTGCACAACACTAGATGTGGATCTGGTCTGCATAAATGTCACAGAAAAGCTGCCATTCTACTTCCGAAGGCCCCCTGTGAATATGGTAAATTTACATCTAAATTGTTTTCTGGCTGTTAGATTGACATTAAATACAGAATCTGAGTCGAATTCCGACCGCTTTCCTCCCACCGTTCCTATCCAAGTGGTTCTTTTAGTTTCTTGCATAACGTGTAGTGTTGTTTCAAATGTCCTTCACTTCAGGGCCTCCACTGCGGCATTTTATACACAGTGATGTATGTTCTTTCTTTTTCTCCCCCTGTTCCCCACTTAAGAAGGCAGAAGTGGTGTTCCCAAGGAATGGAAACAGAGCCTTAAGGCCACTGCTCTGCTAAGCAGGAAGATGTGGTGTGATTGCTGACTAAGCTGCTTCCCAAACCAGAAATGGTACAGCTGTGTCAGAATAGATAAACAGCCCTTTGATGTAAAAGACAGGAAATGTGAATGGCAGTGTTAATTTGGGAGAAGGATGTTGTGCTGGTTACTTGAAAGACAACTGTACTGAATCCATACTTGGACAAGAGAATGTCTCGGTAAAAGAACCAAATGTGGCATTGCTAAATATCTACTGTGGGGGACCCAAGATGGCTATCAGTGTGGATCAAATATAGTTTTGCCTGCTGTTGGTAGTTTGCCAGAAAACTTAATCTGAACATGCTCTTAGGGGAACTTGTTTTCTTCTCTGAATATATGTAAAGGTTCATTCCACATGGGCATTCCTGGCTGATGTAGTCCTTGGTACTTAAAAATTTAAATTTGGATTGGCTAGTAATCCTACTTCCTTTTCTCAGAAAGTTTGACCTAGAATAAAAATTCAAAATCAGTTAGAATTAATTCTGAGACAGAATAAAAATAATACACTGGACTTTATTATAAACTAAGGATTTGAACATTCCACTTGGAATAACAATTTTGTATGAAATATTTTATCAAAGTATCCTAGCTGCCTAAAACTCCAGCAGCTGACCTAGGTAAGGAGCTGTTTGGTCCTTGGAGCCCTGTGTTGGGAAACGTTTTCTTTGAAAGCTATTTCTCATCTTCCACACTCCGAGCTTCAAGGCAGTTTGTCTGTTGGACTGGTTTGTGCATCCTGAGGCAGTCTGTTTTGGTTGTTACGATGCCAGACAGATTGGCAGGCAGCTGAAGTGGTAGGGATGAGGTTAAAAACCACCTTGACTGGAAATTGGTGTATTGCCATCGCCTGTTTTGGTTTTGATAAATTTAGGCTTCTCTTGTTTGCGGATATCAGACCAGTTCTGTGTAAAACATTTGATGCATATATAGCTTCTGTTGTGCTTGCCTGCAGAGGTCGTGCATGGGTGGGAGCTGGATTAATTCCAGCTTTATTCAGTTACTGGACTCTCTTACAGTATTACCATTACAGCATATTTTAATAATATTTCTGTAAACATAGAGTATCATTTCAGGCAAATGTAGGATTGCCATGAAACAGAGAGCTCCTGGCTTTACACTACGTCTTTATCGTTAGCACACTGTGTGCCAGTTGCTTAACCTTTCTGTGTTTGCCAAAATAAGAATACTAGGCTTTTGGTCAGACACTTTGACACACAGCAAAGGATTTCAAAGCAGCTGAAAATATAATCAGTATTACTATATGAAACCTCTTTTATGACTCACTGTTATTTAACATTGTTGCAAACACCAGAGTAGGCTGTGAGACAGGAGAGGAAGGGTCCTCACTGCTGCTTTTGTGCAAAGAGAAATTCTTCATCTGCACGACATGGGTACTGAGGGAAGTGGTGATCTTTCTTATAGCAGGGTGTGGAACTACAGCAGTAGGGTCCCCAAAGTTTAAAGACTTGTTTCTAACCAGCAGTGCTTATCTGTCTCCACAACTCTGTGATAGTGTTTATATATTAGTGATAGCCAATTACAATAAATAAGTGGCTGGTATTTGTTTGTCAAGTCTAATTGATCTGTCATCCCAAGCTTTACATACACATATCTGGTGTGCAGTGAAGCCTTCCCCCACTCTCTTTTCATGCTTATGCTGTGCTCTTACTGGAACAATTCAGCCTTAATTTTTTCATATATGACACAGTTAAACTGAGAATAAGCTACATCAATAATAGACAGCAGTTGTTAGATTGTTAGGCTTTTCTCCTTTTGATTTTTGATCACTCTCTTTCATGTGAAGGCAATAGATCGAGGCATTTACTTTGAACTTCTTTACACGCCTGCAATCAAAGACTCCACAATGAGAAGATACACAATTTCAAATGCCATCAGCCTGATGCAGATCTGCAAAGGAAAGGTAAGCTCTCCAAGTGAAAACAAGGTAATTAATTCAGTTCAAATTCTTCTGGAGTTGTACAGACTGAGCCATTTTAAATGAGTTTGATGCTGGGGAGTCTGAAGCTGTGACTGAATCTTAGCCTACTAACACAAGGACACAATCATTCTAGCTCCAGATACTTCCAGCCTTACACCTCTGCGTGCTTTCTTCTTGTCAAGATGTTAGATTATTTTTCCAGAGCAGCCCATGTGTTGTTATGGTATGCAATTCCCAAAACAAAGGTGGGAGGGGATGGAGTGGGGGATAAAGTGCCAGACATCCAAGGTTTGCCCTGGAACTGAAATTCATGTATTTCTTTAAAATCTTCCATTTCATATTTCTGATTGACCAAAAGCTCTTTTTTGTATACTTTGAATATGTGGGCTAGACAACAATAAGGAAAAAAGTAGAAAGTTTGTTTTGTTAAATGGTTAGTAAATTCCTGTCCCCAAAATAGATGCAACAGCTAGCTGGCTGTCAGCCAAGGCTTTGCTGCAGTCAGATGAACTGCATTCTTCCATGCTACTGAAACCCAAGGAAAAAGTAACTTTGAGATGCCTGTAAGCCATTGCTCTCATAACTTACCTCCTCCCAGGCTTCCAGGTTAAGCTGCGTCCTCTCAGGCCATGCTTTTTAATAGGGGGTCATATCATAATACATATCAAAGTTAACGGAAATTGTAGCTCCCGCTGTCTGTATTGTAAATGACCTCTGCCACATGTAGCTAGTCCAGAGAAGCTGGATTTGCCATCTGAATGGCAGCCGGATTTGGAAAATCTGAAGTAAGATATAGAGCTTGGAAGGCAAATTAAAAGTAGATCCATCATTACCTCAGTTCTCCTCAGGCATGGCAGCTTTTATAGGAGAGCAGGGTGGGTCAAACAGATTAATTTGCTTGATTCTACAGAAGAACGTAAGTGCTTTCACAGCCCTTCCTGAGAAGCCCAGCTTGAACAGTTAATTACATGAAATATTGACTTGGACATGACTTCTGTACACACCAGGCTCCTTTTCTTTGGGATTCCCTTTTTGATGTTGCTCCTCTTTCCTCTGTGCAGTTCAAGATGTGCTTCTCACATGGTTGTTGATGAACTGGAGAGCACCAGTTGAGTTGATGTCACGAACAGGGCAAGCGAGATGGTCAGGGGCTCAGTGTGTGCACGGTGCCCTTTCATTCTGCATTTGTTAGTCTAGAGTTTCATCTGTGCCTGGAAGGTAAATCAGCTGGAGCTGCACACAACAAGTTGTTGTTAGACACTGCAAGAGGACCACTAGTTTGTCTTTGTTCTTTGCCTCCAGACTCAGTAGGTTGTGGACCAGCAGAGATGGTTATTAGCCCTTACTGAGAGTTTGCCTCCATCAGGTAAAGGCCCTTGTTTAAATGAGACATGGAATGGCCGGTCCACAGGCTGCTTCCATTGGCATCTGGCATGCAGCTGACACCTTCTTTAGTGTATGCTTGCTGAACCCGTAGTAGCTTTTGTGTCCTTTTATTTGTCTGTTATAGCAGGGCAGAGAAACTTTCAGAAATTTACTGGTGGTCTCAGAGCTGGCATTGACCAAAGTCTTTAAAACATTAAAATGCGCAGGGAATGAAGGAGAGACTTACCTGCCTTGCCAGACAGAAGGTGTGTATAGCCACAGTCCCTCACCTCCCATGTTTTGGTAACGGAGTTGGAGGCTGCCTGGAGCAGTGTACTGAACAGCTGCTGTCTGCTTTACCTGGGGAGACAATGTTTTGCTTTTGAGTTTTCCCCTTTAGCTCTTCCCTTGGATTTGCCTTTGCCTGCCTCTCCTTCACTCACCAGCAGTGCTTTTCTTGTCTGCTTTTGTCTCCTTCCTCCATTTTACCCATCCCCTGATGGAAGCCAGTTGCCTTTGAACCAGGCAGAGTATATCTCCAGTGTGCAGCAGTGATCCACAATCCCATGCTGGTTTGAAATGTCTCATGCAGCTGCTCTGGGAGCTTCTCTGAGCCCAGGCAACAGGCATTAGTTGCTACAGTTCAGAGCAGGAAACTTGAATTTTCCCAGCAAACTCTTGCAGTCAGCACCACTGAAGCTCAAAAGTGCCTTTGGGATCCATAGGGCAGTCATTTTAAAGGTGAACTGTGCAGAAAAGAAAATGTCCTAGGCTCCATCAGGATGTGTGCTGTTAAGTCACTTTGATGTATATATTGCTTCTGCTTCTGGCTTTCCTTATGGCAAGGCAGAATCATCTGTCCCATCCTCTCTTCCTCAGCGCACGGGGAAACCTTGGGCACAGTGTGAACATGCAGTCATTCTCATGTAGATCTTTCAGATGCTGAGTTCCAGCTGCACACAGGACATTTTAATCCAGTGCCTGCCCAGCTCTTTGTGCTGGGGAAGTGGCAGGATAAGCAAAGCTGTGTGGGGAAGGGATCTAAAGCCCCACCTTGAAACCAGAGGTGGCGTGATGTGTTGGTGGTACTGACGTCAGAGGGAAAGTCTGTCTCTGCCTCAGCACAATTCTCATTCTCACCCACTCAAGCAAGAATTCCCAAAGCCTTTTATTCAGTATAATAAAAGATGCAAGGAGATTTTACTGCTGCAGAGTTACCACCTGAGAAAAACAGGCTCCCCCTAGATGAGCATCCTTGGAGTTTAACATCAGAAGAGCTTGACAGCTGAGCTGTGGGATCTGCCAGCCCCTGTACAGTCACATACCTGTTCTGCAGAAACCTTTTGGGAGAGAAGGGAGAAAGATTTCTGTGCCTTGTGATTTTCACAGGGGTGCCTGTTGAGGGAAATGAGTGTGTGGCACAAAGTGGTAGCCACTGCCTTGGCGTAGATACTTTTCCTGAACCCATGTGAGTTTGGTCAAAGCGAACATGAATGCTGAGCTTAGCACCGAGTTGTATTGCAACACTGTAGGCTAAATATTTGGGAGCACCAAACTGTCTAAAGGCACCATCTGTAAGCAGCTTCTGGGGGATTCTGGACTCCTTAAATCCATTTCTGTTACAGCTCAGGGTGAGTTGTTGTTTGCATGGTGCCTCTTTCAGCTGGTATAAATAAAGAGTTCACTTCTTAACACAGTGCCTGTAACTTTGCTTTTTTTTTCTTTACCCTTAAGGGCCCTTTGAAGTCCACTATGAGAGATACAGGCTGATAGGTGCATGCTTAATGCCATCACTCTTGACACTTATACTGCTTGGCCTCTCCCTCTAAAAGGTGCTGTACTTATTCATCTCCTACTTGGCTGCGAGAGGTTTTTAATTGCAAGGGAGGGCTTTGTGCCTGTGCCCCTCTCTGTGTAGGGGACAGGGCAATAACTGAGTTTAATCATGTCCCCAGATTAAGATTCCCACCCAGATAGAGTTCACTTCATCTGAGGCATCAGATACTCTGATGTTTAATTGGTGTCTGACCCTCAACTTAGCAAATGCTCATAAAGTCTCTGTTTCTTGCTGATTTTTTTTTCATTTCTTAATGCTGTCTGACCGATGAATGTTTGTTCTCTTTTGTTTTCCAGAACATCGTTATATCTAGTGCAGCTGAAAGGGTAAGTCCCAGATTGTTTTTTAAAGTCATAACAATTTGAAGATTTATCTGTGGCTGAAATACAGCTTTAATTGCACATTAAACATATAAAAATTATAAGTTTAAATATGGTTGCCGTTACCAAAGAATTGTATTGTGGGTTTGGGGATTTTTTTTTGGTTGGTTGTTTTGTTTTGTTGGTTTTTGAGGGATTTCTTTTGCTGCTGCTGTGGTATTTTCCATGATAGTTTTCTCCCAGATGGAGACTCTGTTTGCCAAGATAGTGGTATTTGCTTGATTTCGTGGTGTATCTTCAGTAGCTTGCTGTTATATAGCATTTAATCTTGCCTATGTGATGGTCTTGCCCTGCCTGCTTACACTGTCAGCCTGCAAGTGAGGGCATTCACTTATTCAAACTTCTGTGTTTTGTTTTAGCCTCTAGAACTCCGAGGTCCTTATGATGTGGCTAATCTGTATCCTTTTCCAAAGTCAAAGGCAGCAGTTAGTAGTAGCATTTGAAAGTTCAAAGTGGTTTTGAAAGTCTTTTCATCCTTTACAGTCCTTGAACTTTGTACAGTAGTACTTGTTGGTGGCCACTTCAATGAATTGGGGCTCTGAGTGTGTGTGTGGAAGGGGCAACAGATCTTGGTCATGGGGTACCATGAGCAGGCACTGTAAATAATAATGTTTGTGTTCAGCAACAGGAATGTTTTGTTGTGATATGCATTGATGTTGTGTGGGTGTAAATGGAGAAATGAATAAATCCCATAAAAATCTATGGACAGCATGAATCAAACAAGACATTATGACTTAGTATCGCCAATGTGCCACATTTTTGGTAGCAGAAGCTAAAAAGTTGTATTTATCTAAAATTAGAAGTTCCTGTCTGAGTGGTGATCACATCTGAATTTTCAGTCCTTAGTTATACGTGTAATGTTAAATAAGAGGCTGTGTTCTAGAAACAAAGGAAGAGTGTCTTTTCTTCCCTTGTTTTAGCAGTTCAGATGCATTTTTATTCCTCTCCCCACCTCAGAAGCACATATCTGGTTTGTCCCTTGAAGGGAAGGAGCATGCTCTGAGTCATGAGAACCATGTGGGAGGCTGTGTGGCCTGGAAGGATTTTATGCACAATGTTTTCTTCCCTCTTAAAATGAGCAGTCAGGCTCAAGCAAAATTAGCATAGCTAATATGGTGTCATCCCTGCTGATGGTGGCTGGAAACTTCAGCATAATGCTTTTGTATCAGACAGTGCACTTCCCCCAAAACTGAAATTTTCCGTGGGGTAATTTTTTTGCTTGATTATGCATATCTAAAATGTTGCTGCATTGACAGACTTTTATTTTCAAAAGTACAGCTTCTTGTCTGGAAAGGAGCAATGTTGCCAGGAGCTTTCCAGGAGGGCTGCTGGGGAACTGCAGCCAGGAGAATTGGGTGCCTCATTTTGCTGCCTCTGGGTAACCTTATGCAAAATGTCACTTTGAGTTACAGCTTTGTTAATTCCCAGTTATTTGTAGAGTAAGCAAACCTATCGTGCAGAGAGGCTTCCCTGTTCTGTTTGTTGCTTCCTGTGTGCTTTGATCCTGAGCAGAAGTGACAGAGGTTTGCTGTTTGGCCTGTCAGAAAGCGAAGCCAAGGCAGCTGTGTCCACCAACTGCAGAGCCACCATGCTGCATGGAGGTAAGCACTTGTAAGCTCCTCTAAGTAATGTGCATTTGTTAAACTAAATTCTCATTGATGCATATTCTCAGAAGGTCTGAGACCTTACAGAGCAAGTCAGTGGTTTTAGCTCCTTTGTCTGATGCATGAACAGGAGTTTGTGTGGTGTTTTATCTTCCCTTGTTGCTATGTTGGCAAATCAATGCCTGAACTGATGGTGCTGTCTGTGCTGGAGGGCTCACTGAACCACATTAATGAGTCATAAATGGTTTAGCCAAAATGGGGGTCTGCTTGCTGTGCTTCATAGTGAAACTTACCAACATTTCAGAAAGGTTTGAATGCTGATCTTGGTGACACTGAGAGAAACTAAGTCATCAACTTCTGAAAAAATGGAGATGCAGGTGTTTTGCATTTGCCTTTTTGCAGCGTGTGTGCAGAGGCAACCTTAGTGATGTCCTTCTCTGATGCTTTGGTATGTGGATTATTCCTGGCTCACTCTTCAGTGTGGATCATTTCAAACTCATGGCAAAATGAAATACCCTGAGTGCTTGCTGCTTCCAGAAGAAAGTTTCTATAGTGTACGACGGTTTGAAGTATTTTGGTGAAACAAAATTTGCTTCCTTATGCTCTCAGCAGAGGCTGTTCAGAGTAGCTCTCTTCTAATTGACCATTTTTAAAATTAAGAAAGTGAAAATTTAGGTTGTGGCCCCCTGCACTGGAAATCAAAAGGCTTCCAGTTGTATATTGTGTCCTGGTGTCAGTGCAGCAAAGAAGTGCCACAGTTTGTGTTCCAGCTACCAGATTAGACCCTTACTTTCCACTGTAGCAGGAGTTACTCCATCTCTACCCTTCCTTTCACATGCTTCTTTATTGGTTCTTAAGATTTCTTGATTTTTGTTTACTCTGATGGCAGTTTAACTTTGTGACTGAGTAGTCATATCTAGCTCTCAGCTTCTGCCTCTGACAAGTTTTTTGGTTAGATATGATTTCTACTCACCTTCCCAACAACTTGAGTTGCTCTGAGGTAAAACTGCATCTCTTGGTAAAGGTGGGGCTTGAACCTGCTGCAATTTACAGCAGGTAGCTTTGGTCTCTTGGAGAGGGTGTTCTGTGAACAGCTTCTCCTCCAGCCTGCTACTCATCTTCACAGAAATATAGAGCATGTTGAAAGAATTTTTGTCAAGTTTATGTGGGATTTCTCAAGACTGTCATCCATCTTATCTGTGAAATTAAATAGCAGGTGTCATTTCCCTTGTCCCCGAGAGCATATTAGCCCAGAATAAGTCAATATATTTTGGCAAGGTTCTTGCAGAGCCTCTTTACTAATAGAGTATTTGTAGGGAATCTCTTCTAACTCAAATTTTTCAGACAAGCCTCCCACCAGTGATTATGAAATTGGATTGGGCTCTAGGTTATTTGACAAATGTGAGGATTTTGCTAACATCACACACCAGTATTTTATGATAATATTGAGGGTTCAGTAAATAAAATTCTTGAATACCATAAATTCACTTCCTTAGTATGTAGGGTATCCTCTGCCAATATAGCTCAATATAGCTGTGCCCATATAGTCTGAGAGTCCTGGGGTACGTGAATGCATTTTTTAAATATTTTTTTAAGAACAGTATGTTTGGCTCAGAAATGCTTTTGACAGTGTTTCAAGAATGTGTCCTTCTGAGATTATTGAACTGACTAAGCCTGGTTTCCTATGGTTTTGTGTCTGTGCAGCTCCTCAGCCCCTGCAGACCTCAGTTTTGCTTGGTTTTCTATAATTCTACACTCACCATTGTATTTCCCCCAGTGGTCTCTCCACACTGTAACACAATGAATCCCAAGCTCCTGCCCATGCAGGTTGCTTCCCTGCTGTGTGTGCTGACTGGCTGGTTGCTCAACATGTCCAGCTGTGCTTTGGGGCATGGACACCAGAACTGAGTATGCCTTAAATGCATTTTATTTGAGTATTTGAGATACTGGTACCACAGCTTCTGCTTGTATATTCCAGAAACTCGAAAGACTGCCTGTGGCGTAGTGTACACAGTGAAGAAGCCTCGCAAGGTTGAGGAGGAAGAAACAGCAGTGCCAGCCTGCAAGAAAGCTAAGACTCAAGCTTGAGTACTGAAACAGTCGTCAACAGGAGCCTCCATCTCTTCTTTACCCAGTGTTGAGTCTTCCTCCAGCCAACCTAATTTTCCCCTTACTGCCTTGCTTAGCATGCAGAAGATTTTTCTTCTGGTGTTCAAGTGAGGACAGCTGTGTGAATGAGAATGCTGAATGGTATTCACCACATCTGAGAAGGCATGCTGGGCTTCTGGCCAAGGTCAGGAGACTGACTCTTCACCCTGCCTTAGATCTTCTGGAGTTAGTGCAAACTCAACAGAACATTTCTAACATGGAAATTTTCACTGTACATGTGCATTCCTTTTTTATTAAAAACATTTCTAAGAACACATGCCTTCATAGTCTAGCTCTTCTGGTTTCTCAAGTTTTAAACACGTCTCTGGACAACTGCAAGCCGGTAGATGAAGTTTGCCTTCAAGTGGCCTGTAAAGAATAATAGTGTGGTAAAAAAAATTGCTTCCTATTCAGTTTTGTGATTAATGGCTATAATGAAGATCCCAGGATATGGCAATTGCTAGGAGGTATCTTTGAATAGGGTTACAGTAGGAGTGGCTGACCTGACCTGCCAGATACATATCCCAAAGGCCATCTGCATCCTGCAGCACTTAAAACCAAACAGTACCATTAGATGGTTACCAGAGGTGGGCAGGAAGAGCCCAAGGTTACACTGGATGTGTGCTCAGCAGGGGATGTTGCAGTTGCAGTAGGAGCTGTCTCACCTAGGACTGTGCAGCTTCCACCTCACAGCATCTTTGCTGCACCATTTCCTTCTTTACATCCTGCTCTGAAATTGTTGTCTATGCACATGTTCATTTTGCTGCCTCTTGCTTTTCCATTTTCCTTCCTTTTAATGCCTCAGTAAACCTAATCTGGCTGCCAGAAAAACAATCAAACAGATTTATAATCAGCAGAGCATTTTCAGAGCTCTTACAAATATTGACTGAAGTTTTTCTTTTGATTGAATGAATATAAAAATTATGTAAGCTACTGTACTAATAGTGTTGAGCCAGTTCTACTGTGAATACTCCAGTTCTCTGTTGGTGCCTGGCAATAAGTTGAAAAGTGTAAGTTGTAATGTGTAAAATATAGCAGAAATCCTGCAGTGGGTCATTTCTGAGCTCTTGGTAACTGGACTGAGCAAAATAGGTGAAGTTCTCATAGACTTAATTGTTCTATATAATGCTGGTGTAAGTCACAACAGCTTTTGCTTCATTCAACAAATAGGAGATATGTTTCCTTTATGTTACTACTTGTTGACTTTGTGACTGGAATCCATTTTAATATAGGTATATATATGTGTGTGTGTATGTATGTATGTATATAGATGCATAAAGTAGTTTGTTATTCATGGACTTAACCCTAAAATGATGCTGTAACCAGAGAAGAAGCCAATTGTGTTTGGTGCAGTTTTCTGAAGGACACATTAATCTTACCTTGGCCAGAGAATAACCTCTCCTGAGTGTGACAGAAGTTGTTTGGTAACTAACATACGAAAGGAGGCTTTGAATGCTTGAGATCCTTCTTGCTACTTGTTTGACTTAAAGCACAAAGATGCAGGGTTTAATTTTTTTATTCGATACAGTGCTTCAGGAGCTGACTGAAAAGTTCCTTCTCCCCCAGTTTCTTGAAACGCATTGTTGTGGCCACTTGGGTGCCTGAGTAATTGAACTGCTGCGCGGGTAGATGATAAACAGACTGAGTTAGCCAGCACTGATATCATTTCTATTTCCTGTTCCCAGTGTCCGGGTAATTGTGCAGAAACAAGCAGGGAAGTTGTGGCTTGCAGAGAAGGACAGCAAGTGGAGATGTGCCCTAATTTTTATGGAGAAGGATGTGTTCACCAATTAGGCCTATGGCAAGGTGAAAATTGTGAGTTATGGTGCTTGTGTGAGAAAAGTCTCATCCGTCTGAAGCTGTTGGCCTCAGTGTAAGAGAGCGGCCTGCAGACAGAATAGATGGTTCTTTTACTTGCTCCTCTTTGAGGTTTGTGTAAATTCACTCTCTGAAACTGGCGCCCCAGGAACAACTATGCATTGCTGCCCACTTCTAACTCCACCTCAGGATATTGCCCAGGACATTGCTTTGGCCAGGTTGTAAAGCCAGCTGACATATGTTGGTGAAGGGGTGGGAGAGTCTCTGGCAGATTTGTCTGTCAGGCCACCCAACGGATAATTAGGAATTTAACTAACTGCAGCATATAATACCCTCTACTCTGCTCTCTCCCACCTGGAGTGCTGTGTCCAGCTCTGGAGTCCTCAGCACAGGAAGGACATGGAGCTGTTGGAGTGTGTCCAGAGAGGGCCACAAAGATGGTAAGAAGGATGGAGCATTTCTCTTTGAAAGTGCTGAGAGAGCTGGGGTTGTTCAGCCTGAAGAACAGAATGTTCAAGTGCCATCCTTTGGGGCCTTTCAGTACTTAAAGGGGGCTTATGAGAAAGATTTCTCCAGAATTTTCATCAAGGCCTGTTGTGATAAGACGAGAGGTAGTGGGTTTAAACTAAAACAGGGTTGATTTAGTTAAGATACAAGAAGTTTTTTACAATGAGGGTGGTGAAACACTGGCACTGGTTGCCCAGAGAGGTGGTGGGTCTCTTACCCTTGGGAACATTCAAGGTCAGGTTACAGGGCTCTGAGCAACCTGATGTGGTTGAAGATGTCCCTGCTCATTGCAGGGGGGTTGGAGTAGATGAGCTTTAAAGGTCCCTTCCAGCTCAAACTGTTCTGTGCTTCTATGAAATGGGACAAAATGGGTGGCGGCGCTGTGAAGATTGTCCTGCTTCTGCTAAAGCAAAGGGAGAAGTGTCTGCCTGTCCTAACAGGACTTGGCATCTCTCTTGGCTTGGATAACTGAAGCTGTCTTACATGCTCCACATAGTAAGTAGTGATTTACCAAGAAATGATGTTTTTTAAATCAAACTCAGTAATGGAACTGTAACTTTGTTTTACTAGCTACTCAAAATATTGTCTTTGTGCTTTCACACATGCCTCCATTTAACAAAATAAGTAAGAGATGGGATTTATCTAACAGTGACAGGGATGTAGCTCAAGGGATGGCTGCTCTCAGCAGCTGAGACTTTTTTTTTTTAATTTTTAAGAATTTTACAGCAGCCAAGATGCGAAATTCCTTTAAAGAGAGACAAAATTACCTCATGCACACTCACCACTCCATCATCCACTCCAGCAAATAAAAAGAACCACTCTGTTTATTTAATCTGAAATAGATCAGTTCAAAATGTACAGAAAAAGCAGTACAAATTTACAAATATACATAATCTGATTTTGCATTCTTCTGTCATCATATGTTGTAGTAGTCTAGTTTAAAAAAAGTTCACTTCCCTGATACTGTCTCCTCTCACCTTCACAACATTATATCTGAATCCTTCAGTCCAAACGGGTATGTGGTGGTTGGAGCTCTGTCCTCGAGCTCATTATCAACCACGATTGCCAAACACTGTGTAAACACCATTACTCAACGACTTCATTAAATCCACTTGACACCTCAATATACCTTCTTCCATTGCTCTTCTACATACCTCCACTCCATTTGCAGGTTATTTTAATAGACAAGGCAACAGTTGCAAATATTGGCTATTTAGAGCTACTGGAAGGCTTGAGGAAAGTTGCTAATATAGTTGAAAATACTGCCATTTAAGACAAAAGGATTTATGTTGTTGGCAAAGATTGCCTTTAGAGCAATTGAATCTATAAAGAAAGCTTAAATAATATTGAGAATCATTAAAAATTGCTTTTAAATAAATAAATAATAAATAGAAATAAATAAAGCCATTTTAGAGCTAGTGGAATCTTAACACTTAACCTGTTTTTTTAAATAATTTCTTTGCAGTTTTTTGCAGGTTTCAGTGAAGGCACCTCCAATAATTGAGTGCCATAAATATTTTTGATAAATGTTCAAGAACATTTTCATTCAGGTTTGTGGAAAGCATTTCAAAGCAGCAAAAAGAGCGTGGTCTGGTTTCTCTCTTCAGAATTTACCTAGACTCTTTTTGGAATTGTTTTTCAGGCTGTTGAATATCTCTTTGGTGCCGTTCTGCCACTGAAGAACAAGATCCATAGGCGTTTTTCCTTCCTGGTAAAAAGAAACAGAGGAAGCAAGACTTTATTTCATCCAGTGATAGCCAAGTCCTTGTTCTTTCCTAAATACTTGTTCAGTGCATCTGCACACACAGGCTTACACTTACTCTTGCCCCCTTGAGGTCAGAGTACTTTTGTTCTACAGATCTAGTCCCAGTCCTGGTCAGACCCATGATCAAATCTTCCTGGGTTTCAGTGGGTCTTGGCAAATGCTGTGACCAGCAGAACATGTAGGTGTTTCTTTTGTTCGCGTTTCAACTGATTAGAAATATATTTAGGTGCAATCTTGGTAAGACATTCTTCCATTTAATTCAGAATTCAGGTAAGAGTTTGTACTGGTTTAATTAGGGTATGAACCCCAGGAATTAAGAAGGACCAACTTTTGTATGCAGACAAAGTCTGAGAGAGCAAGTCTGTTGTCTTTAGGGCTGTAGCTTTCATCACTGTCATGCCCTGATGAGGAATAATGCTGGGAGTGGCCCAGCTTCAGGGAGGAGCACAGAGAGTAGAGAGTACAGAGTGCTCCTCTGACTGTTTTCTTCCTTGTCCCCTGAAGTTTTGACTGGTTGTCAATCAAAAACATTGACTGGCAATGGTAAAACCCATGCTACTGCTGCTAGGTTTGGATTTGGGAGAAAGGGTCTGTCAAGTGATATCTTTTGACAAGAGGTAACAGAACTCCAGCAACGCTGCTGTGCTGCAGTGGCTCTGAGCACCGCCGGGTGTGGGTCTGCTCTCTGCTGAGCCACAGGATTTGTTGCCCAGCAGTGAGGTTGGCAGCCAGTCCTCCTGGTGTAGTGCTGGGGCTGGCCCTCAGCCGTGGGCTTAACAGAGAGGAGATGGCTCTTACAAGCTAAAATCAGAGTAAGTCTCTGGCCATTGCATCTTTTCAATACATAATATGAGTAATTAAAATAAATCATAGAAAGATTTTATGTTGTGTAAGTAGCAGATAGAGGGTTCTGTTTTAAAAAGAGGTACTGGGTTTTTCTCTTTTCTCTAAGCTCCCCTAAGTTACACTTTCCCTGTCTTAGCTCTGCTTTAATTAGCTCTGGAGTGATCTAATTAAGTCTGTTCACAATAGTCTCTCTCTTGAAACCTATGGAACGCTCTGGTGGGAAACTTATTTTGAAGCATTTTAAGATTCCTTCAGTTTTGTGCTATTACTTACGCAGTTCTTCAGAGTCAGATCTGCTCCGTGCAGGATCAGAAGCCTGATGATTTTGTAGCGGTTCAGCCTCACGGCATCGTGCATTGGTGTGTCTCCTTCCTAGAGACATGGACCACAGCGTCAGCCGCACCAGGCCAGCACTGCCAGCCAGCCGCGGCTGCACTCCGGATTCTTCCAGGCGAGGGGAGCTCTGGAGGCCGGCAGCAGCGTGGTGCCGGCAGGGCAGAGGTGTTGGTGCTTACCCTGTCTCTGGCATTGAGATCTGCTTCGCAGGCGATGAGGTGCTCCCCGCAGTCGTACCGCCCTGTTCTCACAGCCACGTGCAAGGGGGTGCTGAGCAGCTGAGGGGGTGGGGGAGGAAGTGGTCAGTGGCATGGAACAGATAACAACTGCTTCAAAAATAGCTCTCAAAAATTATCTACTGGGAGTAAGGGTCAGCTTTTCATCTCCAATTAAAAAAGCTGCGGAGTTCCAGAAACACATACCTTGTCTCTTGCATTTATGTTTATCCCCTTGTCCAGTAAGAATTTCAGAACATCCAGATTGCCTCCCCGGCATGCCCAGTGCAGAGCTGTAGAATGAAGCTTTAATAGGAAAAAGAAATTAAAAGCATTTTAATATATAATTTCATTTTAAAAACACAATTTTTATCAAATTTCTAAATTAATCCAAGATAATTTTTATGCAATTTAGCCTAGAGCACTTCACTGTGATCATTGAATTGTTTCTAGTAACAGCTTTCCTTATTTTGCCCTAATTCCTGCAGTACTGTGAATTTCTCACTCTTCACACTCACTGCACATTACTCCTGAAGACAGAGATCTTGGCAGCACTGCTGTGAGGGGGATGTGTTTTGTCTGTTCTGTGAGCTTAGAAGTTATCGTTAGACAGGTATGTGGCTGGTATGTGCTGGTTAATATATTTTATTCAATGCCTTTTGGGTTCGAAAATGAAGGTGAAGGGGAAGAATAGTTCTCGTTAGAAAACAAATCCCCAAGTTATGCAAGTCCCCAAAGTGAATTAAAACCCTTTTCCTCTACAAGATTGAGTATCTCTGCCCTGAACTCTGCTGGAAAGAGTGGGATGTCCCTTGATGGTCCTGCTCTGCCTTGTCATTCCTCCTCTTTCTCACCCTCTGTGAGCACTGCTGGGTTAAGCGAGGGGGAGCAAGGCTGGCCAGTGCCAACTGTTCAGCAAAGGGACAAAGAGACAGGCAAAGTAACAGCTGCAGAAGCTGTTGATGCTCAGGAACCCTTGTGGCTGGCATTCCAGAGGAGCAGAGGGCTCTGCCAAGCACAGCCTTGAAAGCCTGGGGGATTGTGCGCTGTGCTGCCCCTGGATCCACGCGGGGGACAGAGCTATCTCCAGCACCTGCCAGCAGGCTGAAGTGGGAGCCTGACCTCAGCTCTCTTAGCCCACCTTAGGCTTTGTTGTTTGTGGCACTCTGCTGGCCAGCACTTCTATGTTTTCTAACAACCATTTTGGCACAGGGAGGCAGACACTCCCTCCTAAAACCTCTTCTCAACAATGTTATTTTAAGGATAAACTTAAAAGACCGTTTAAGGCCTTTTAATACTCCTCCTCTATAAGAAGTACTTCTATAAATGCTTCCTCTGGCACGTATAAAATAATGAGCAGTTTTTGGAAAGGGGTGTGAGTGGATGTGCATACCATGTCTTTCTGTTCAAGCTGGGCTCCAGCTTCCACCAACTTTTTCACCACCTCTAGATGTCCTTCAGAGCATGCCCTGTGCAATGCAGTGCGTTTGTACTGGTAATTGAAACAGACCCAAGTTAGGCATTACATATGGCACAAAGATATCTTTAAATCTCTTCTCCCCCCCTCCCTAGGATTATGGCAAATACATGCTCCATGCTGATTCCTTTTAAAGAGCTAATACTTTTGAGACCTGAAATCTACTAAATTTTAAGAGCAACCCGATAGCTGAGAGCTGCCTACCCAGCATTTTAAGGGATGGGAGAAGTATCTGCAGTATGGCACCCAGATTTAAAATTATGCCTGTTGAGTTCCCCATCCAACGTGCTATACTGTTTTGCAAGTGTGGCTTATGCATTATGGAGTATGAGGGCAGCCACTTATTTCTGTTGTTCTGCAGACAAATTTCTTATCTCTTTTTCTGTAGTGTTGGAAGATCACCTGTTATGGAAAATCAGGATCATCTGGGCACCAACAGCTTTCTTAAAGACCCTTTTAAGGTAATACAAATTTGAAGGGTCTCAGGGGCCACTAGAAAACTTGATGTACAAAATTTCCAGCATTTATTTACTTCCATCCCCCCGCTTTTTTTCCTCTCATAAGGGTGGAATTTACAAAACCTCATGGTAAAAGTTATTTTTGCTCTTTTCTGCAGTAGGCTTTGCATTAGAAAGACTGTACCTTATCACAGACATTTGGATCCCCTTTGTCTGAGAGGTATTTTTCAATTACTGGCAACTTATTCTCCAGTGCAGCTTTGAAGAATGTGGGAATATCCACAGGTCCTGTCTGATGGAAAGAATATAGAGAGCATTAATGTGTGTGGTACAATCCCCCATCAGTGCTTTCCCAGAATACGTTACTTTGAAGCAACTTACAATAACTTCTGGTTCAGGTTTCTTTAAAACAGGTACTTTCACTTTCCTGCATTTTTTCTTCTTCTTCAGCTGAATAATTTTTTCAAGATCCTCCAAGTTTTCAAGTTTTGACCTGGCTTCTAATTTCTTCTTCTTCAGCTGAAACAAATCAGGGAAGGCAGCAAGTTGAGCTGTGTGACCACCTCTCCCTTTCAGAGCGTCAGGACAATATGATACTATCCAACTGACTTCAGTTAAGACTGGATAACTTTGAAATAAATTGTCTTTTCTAATTTTTTTTTATTTGCAGATAGGGCTAATTGACCATTAGAGTAAATTGCTAACTATGTGAGAAATTCTACCTCATCTATAGTTTTTCATATACCTTTAGGCCTCTTCCTAACTTCTTCTTGAGTCGTGTTGTGACATGAATTTAGACCAGGAGTCAGAGCAGCACTGCAGTCTCTTCTGGCACAACAATTAAAAAATTCTCTTGTGCAGCTTATGAGAGCTGAGAAGCTCCTGCAATTTTAGCTGACTTCCACCAAGCGATTTTCTTTAATCACTTTTTGTTATGATGCAGCCCCTAATTTATTGGAAATTAATTCTCTTTGCTTAAAAACATACCCTTGAGTGAAGAACAAGGTTTAGAATGATGTTAGCATTTCAGTCAGCAAGTGTTACATTTTGGTAAGCTACAAAGAATGTCCTCAGTGTCCTTGATGGGGCAGTTTAATAAATGTTTAAGACTTCTTCAAACCTGCTTGTAAAAAGCATCTGGGCGTGAAGTCAGTGTGGGGCACTGCTGACACCAAGGACAAACGTGTTGCCTGAACTGAGATCCCATGAGGTGTCCTTGAGTTCAGAAGGGAGATTTGCAAACAAAGGATAACTCAGGGTGAATACAGACAACAGGTTCTGTCCCTTGGTGTGGTTAAGGGTAAATACACCCTCTCATATGGTATACGGTTTTGTCAACTGGGTTCTTATTCAAGTTATTTCCACCTCTTCTTTTTATTGTTCTCTGCATTTGTGGTTTGATCTGCAGATCATTAGCCTAATGGAAAAGAATTATGCTGACTGTGGATCAACTGGAAACCTACAAAGTTTTTAGGAACCTGTTTTGAAGGAACTCAAAAAAACCACTGTAGCAAGTAATGATGTCTCTGTTGAAGTTTAAGTAGTCGTTTTTATTCTAATGTTTCTGAGAATGACTTTTTCACTCTTCATTTTTTAGAACAAAGTCTTATTCCCACTGCTAGTTAAACTTTATCATTTCCAAATCACTTTAAATTTTTAGGCCAGTTGATTGCTTATTCCCAAAAAAGTTAAGATATTACAACTACTGTGGTTTTGGGGGGGAAAGCATCAGTTCTTGGGGATCTAGGGAGAATTGTCATGCTCTAGGAATAGAAAATGGTACTTTTCTCTAGACTAGTATGAGTTTCATTTTTTAACTGTTCTTCCCAAATGTTCTAGTAAGCATGATGCCATGTTTTCATAAAAAGAACATTTACATGGTAAATAAGACTTCAGAAATGCACTCTTAGATCTTTTGTGGGTTGGTTATTTTTGGTAGCAGTGATTAGGTGTGCAAGCTGAAGGTGTCTCCCTGGCTCTGATTGCACCCCCCTCACTGACAGCCAGCAGCAGGTGACCCCTGGGCAGCAGGAGCTCTCATAGTTTCAGTCAGACAGTATAGGGGATGGTTTAGGTTCTGCCTCAAAATGTTACTGCCCGCTCCCACAGGCCACAGAGGTGAGCTAATCTCCATGGTCTTCAGTGGACTTTAGACCAACCTCCTTTCGTGGTGGTCTCCTAAGGGTTTTTCTAGCTCACCATGCATGTATTTCTAACTTAGAAGCAAAACTTCAAGGACTGCAACAGGAAATGCACACGCAATGATAAAAATGCAAGCAGAAAACCCAAGAGCCTACCTCTGCTTCTAGTTTCTTCTCCTTCTCATAAGCCAGATCACCTCGGGTCAATGAGTGCTCAGGGATTGTCTTGAGGTCCTCCTGCTTCTCTAACCTTACTGCAGCTTCATACTCTCCGTTTTTGAAGTCCTCAGGGAGGAAGCTGCCAGTCTCTTTATCATCCACCTTCTTCCCAGTCACCTGTAAATGCAAACATGATACAACATAATCAGCAGTTTCATGGGTTACCTAGGGCTGATTACACTTCATTCCTGCCCTGTCTTGGATTGTGTGACAGCCAGGGCAGGCCATTCTGCTTGTGCCTAACAGTTAAATCAGGTTGCTGAGTAATTTCAAGGCTGGTTTTATCCATCACTGTCAGTACCAAAGTCTCATTTAGAGCAGAATGGCAGAAGCTAGGTGGTGTGGTGCAGCAGCACACCTTTCAATAATTTTCAGAAATATTTCTGATGCCCAGTTAAGTGTGTCCAAAGAGATACCTTGTTAAACTTAGTGGAGGCTGTTGTGTATTTTGAAAGCAGTTCAGTAACTTCATGTGACCTAGACTGTCTTTCTGTTTGATCACCTTGTAAAATTGTATTTATTATAGAGTGTAACACAGAAGAAACTGTCAGAACCTTGCCAAAGAATTTAAGACAGCATTAACTAGTTAGGCAATTGTATCTTAACATAGCCATCTGGGAAAATAAAAGCAGTGTTTTACTGAATCATTCCTTTTTCCCAGTTTCTCGATCAGATCAGACATTCTTAGTCTGAATCCTGCAGTGGAATGTCCCATTACTTGTGGTCTAGACATTATTTTTCAAAGGCTCTTTTACATCATGAACAGCTTTGGCTCTAGGAACAGTTACTTTATTATTAGAAAACAATACTATTATTAAGCTGTTCATTTAGTATTATAAAATACTTTAGTTTCCCTGCATTAATATGTTGTCCCAGTCTCTTATTAGATTGGAATTACTCAGTGTGATCATATGAGTACTGGCTTCTGAAAAAATATGTAAATGAAAATCAAGGAAAAAGTCAAATAAATAGTTAAATTTTGGTTGGTCTTTTTCTGGTGACCTGTGCTGTGATGCCAAATCCAACCAGCTAGGTAGTTGTATCTGTGGTGAGACCCTCTCCCAAGGAAAATTTAAAATAGAATAGAATAACAAACAGTATATAAGGGTTTGCACCTATAATATGGCAGTGCTGGTAGCCTGCTAAATTAATGATCCACAAATGTCATCTTTCTCTGCCTGGTCTAGTGACAGTCTAGAAAGAAAAGTAATTGTGAGTGAATGAGAGAAGGTTGCACCTACCAGCTCTTCTACTTTCATCATCATCGTCATGTTTGCTGGTGTTGGAAGGCTGTGCTCCTGTATGGCTGAAACCTCCCCAGGCTCAGGCCAGCTCTGCAGGGACCACCACGCTCCCTGCACTTATATATCTTTGGGAGAACCGTGCTTGAATGAGATAATCTTCCAACCTGGGAACCCAAGTATGCCCCTTGCGCTTGCCAGCTGAGAGGTGGCTCAGGCTCATTCCAGACACGTTAACGAGCCAGATCTGGTGTCCGGGCAGGGAAGGGGCGTCAGTTGGGCTGGGAAGGGTGAGAACACCCCAGTCTGAGCACACCAGGATGGGAATCGCAATGAAATGTGAGCTCATCATTCCTTTGGCAATGACTGCACTGCTCAGCAATGCGAGTTATTCTGTGCTCCCAGTGCCCACTAGGACAGCTGTCTGTTGATACAGCGTTATAACTTCATCTTCTTCTTTTTTCTTTTTTTAATTGACATTCAGATGACAGTCAGACCCTGGAAATGGTAAGTGGCTTATGTGCAGTGCTTATAGCAATATCTTCCTGATAAATGGATTATTACCTCTAAAGTCTTAAAAAGCCATTATTTCATTGCTATTTATTCTTGGATGATAAACACTTTTAGGGGAAAGGCTTTTTCTCATCCTGATGACAGTCTTCTATATTTGTTGGAAGGAATTCTCTGAAGGGATTACTAAACCAGAATGATGTCTCTGGTGCTAAAAGGGCTTATGACATAAGTTACAATTGGTGTAAAATATCAAAACAGTAATATCTGCATTTTTCTGGACCTTTGTCAGTGATCATAAGCCAAATAATAAATTATGTCCTATTATGCAAAAGAAAAAAAAAAGGAAAACTTTATACTGTTTTCTCAGGCAATATTTTCCTTCTGGATATGAGAGAATAGGGGCACAGAAGTAATTTGTTAATTTTTTAGGGTAATATGAGACACACACAAATATATGCAGATGATGTGTGTGTTTTGGGGAAAAAGAGCTATTGAATCCTTTGAGAAAGCTTTTCTTATGCCATGAATCAGAGTTGTCTGGAATCAGGAGAATGATCACCAGCAGAAGGCAGTTTTATAAGAGGAAGATGCACTAATCTGTGCTTTCAAAGAGTGTGGATAAATGCCAAGGAACATCAGTTCTGTGATTGTGCAATGCTTGGAGCTCCTGAGGCATGCAGGACACCTGGCTGAAATGAATACAGCAGCTCAGGTGCTTCAAGTATGACATGTACATAAATGCTTCACCAAATCAAGCCCTATCTTGGGTGTTGTTATATCATTAGCATCATTAGCATGCTGCATTCCTGACACTGACCTTTCAAGGTGTCTCTCCTCTGAACTATCCCCCAGTAATCCGACCACATCCAAAGTCGCCTTCTAGTGCCCATCATACCTATGCCCTCCCTTTCCCTGAAATGAAGCTGGACATCAGGTGGTTCCTTTACCACTCAGAATATATATGACATTAGAGGATGAGTCCCAGAACTAAAATAGAGTATGTGCTAGCAAGACAACCTTTCAGAACATTTTTTCCAAACTGAAGTACAGCAACGCTATCATTCCCCCCTAGTGGTATGTTCTGAATCACACTGCCAGGCTTTTTTTCACAGCAGTTTTGTGCTCCTGCTAAATGTCTCTATGACAAGAGGCAGCTCTGTTTGGCTTTTTCTTGTGTTGTAACAACTTACCTAAATCCATTCAGTTCTGTGACTCTTATTTGGGAGATTGTCTTGAAACCACAACCCTAACAGGATGGCTGCATGGAGTGCTTCTGGTTTAGTGGAACCAGACCACAGTAGAGACCTGATGCAGAAAGAGAAATGTAGAGCTTTGCTTTTAGAACAAAAACTGTTTAAGGAACTGTGAGCTTCCTCTGGACTCAATTTTTTTAAGCTTACTTTTCCCTTTTTTTTGCTTTCCCTTTTGTGTTTTTTTAAAATGGGCTGATATACAAAACTGACTCATCAAAACCTAAAGTGGGAGCTTTAAGTGGATAGATCTTCCTCTGCAAATGGTACATAAATCCAGAGCCAGAGTAGCTTTACAGGAAACCTCAGTGCTCTGAGGGGAAACAGAAACCAAGTTTTCACGAGTGCTACGAAAACACCACAGCTTATTTATCTTTCAAGCATCCCATCCCTGATAACTAAAAGAATAATAAAGAATAGAATATTCCTTGATTATCCTAAGTTTCCATTTTAAAATAGGGGCACCCAGAAACCCACTTTAACCAAAGGCTAGACTTAACCTTACAGTAAATGCTTTTAGCTAAATGTCATGTAAACAAAGGCAACACTATTGAAATAGCAGAAATGCACCATTTCATATCAGCTAAGACTCTTGGCTTATCACTACTGCTTAATATTGTAGGGGGAAGTAGTATAATGAGCTTGTAACCTTGTACTGGACTGCAGCCACTCAATCACCTTTCATCAAGTGATTTCTCGTTAAGGTGGTAATAGCAGATGGTCAGTGGGTGATGTGTAACAGGAATCTGAAAAACTCTTGCCATGCCACTGACGGATAAGGGCAGAGCAATCATCTGCAAGGTGTAAGGCAACTGGATATTGTCACAAAAATCCGCCACAGAGAAAGCACAAAAGGACAGCAGGCTCAGCATGACAGGGAGAAAACTGTGGCACACCCTGTTCCCTGCTACCAAAAAGGAGCTGTATGACTAGAGCAAAGAATGTTTGTAATTAATTTTTTAAGTGATTAATGGTAGAGTGAAAGTATCATGTGTGATACAGACGATATTGCCACCTCCTGTCAAGTGTGCGACCATCTTGTTTTCAATGGCGTCACTGCTCTACTCGTCTATCTTACATTTTCCAGTGCTCTGCCCTTGGCCCTGTCCATGCATCCACAGATGCTGCCCTTGGATGCCACTGTGCCTGGTTGGCTGTTGTTCTTTTCCTGCTGCTAAGTAAGTAAAGGTATGAAAAAATCAGTTGCTGGGGAGTGGTTATGCACCTAAGAAGTTACTGAGCCAGCAAACTGTTCCATATGTGTGCAGCCAAAGGCAAACTCATAACCAAGGTACACAGAAGAAGTAGTAACCGACAGGTTACTCCTCCTGGATTAGTGATGTATTGGTGTGTAATGGCTTGTTTATTTTGCAGTGTGTGAGCACCCAGCACACCTTAAATATATCCACATGGAACAGAGCAGTATATAATTGCATGTTGCAAGAAATGCATTTATTTCCTCCTCTTTCTAGCTGTTGGTTTCCCGTAAAACTCGGGAAACACTTTTATTTGTCTAACATATACTCTTGGGTGCTTTTGTCAGAAAGTTAACTCAGTTGGGAATGAGTTAACTGTGATATGAAAATTATACCACTCATGTTCTAACTTTTTCAACATAGTGGTATATATATCTGTCTGGTTTTTTATAAAGTGATCAAGGAATTGTCACATCATCTGTTTAGAGACTACTTACGAATTATTTTTGTGTCTAAAACTACTAAAAGGAAGTACATTGTCTCCTTAGAGGACAAAAATCCCCCAAAACTTTTTCACCTAGGAATCTTAAGCTTGTCAAGCACATAATTAGAATGGAAGAAATTATTGAGTTAAAAGATAAGGTTACAATTCCATTTCTTTGGATTGTTATTGAAGAAGAAAAGGATTCATAGTGTTGCAGGCTGCTGATCTGGCCAACAGAGTTCTCTGGTATCAGAACTCAAACCAGCAATGAGTCAATAGTTGCATCATTTAGGATAAGCTTAAAAAAGCCTCTTCAAATTACATAAGAGTTGCGGAATTCATGTAACAAAAAAAATATGACTGTGATTTCTATTTCAAAACAAGGTATTTCAATATATCTGAGGCTGTGAGCTTTATCATAACGGCATTTCTACAACACATGAATCTGGATAATGCATCTTAATGGATCTCAGCTAAGAAGCAAGTACAACAAAACACATCAGAAGGGTTGTTTTCTGTGGTCAGGTGGGTTTATCTACTATGTTTCTAGTTCGCAGTATAGTCAGGATCCTGCGGCTCCAGCACACTTGGCTGATGCTGTCATGTAACCTCTGACTACATTTTTATGGGGTAGATGATGTACATTATTCCCTCAGCTACTGCAAAAAGTATTTTCTGTGAAAGTGTGGAGTTGTCTTAAACGTTTCTGCCATTTAGAAATACTCCAGAACAACTCCAAGTCAGGCAGGAAAGGAAAAGTACTTAAGTAGAGAACAGTGAGTGTCTGCTTGCAAATCCTGGCCACCTGAGTCATGATCCAGTCCTGACCACTTGCTCTGCAGTAAAGCATGGCAAGTACTTTTGAATGTCAGTAAGGGAGAATTCATCTTCATCTGGAGAAGATGTGGCATTTTTAAGCTCGATTTTTATTTAGAATTTCACATTGTCTAACTTAAAGCCTCCGATTATTGAATCTTGGAATAACTTTGCCTAAAAGTTCCTAAGTACTCCCTGATCCCAGTAGTGCAGTGCCTTTTTTTCTCTGTAGGTGTAAGGGGCTACTATAGTTTTGGGCAATAGAAACATCCCTCTCAAATGCAGCATAGCCTGCACAGGACAAAATCCAGATCTTAGCTATCCTTCTCTCCACTTACATAGCAAAAGCAGCAGTTCAGGAGACACAGGAAAGCTCCATCAGGAAGCAGTCCAAGACTTCACAGGCTGTACCTGAGGAAGTGATGGTCACTTGCAACTGGCTGCCTCTATTTTAGGAATTCCGCTCTGCAAAGGTGTCAGGTTTTGTGTGGGGCTCTTGACAGCAGTGACCAAATAACATCCAGCTATTGCTTTTCCCTGTAGCCTTACATTAGAGCACATGTTGAAGTAGTTATCCAACAGGATTTCCAAATTCCTTTCCAGGCAGAATCAACCAAATTACCTTCCTCCCAGGGGGAGACTTTGGGAAGTCATCTAAACCAAGTTTCTGCTCAAAACAAGGTCAAAATTGAATTCAGGTAAGGTTGTTCCAGGCTTCATCCAATCAGATCTGAAAAACCTTGAAGGAAAGAGATTTCATAACCTCCCTGGCAACCCTCATCCAACATCTGAGTATCCTTATAGTGATTTCTTTTTCCTTATATATAGTTGAAACTTCCTCACTTTCAATTTACGATCATGGTATCTCTTCTCTCCACAAACCTCTGTAAAGAGCCTGGCCCTGCTTTCTTTGTAACCTCCTCGTAGGCTGCTTTTACTGTCCCAGAAACCTTGTCTTCTCCAGGCTGAACAAGCCCAGCTCTCCCAGCCGTGTCTTAGACAGTGAGTGCTCCAGTCCCCAACCATCTCTGGACTGATTTTACATCATTGTTTGGACACGTGATGAAAATACTGAACGATGTTGTACCAGGAACTGATCCTTGTGGGAATCTGCTGGAAATAGTTCTACTCATTACTCTCACCACTTTGCAATCTGTCAGTGAGCCAACTTTTAGTTCTTCCAAAGTGCATCCTTTTAATTCCATACAATGCATGCTTTTTAATCATACCAACATATGCCATGAAATGAAATGCCTCTGGCAAGACCCACATAAACTGCATTAACATGAATGCTTCTCTCAACCAGACCTTTCATTCTGCAAAGAGACACTTTTTAAAAAATAATTGCTTTACATTCAGCCACACAGATTGGCATCCGTTTCATATAACGTGTCTGATTCTTTCCTGATAAAGCTTTGGTTAACTTCCCCCTGTTTTCCTGGAACTGAGTCGGGTCAGTCAGCCTGATGTTAACTCTTTTGTCATTTTCAACCAGTCAAAACATCTTGGGAGCTTAAAATAAATGAAAAGGAGATTCTCTGCTTTACTGGCACTGAAGCTGACCTGTGAATCTTTGGGTGCAGCCCAAGTGGATGCTCTACCTTAGGGAGATTCCTGCCTCTTGTGAGTAAAAGGGAGCTCAGGGAATCAAGGTGATAAAGAATTGGATGGATTTTGCTTTAAAATATGAGAATATTTTCATAAAGCATTGATTTTGTAATCTCTTAGCAAAACAGGAGTGTGTCACAACTCATAAGACATGCACTCAGACAGCCTCTCTCTTCCTCAATTATTGGACTCATATCCACTGTAGTAATAGAAACAGCTTGAGAAGATCACTATTACCTGTTAAAAATAAGCCTTTTATGTTTTTTGCAGGGGGGGAGAAATGGTTTAGTGTTTTGAGTTTTGTTTTTGCCTTTAACATATTGCAATTAAAATGTAAATGCGTAAATCAGCTTCACATTAAATTTACTGAAGAGCTATTTCTTCCCTTTCATGAGGTGCAGTTTCATTGGCAGTGAGATATTACTGGATTTTTATCCAAGCTATTTTTAACAAATGTCTCCTTTGGTTGAGATAATACTAGTGTGGGTGGAAAAGCATTGATGCAAATTTGGAATTACATTATATCGTATGTTGGTCATCCTCTTGGGGCTAGAGGGTAAGTACTCCTGTGACTGAAAATAGGATGAGAAAATTTTTTTTGTCAGTTTTTTATAGGTATGTAGCATATACTAAAAAAGAAGTTTGAATTTAATTTTAGAGAAGAGAGCAAGTAAAAACAACCAAAAATAAAGGCAAGGAAAAAACCCCAAATGCACCTTTCCCTGTGAGAAATTTTCTATGAGCTCTACTTCTTTTTTGACATCTTTTTAGACCATTTGTGTGGCAAAGACAGTGTAGGCATAGGCTGTTCTCATTCTTACATCACAGAGTGGGAGGATCCTTCTTTTTCCTCCCTCTAGGGTATCAAGGGAGAGGATGCAGGACAGCATTAATCCAAATGAAATACTAAATCTCATGGTGAAGAAACATAAAAACAAATATATACTTTCCTTTTTCTCACGGATACAAGAAAAAAGTTAAGAAACTGAGATACTGAAGGGCATTTTCATTTGTCAATGCCCCGTTTTTCAGATGGCCGAGGCTTGTGGCTGGGTGACCACAGGAGTGAATAAATTCCTCAGGGTTCCTGTCTGAATGTCAGTGAAGGCCACTGCCTTCTCTGACGCCTCAATTCAGACCACTGGGGTGTCTTTATTTGAAGTAAATGACCAGTAAATTCTGTTTTGTAACCTTATGTTATTATATGGTGGTGTGTGATGAGAAAGGGAAAAGACATGCCTTTCCCACTAAGCAGCATGAGTCAGAGAACCAGTTTGGATGAAGTGAGAAATCACCAGGGTCTTTGCCAAGAAACTGCAGTTTGTGAAACAGCACAGTTTGGCTAGTTACTTTGTTTTCTTCATACAGTCGCTCTGCAATTCTTAACTTCGGCAGAAAGTGGAAAAGAAATATTGGAATATTGTATGTCTAAATTCTGCTGGGCTCCTGGCTTTCCTGAAGCAAGGACATGTTGGACATCTCTGACTGACTACAGCTTTGTCTGAATTCCAGCTCATAGGTATAGAAAAACTTTTTCCTTTTCTTTTTTAATATTCTTAAGTCTTATTTGTCAGAGGCCAAACACATGGTCACAGTCTGAACCCAGGTTTGCGTGTGCTGGCTCAGAATGCCAGACTGCTGAGTTTAGAGCCAGGTAGAGGTGAATTGTGGTTATCCATGCAATTTCCTTTTGGGCTTTCCTCTTTCAGTGTTTGATCACAGAAATCAGTAGAAATGTTTTCCCTGTCTTTTCAGGGAAAAAACATTCACTTGACATGTATATGACATTTGTCACTTCCTATCAGAAAACCCTACCAGGTGACTTAGAGACCTTTAGATGGAAGATGTAAGAGTTGTTGCTTTGATCAAAAGCCAGTCAATCAATAAATCAGTAGCAAGAGAAAAACTGTCTTCCAAAAAGAGCCAAAATAAAGCACTGTCATGTGTTTTGAACACCTACCCAGCACTAAGAACACTATTGGTGTATTCTATGTCCTGCAATGGTCATTTAAATTTTGAGGTCTACTGCCATGTGCAACCTCTATTCCAGAAGCACAAACACTGGGACTTCTTACACAGACTCTGTAATACAGCTTCTGGAAAACTTGAAGAAAAGAATCCAAACAGTATGCATCCCAGCTTCCCTCAGCTTCATGACTGAGATTTCATGGAAACTTGTATAGTTTACTGCTGATGCGATTGGGAATTATGCTGTTTTCACTAAGGATTTTTAAGGCATGAAGAGCACCACAGTCTATATCAACTATAAATTATTGATAAGAAGACAAAAGCATCTTCTCATCAGCAGCAAGTGTTTGGTAGAATGAGCTCTCAAGTCATTCCAGTATCATTCACAGTAACACAATGCTGTGAAGCAGACCCCCAGCCAGTTGAACCAAATGAATTAAACCCAAGTAAAACATTAAATCCCCTCAGTGCCTCTTGATTGAGAAAGTCAAGTCTACTACAAAAAGCACTTTGCAAGTACATAAGACTTTCTATTTATGATTTGTACAACTAGGAACTAGTGGGGGAAAATGGTAGATTTTAACCTTCAGATGAAAAATGTGTAGATGAAGCAGTTTCCAGATGGAAAAAATAAGGCCATAGCACCAGACTTGACTTTTACTGTCTGAACAACTTTTTTAGAAATGAGGAATAGTCACATGAAGGTGATTTTTCCAAGGATAGAATTTCTAGACAACTGCAGCATTAAAATGCTCAGATTTGAATTGCCTTGAATTTAGCACCAAGAACCTGCAAATAGTTTTGTGGTCCCAGTAACTGAGGAATGCATGTTGGGGTGCCTTCTTCTCTGCTGCTGAAGAGAAACAGTCATAATGCATCTTCCCATGCTAGCTGTAAGTTACAAAAAAAAAAAAAACCAGAAAAAAGAGGGCAAGTTTTACACTTCATATAACATGATGAAAGCATATTCACATTTGTAATAAATTATGACTTTACTACTTAATTTTCAATTGACTTTTCAAACAACTTTTTTTTACAAAGCTACATAAGCAATAGTGCACATGTTCATTATGTTCTTGGGCAAGAAATTACTCTAGAAAACAGATGAGAGCAAATCAAATTTTGCTTTTCTCTTTATTACAAGTTGGTAAATACCTAGCTGTCAACTCAAGAAAAGCAGCAGCCTTGCTGTCTGGGTTGTCTCGTTATCTTTTTGCTGCAGCATGTCACCTAGTCTTTCTAAAATTTATACCACCTGCACCCACAGCCCATGTCCCCCATCAGAACTTTTGATACATGCATGAAAATAATGATTGCATGTTTATTGGTAGCCGGTTGTAACAGAACGAAGACATTGAAAAAGCTGTCTTTTTTCCCCAGAAAAAGGTGCTAGAAGTAATTTATCAATAAAACTAGGAAAACAAAGTCATACCTTGAGTATGGTGTTAAAATGTAGTTTTATTTGCTTCTAATTACAACAGTACATTTGAGAAGGGCACTTTTTAATCTCTTATCAAAGCATTCTATTTTTCTTTGATCTAACTATAATTTGTTGAGTGCAGTTGCCACCGGCATCTGTAATCCTTCTTAAAATCCCTCTATGCATTCCACTTTCTTCCAGGCTGGCCTTTTTCTGTCCATCATGGTGAACATATTCTCCCTTTTGTTTATATGTGCATCTTCCAATTGTCTCTATTGGAGTTACAGGCACTCGCATACAAACAAATAGTCTTTTGAAGTGTATGTTTTCTTTGTATTTTATTTCACATGATTATTAATTAACGTGATTATTTGCCACTCAGGGAGATCTCAGTTATCTATATTAATGGAGCCTTTGGAATTGGGGGGGAAAAAAGCCCAAATATTTTCTTGCTTGTTACTGTCTAAGAATAATGGCAGGGACATGTAGCAGCTTTCACCAAGTGATAGTTTCATTTGCATCCATATGATATTTTTATGTAAAGAAAGAGTAAAATGGAAAGTTTTGAACCTTTAAAATGTTGCCTCTGTCACCTGTAAATGTCAAGATAACTGGTCATGGCAGTTTGAAGCAATCCCATAGTTGTTTTGTACTTGCAGTGAAGTGCTGGTCTTCCTTACACACACGAAGCATTTTGCATTGATGGACTGTCCCAAAACCACTGACTTGGCCCAGGAGTCTTCCAGTGAAGTGTACACTTCTGAAAATGGTGTATAGTTCACTCTGAGACTACAGCATCCATTTCTTACTGAAAATAAAACCAAGTACAGTGGGCTGTAGCAATTACTTAGCTATCAGAAATCACAAGGGGATTAGGTACCAACTCAGAATCAGGAAACTTGCAGGCTCTTGGTCTGAGTCTACCTCCATGCTCATTACAAAGTTACAGATGGGTGGATTCAGTCTATGTGGTGCCTATAGATTTTTTTTTTAGGTATAAGCCTAAAAGTGCAAAACTGAACAGAATAATATTTTAAATTTTTGTACTTCCAACACTTTATTCAAGCGAGTAATTCAAAAGTTTTTGGATGAAATGGCAAATTTTCCCTGTGCATTTTAGGATATTCTATCTATTTCTCTTTCCAGGTAGATTAGCTTTCAGTTCATAGCTTGTATGAGTTGAAGTCTATTGCCTAAAATCCATAGTCTCCTGAGAAGTCATAGATGAGTTTGAAGCTTACCCAGTAATCAGCTCTCACTTTCGAGTGGCTAAAACCCAGCTGGCTGAAGCTAATGCGTCCAAAATAGACATGAAGCGTACAGAAGAAGCCCTTGACCTATTCCATTGTGATGTAAAAGCACCATCAGTTAAAAACAGAAATCCCAAAATCATACGTTAGTCTGCCTTTTAAAAACCCAGTAACCATGAAATAGGTGCTCCCTTCAGCATCTTCACAGAAGATTGTGCCGTAGTTGTACTGGACTTGACTCTGGTTGCCTCTGTTCCCTTGAGAGGAAAACCAACCATTTCACCCTCTCTTTGACCAGCACATGGCAGATTTATCTCACTTTTCTCCTACTGTCTTGTGTGTTGTCACCAGTGAGATGGTTCATGAAGAACTGTCACATGAAGCAGAGTATCCATATGGAAATCATCCCTAGATGCAATAAAATCACCACAAACTACCATACTGAAGTACACAACTTGTCTCTGTGTCCAGGCTTTTCTCTTCTCTTTCAGGACAGTATTTTCCATAGTCAACTAAACACAAAAACTCAACCGCAAGACTTCCCAGCTGACAGGAACAAGTTAGTAATACCAGTCCTGCTCACAGGACAGAAAATGAAACTTCTCTGAAAAATTCACCAATTGCTGTAAACATAAGTTAGTTTCTACACTTGTCTCTTCCCATCTTGCAAGGACAGTTTCTGTGAGATTTCTGCTGGGCTGAACTAGTGCAGAGTTCTCTTCGATCTTAGCATGCTTCCTCCCTCATTAAGATGGCTTGAGCACAGGGGTGAAAGGCAATAGCTCCTAACAGTACTTTTTAAGAAATGACAGGATGTATTCATTAGTCATAACAGTCGCGAGTGAGAAAGAGGAGCCAAGTAGCTGCCAGAAGCATCAGCCAGAAGGGGACAAACGCAGCTACTCTGAGGAACATGGAGCTGCAAACACACTTCTTGGTCAAAGCAAGTGCAACACCACCTCCACAGCCTATGGAGCTACAGGTTCATGGAGCCACTAAGTCCAGGGAAAACATGTAGGGTCAGAAGTCTGCAGTCTTGGCTGAGGACTAATAACCTCAGAAGCTGCTGACTCCCCCTTCTACTGTGTCTGCCCAGGGAATGCAAGACCTTCACACTAGAAATTATTCCCAGTTGCAGCTGCTAGATATTCATAACAAATGTCTAATAGCTAAAATTGTGTGCTGTGGACAGTGTCACCTTTCATGTCATATGGGGACAATTTTGTATTCTCCACTGTGGCTGGGCTGTGTCATCTTAACATCATCTGGAGCTGTGCTCCTTGCCCAGGAACTGCTGTCGCTGGGCAGTAAGTTCTGACCCCTGCTGATGCTTTCTTTGTATCAAGTTACTGTTTTCTAACATTATACATATACCAGAACTGAATAGCTGTCACTATGTCTCACTGCAAGAGAGAAAGTGTAACTGTAGTAGCCCTGTCTATGAATTGCATTTAAATCAGGTTTGATTCCAGGTTACAGCAGGACAAGGGACATGCACATCCTATTCCAGAGGGCTTGCAAGTTTGTGATTCCAAAGGCGAGGCACCTTTTGTGCTGATATTTGATATCATCAGGAGAAAACACAAACAGGATTTATTTTGTTGATGAATGGAGGGGGATGAACTGCTGCTGACCAGCATGAAATTTCTGCTGGGTTGCTCTGAAATTCCTTTCTTCAGAGTCACAGAATCACAGAATATTCTGAGTTGGAAGAAACCCACAAGGATCTTCAAAAGTCTGGCTCTCATGTGAATGGCCCATACAGGGATTGAGCCATGACTTTGGCATTATTAACACCATGCTTCAACCAACTGAGCTTCAAGCAATCCTGAGTCAGTCTTCAAAGGGAAGAACACACCTTTCTAGTGATTTACACTGTAGAACTAACCTGAAATAACGTTTCCATGAATTAATCAATTTTCCAGCCCCCAAAATTTCACAATCTTACTAAAATCTGTTTTTTTAAGATACAATGAGATGTCACAAACAGGCTAAGGAGCTGCAAAGTGCACAGAGAAACTACTGTAATGTGTGGGGGTGCAGTGCAGGTCAGTGACCCAAAGTGCAGTGCACCCCACGCATCAGAGCTGCTGGGGACACACTGCACCAGCTCAGTGTGGGCTCCAGTGCTCAGGGCACTTCACTTCTGACACAGCTGATCTGATCATTTGTCTTGTTCAGACGCATTCTGGATATGCTGGACTTAAGGAAAATACCTGGAACAATTCTGTTTTGTGCACAACAACAGCTTGTCTGTGTTCAACAGCCAAATAACCAGAGGTTTCCTCTTGACGTGGTAGGTTGCATACTGCCATCCCAAATCAGTAGAATTGGTGCATCTGATAATCATATGTGGTTGTCTGTCTTTTTGCAACTCTAAATCTAGATTTGATGGACAGAGATTTGAACTCGGGGCCAAAAGGCTCAGACAGAAGAGAAGGAAACATGACTTGCTTTCTTTGCTTTGTAAGAAGAAAAAGCATCAAAGCCCAGTGCCTTTCCTGTGGAAGGACAGGGCACATTGCATTAGATACTATCACCCTTTAACAGGTTCTGGGATTATTTTTGAAATGACAAAAACAACGACGAGTTCTTTCTTGTTTACAGGACAACTGCTCTCACAAAATAATCGAGCAACAAAGGGGAGTGGCAGGGAAAGATGGATAGTATTTGGTTTCACTAACAGTCTAGTCAGATGAAAATATCTCTCCTATATCTGACCCTCAGGGTGTGTTGCGGGTCAAATGAAGCCAAGTTGCATAATGTCCAGCCAAGAGAGCACCGATTTTGGACTGATGTGTTGAGGATGAGATTTATTACTGCATATTTATGTGTATAGAATCAGTTTAAAGAAGCACTGCAATGTTTGCTATCACATAGGGAAATGGCCTCATCCTGAAATGCACTGGGATCACTTGCCTGGTGCTGAGTCACTACACTGCTGTGGGATATCTTGGGATTTGCCTCATACAGAGCATGATGTACAGGATCCTGCTTCTCAAATGCTGACAAACCCTCCTCCTCCCCTGCTGTTTCATTCTAGGGTTTGGCACTGATGTGTGTTTTGTGTCCCCTTTTGTCATCATACACAAAAATTAAGGTGGAATTGTTAGAGAGAGATGACGAGTAAAAGTTCTTTTTTGAGTAGTTTTGCCGTAGCTAAAAGAACTTTTTCTCATGAAAGGCAGAAAAATAGTGTCTGTCCCAACGGAAAACTAAAAGCAGAATTTCAAGTCAGTAATGCCTCTTCCCTTTTCTCTAATGTGCATCCTCCCTCTTGACATGTACTAACTTAATCTTTGACTTTATGATGAAGTAATCCCTGAAAACATTATGCTTCTTAACATTTGCAAGAATCTTGTCTCTGAGTTTGACTTGAGTTTTGTTGAAGAAAATGATCTTAGAAAATTATTTAATTCAATCTATCACTTGATTGATCCAGATTTCTAAGTTCACTTACTCCTTTTACAGAAGAGTATAAAATATTTTAAGGAGCATTTTAGCTCAGATTCACCCTCTGAACTGCCAAGAAATGAACAGTTTGCATTAAATGATGCAGCTAAGAAGGGAGAAATAGCCCTAATGATTAGCAAATTCAGGAACTTGTTGAGAATTTAAATATATAGGTTTTGGCTTTCACGTACATGGGAAGAATCCTTCCCAGTCGCTCTGACGGTGGCATTGTGTCTGCACTTATGAATGTCATAAACAGATCATGCCAAATCCATTCAAAATCACCTTTCTTAATTTACAGACACAATATGATTCACCATGAATGCCATTATATTAAAAATAAGAGGAATGGTGACGAATTGTATTAAATGCAAATTGTTTCCTTTGCTCTTTGCTATATCTCTACTATTCCTTCAGTGTTTCTTTTATATCCTTTCCAACAAGACAGTGAAAGCAAATCTCTAATTCATAATCTCTAATCTTGATACTATATTCTATCATATTCAGCTGTTCCTGAAATAAACCCATCGTGTTTTTTATTTGATTTGTATTCTCCAAATGCCACCCACATAATTGGAAAGTTTTGAGGCATAGTATGTGTGTTCATATCACAACACAAAAGACAGCAATCCACAGGCTGCAGAATGGTGGGGTATTAATTTACGTAACATAGGAACTTATAAGTCACAAGATATTTCTCTATGATAGTATGATTTAACATAATTTATTCACATTCATACCATATCTTTTTAAAGCATTTGGAAACACTTCTATTTGCTTATCATTGTATTTTCAATAAATGGTATAAGAGTTTATTAGACTATTAGGAGGTATTGATCAAGTAAGCTGTTTGTAACCAGAAAAATTCCCAGTACAGCTCACAGGTAGTTAAAATTACAACAGTCTTTATAAAGAATCATTAACTGTGTTCTTTTGTTTTAAATCCCAGCCACCCCTGTGCTCTGCTCACAAGCTGTGCTGAACCAGGTGTTTCTACTAAGGCCCAGGGAGCAGCTGACCTTCAGGCAGGTAGCTCATAAGAGAGGAGAGGAGAGCAGCCGATCTCCACGTGGGAAAGGGAGCAGGAGTGGAGCACCTTTAGGTAATATCAGACTCCTTTTCAGCCATGAACTGAGGTAAGTGCTACCTTTATTTTGGGCTGCTGTTGAGGGAGATCTGCTTGCTTTGTTTACGATAATATGCTGCAGTCTGCTTACTGTGTTTAATTGTCATTTATAATGTGCCTCACAGGAGTTGTGCTTTGAGATTAGTGCCTTTGTGATCTGAAATGTTGTGTAGAATTTAGACTTCTGTTTGGGTGTTTGGAATCTCTTCTCTAGCTAGCTGGCTTTCCCCAGGAAAACTGACCAAAAAAAAAGTGGTGTAAAAACATCACAAACTTCTGTGACTGTAATTGAAGCTGTTTGCTTGGCTTCTAAGAGTTCCTTAATATCTAGGACAGGAGATAATTCAGAGGAGAGGATGGGTGTAGCACCTGTTTCCTGCAGAGTAGTGAGAAAGGAGGTAAGATGTGAATAGAAACCTTCAGTTTGTGATGGACCACTTGCTGATCTTCTGCAGGAGCATTTTTTTTCAGGGAGGCTGAAGGAAAAAAAATCCCATGTTTACTTTATTTGATGGATCTGTGTTTGTCTGCTACAGCCTTCTAGCTCTTTATTTGAAAGAAAAAAATCTTGAATATTCAGATGGCCGAACATTTGCCAGAAAACCCCTACACTCTCTCTCCTTAAAAAACTGCTGTAAATCTGAGTTCATCACACCCCGTGTTCCCTCTTTGATGCCAGTTACCGCCCCCCCATCTCAGGCTGCAGAACGGAAGAACTAAGAAACCACTGAGTTATGGGGTGAAACTAAGAAACCCTGAGACCTCCTACTTGTTGCAATATATCTATGAAAATTACTGCTAAGTATTCCAGGGGAACGGGAAAGAAAGGGGTGTGGGATGCTTGTATTGAGTTCCCAGCCTCCTATGTGTGGGGAAGGGCTGCTGTCTGGCAGGAGTGGGGCACAGAGGAGCTCTGCAGATGGCCCCATATGGCCACTGCTCCACGGGCTCCATCTCCACCCATGGTCAAGGGCTGAGTCCTGCAGGCAGCAGGTCCCTCCAGTTCTGTAAGTCTGGGAAAGGGCAGCAGTTATTTCTGAAAAGTGCCTGCTGGCATCAAGCTGTGTTTTGACTGGGAGTACTCCAATATCCGCCTTAATGCTTATTCATAGGTAGTCGGGAGCATGAAAACCATGTTTAGTCGAGTTGCCAAACACAGCATATGTGAAGAAGCTTGATTTTTATACATGTTTTTCACTTTTGGTCTTGCTGCTTCACCAGCGTCAGAGGCATCTCCAGCATTCTCCAGTCTCTGCCGACATTCCGCAACCAGCCAGTCCTTGTCAAAAGCCTGATTTTATCATTGACTTTTCCGAGCCATTGTAGACCTACAGACAGGGCAGGGCACTGTCTGCCTTGTATCCATGATGGTGCGTTGTGACAAACCTTCCCCCTGAAGTGTTTAAAAACATCACGAATTGTTTTGTACCTCCTGTACCTGTATGCTGTTACTTCTGTGGCACCCGGAGCAGATGAGCTGGATGAGTAAATTGTGTTTGGCTGCAGGTAAAAGCCAGAGCCTTCCTGTGACTATCCAGCAGTGCCAGCTCTCCACAGCTCCTTGTTCCAGGCACTCTCTGTGCAGACACTAATTGTTCCTTTCCTGTCCCCTGGCAGCAGTGAGGCTGCAGAGGAATAATGCACGGCAAATAGTTTGACTCATGCACACCTTTAGCCTCTCTGCTCAGCAATGAGACCTGCATTTGCACATCAGCTTATGGAAGAATGATTTCCATAGCAACAGCAAGGATACGTGGGATAGTATGAATGCTGCCTTGAGAGCATATAAAACACCTTCTTAAGAAATAACTGACTGCAGGGACTCTGAAAAAAGAAAACACAGTTGGCTATGTGAAGGGAGTGTTGTATAATTTTTCTCTTTTTTAAAAATTGTTGTTAAAAAAATTATATTAATGGTTTTTTTTAGATATCACTTTTAAAAAAAGACATTCCTTGGTAAAGAGAATGGGAGATTTCTGCTTTATGTAAACTGTTAGTTAATGCAGAGAGCATGGAAAGATCTGTGGTGATTCTTCAGCAACCCAGTGAATTCATAGCCTTAGTGACGATCTAATGGGGGGTTATCTGAGGCAAGCACCAAGGGGAGGGGAAGAATGACCCCTCAGTTGATTGAGGGGCAGGGAAGCAGGATCAGCTGGGAAACCCTTTAAATAACAGGTTTTATGGTTATTACTGAGGAGCAGACTTTCTGCTATCAGAAGGCAGGGAGGCAATGCTCTAGTACTTGGACATACAGAGAAACTAGACAGGAAATGTGCGTGAAGGAATGAAAACTATTTAACTCTAGGTTACGTGCATATGGATGTCTTCCCCTTGCTGCTGTTCTCCCCCTGCTTCTTTTTCTCTTTTTTTTTGGGGGTTTTCTGTTGCACACCTCTGTGTATTCACAAAGCAATCCAGCACCTGGACACCCCCACCAGGCTTCTCTGGGGAATGTGGCAGACAATTGTATTGGCTTCTATAGGTGTAATTGTGTTACTGCTTCAGGAGGGTTTGCCTCTTCCCTCCTGGCCCTTTCATGAGCCTGAGGGAGATGTGTCCCTGGGCACACATCTGCTGCCAGCTCTGTGGTGCCAGCACTGGTTACCTGGATACAAATGACTCTGTCTTTCCAAATGGTGTGAGACTGGAAGGAATTGTTTCAACTTATTAAAGGTGGAATGAATAAAAGCAGCAAGGCTGATTTCATCACTTCCTTAGTAAGGTTACATGTAATCAACAATGTGTGCTGCTCTGCAGTGCAAGTATCTTAAAAAGAAAGAGTTTTGGAAGGTAAAAACTTCTTTGTGTTTCAGAAGTTTAACAAATTAAATTAAGTGTTGGAGACAGCTAAAAGCATTGCATATCTTGAATCCTGTGCTTCAGCTGGATGCTGCAGAAGAGCCCCATGTGCCATTGAATTCCTGCCCCTTCCATGCATTAAGAGATCTGGATGAGTTTGCACAGCCTGTCTACCTGGATCTTTTTTCCCACCTTCTGCTAAATAATAACTATTTCTAAAAGATTTACTTGTTGGCTTCTTACAACCAGCTAATATTTTGTCTGCTTGGTGCTTTTTCAGTGAGAAGGGCAGTGTGGGGACAGCAGTGACTGGCTGTGGTTCTATATGGACCTTTTGTGCCTGTAAAGCAGCACCCTGAGGACTAGCTGTGCCCTCATATTTGCAATTCCCCTCTAGAAATGTGTGCTCTAGCTCTGGCACTTGTCTTGAGTAGGGCTCCTAAACCTGTGTTTTCACACAAGAGCAGAGAGCAGGTCTGTGGGATTTCTCCTGGCAGTGGAGCTGGGAATGGCAAGCCCTGCCTGCAGAGATCAATAATGGTGGGTTATCCCACAGTGTCTGCTGCTGTGGGGTTTAGATCTCAGGAACAAAGCAAGCTATTTTCTTTTAATGATTATCGTGTACTTCCAGCTTATGCTTTAATAGGATTAAACAGTCTCGGCATGGCCTTGGCAAGGCTGCACATACCCTAGGGCAGGAGAGTCTAGACTTACCCCTTTGATGCTGGCATGTGAGGAGCGTGGCTCTCTGGGCACCCTGGCAGGTGTGGCGTGGTTGAATCCAGCCCTGACACACACTGCCTTCGTCTGGGGCTTATTGCCCTGTAGTCATGTGTTTACCTGATAACAGGAATTCTAAAAAGGCGAAAGATGAGCTGGAACACTGCATGTACTGATGCAAACATTGTACTGGGGGATGGCCTTCTCTCTGAAGAGAATTGGGCTGGAGCCATTAGTAGATCAATGCCATCTCCCTCTGCAGGAATCTCTCCCTCCTCTTTTTCTGTCTTCTGTTCTCCTGTATGTGGCTTGGCCTTATAGAGTCACTCAGTGTCTAACCCAGTGTGACCATCTGAGAGTATCCTTGTTTATGGGGTTGCTTATTCCAGGCTGAAATGCTATAAAGGAGGCTGAGAGTCTGAACCAGGGTGGGATGGCAGCCACAGGTTGTTTACACTTGGTGTAAGCAACAAGTTCCACTCTGGGAGCAGTGGTTCTTCTGAAGCAAGACCTGAGTGCCTTCTCCTCACTCCCCCTTCTCTGCAAATAAAATAAAGCCTGTTTTCATATACTTTGTTCTCCCACCAGCTGTGTCTGCTCTGCCTGCATGCCAGCTCTCCTGGCAAGTCTCAGATATGGGAGTTGTAGGGCCACATGTCCGTGCCTGCCCAGAAAATACTGGGGAGGAAGAGCATGTGCACTTCCAGGGTGGAGATCTCCTCTGGCTGATGTCTCTGAAGGCAGCTCTGTGGAAGTGAATTCCAATTAAAGTCAATGACTGTAGAAGACTAGTGATGGAAGCTGTTTTTGTTTTATCCCATGCATTTGTTTCCTTCATAGCAATGTAGTGCAATGTGTCTGTGTCAAGGCCATAAAACAAGATACCTCTTTTCCAGAAATTAATAAATTAATCATGAATACATCAGAGGACATTGCCATGAACACTGAATGGAGAATAAAAAGACAAGAGCAGCTTGTAATAAAGTTTCTTTTATTGAAGCAGTAAAGGTCCCCACAATCTTCCACTTGTTCTTTAAGAGGTGACTCAGCTTGCCAGCACTGGTAAGAAGGACTAGATGGCTTTAGAATTGTTTTGTTAGAGGAAAAACAGATTAAATACAGCCTTGGATTTATCAGGTATTGGCTCTTGAAATAAGTGTGAGGAAGAGGGTCTGCATTTACTGCTCTAAGGCTCATGCTAAGCACGTGCCTTGAAAAGAAATCATTCTGTGCTGCAAACTCTGCCTCTGCCATCTTTCTGGGGGGGCACATGTAGAGTGGAGCTGAACAAACAAACAAGGGAATTCAGTCTTGCCAGAGGCTGGAGGGGTGAGGCTGGGGCAGAAAGGGGAAGATAGGGCTCTCTGTTGGCTCAACTGAGTTCTCACCTCTCACAGTTGTAAGTCAAAATCAGTGCTTTGAGATCTTGCAATGGAAAGTTCCATAGCTGAGTGGGATACTGAACTCTTTCTTACATAAGTGGCACCAGGAAATAGAGACCCCCCCCAATCCATTTTCACTTAGCTACTTTTCTATCATCTTCTCCAAACACAGCACATCTGTAGAAGCTTCCACGAGAATGATCTGGTGATCTACTTACCTAAAACATGCAGGCAAAAAGCCACTCACAAGGCACTGGAGTAGGTGGAGCAAGATAAGCAGAGGATTGAACCGGAAGCACGTATGAGATAGGCAAGCAAGTCCAGCGCTTCCATGATGGTGAGAGTGTACCTCCTGTGGGAGAGTGCAAGTGGAAGAGTGGTGGGGAAGAAGTGAAGGTGAGCTGCAGAAATCACAATGTGACTGGTCAGGGATCCTTGTGAATAACGAGAGGTAAAAAATCTGTGCAGGAGTATGCTTCCCCTGTAGAGAACGATAACATTTGTTGCTGCGGGGATTATTTCTTGTGCAGGCTGGCAGAAGTTCATGCCAGTTGACACACTTTCATCTGAGGAAGCTGATTTGGCAGAGCAGAGTGGCCCTCTGAAATGAGCCATCTTTCTGCCTGACTGCAGCCCTTTGGGGTCTGGCTTCCTGAAGGCAAACCACTGGCCTGCACACAAAATTGCATCCTGTGTGGCATCTTTGATGGCTCCCTTGGCAGGAGCTCAGCTGCAGACCTGAGATCCTCATAGGACTTCATGGAAGCATGACCCACATTCTGGACTTGCAGGTGAAGAGACTTCAAAGAAACTCTTGTGCTCCACGTGAAATGCTATAGCCAGGAGCAGAAGAGGTGGAAGGGAATCTGTTTTGCTTTCACTTTTTAAGTAAACCTGCCCAGAGGCTCTAGAGAAGGAAGCATCTATCGGTGTAAATGGTTATACATCTTGGAGGCTTGTACAGAGCATATTGGTGATTCCCTTCTGAAGAGGGTTTAGCTGAGGGGTTCTGGGACTGATTCCTACTGGGCTGTCTCATAAGCACTCACATATTGACTACGCCTATGGGGTGTTCTCATTTCATGCCAACAGGGTGATGATATTCCTCCTCTTGTTTCCCTACCAGCAACTGAATTTTTACTTTTAAAATAGTCTCTGAATCTACTGTCAGCTTTGACCACTGAGGACATAAATCTCTGCTGTCATCCTTGACAGGGCCTACTGAGCTCTGGCTTTAAGCCAGGAAATTCTGCAGGTCCATACTCAAACCCATACAGTGTTGCTTGTACTTTAATTATCTGCTGCTGCAGGTTGTGCCTGCAGACATCTGGAGTTCAGATTCAATCATCTGTAGGAAGATGCCTTAAAGGGCATCCTAGAAAAGCAGAGTTGAGCTGGTGCCCTGTGGCGCTTCTGTGTAAAGCAGAAAAACATCATAAATGGCTTTTGGAGGGAGGAACCAGATCAGTTTAACTTGGAAACACTTTAGCAAGTGAAAACTTTATATAGCTCGATGCAAGAAAAATATGCTGAAAGTATGTCATTGTAGAGGAAAAGAGATTTTAGCAATTGTGCTGAGCATCCTTGTGTCTCAGCATTGCAGGGTGGGCATGGTCTGATGGTGTTACCTTCCCAGGACAGAAAAACTGAAGTCCTACCCCTGCTGGGCTCTGCAGAATTTTTTGGGAGAGAAAAGCAGGAGCAAGAGGGTTCTGCATCCCAGCCAGCAGTGAAATAGGGAGAGAAACTTCCATTTGATAGTGTGCTACAGAAAATGCATCAGGTTTTCCCAGAGCAGCACTAAATTGTAACAGGGCTTGGTTAGCAGCCTCAGGGGGTGAGAAGTTCCTCAGCCTTGTCATCTGGTGCAACAATGGGTGTTCTGCTGTGAGCAAAATGCCTGAATGCACTGCAGACAAAGGAAGACCTCCCTGACACCACCTCTTGGAGGGTAGCAGTGGTCCTCGTGCCACACCTACATTTTACATCCTGATGCTTCTGTAAGGTTCTACAAACCCTCATTTTTAACACACAAAATCCTAGCAGCTCCTCCTCTGAGTTTTTGGAAATTGAATAGGGGTCATGTCTTTTGTTGGGAACAGATGAAAATGCCATTATTTTTGTAGGATCCTACTCAGAGCAATGTGAAAGGTACTTGCATGGATTACTGTGCTTTGGTTACTAGAGCATTAAGCAGTCTGCTTCAGTCCTTTTAGAAATTTAATTTTAAAAGGGATGTAACAGTTGATCCAACTGGGAAGGTTAAATGAGATTTTTCAAGAGTGCCTTGATCTTCTTGGATGGACATGGAGAGGATCTGGGTCAAGGGCATCAGCTGTACAAAGCACTCTTCCGAGCATTACCTCAGGATGAACAATGTGGTTTGCTATGCGGCATTGATTCCTGGAAGAATGCACTCACCTGTGCTCTTTTTAAATGAGGCTTGAGTGTGGTAAAAGCGGAAAAAGTAGAAAGAAAACTTGCTTGGGAAGACTATGGTGAGTAGATGCCTAAAATGGAGGGTGAGGGAAGAAGAGAGGGGGCAGAGTAGCTATCAGAAAGGAGGTTGCTACTCATGATGCAGAAATGTTTTTAAGTTCCCCTCAACGTGTAAAATCTACTGATCCATCTTCATAAGGATGGGTCATTTGAAGTGGTGAAAACTGTCTTCAGAAACAATTACTTTAGAGATTTCATCACACATTTGGCCTGTCCATATTTCGTTAGTCACAGCAACACATCTTGGGTTTTTTGGGTTTTTTTTTCTTTTTAATCTCATGATATTACAGGGGTTTTGATAACCTGGCATATATCAGATGTGATAAAAGAAATGGGAATGTCTTTGAGGTACTCTCTGTGGGTGGTAGACACAGAGTAAGAAAGTGCTGAACTTGTGCAAACTGGCCCATGAAGAATTAGTGGGGAAATGGCTATTACAGGGTACCCCTTACGATTTATTATAAGGAAACTACAAGCAATTCTTTGGAATAAAACTTTCCATGCTGATATGTTTCTTGGGACATATCAGACATATGGTAAACAGGCATAAAAATTCTAGTTTTCCTGGGAATTTTTCTCATTTTCAAGAGAAAGGCTTCAGAGCTCAGATAAAATGATTTGCAGTGTGGGAAACATTGTGGCAATTTACTCTAGGAGAAAATGTTTTGGCATTATCAGTCTTGCATCAGCATCATTCCACAGTAAACCAAATCTGTGCTTTTATATTTGTCATACAATGAGCATATAAAAAAGAGATGTATTTTCCATCATAAATCTGAACAAGTGTGATGAACACCTGCTCAGTGCTCTGAGCACTCCCACTGTCACAGCGCAATCCTTCCTGCGCCATTGCTTCAGTTGCTCTGGATGTCCTCAGTCTTCCTATGATTCCAGATTGTTTTCTCAGCTTAATAGTCACCATCCATGTGGAAAAACATCATTGCTTAGCTCCAGTTTGTGAAGTTTTTGCAGAAGGTTGCACTGATGTGCCAGCCTGACCCTTCCAATTCAGTGGAGGTTAATTGCAGCAGCCTACACCAGACTTCAAGTGGGCACCACTGTGTGGATTATGGACTCCCTGCTCTGACTCCAACAGTAATTGTTGGTGATTTTGTAATAAAGCTCTCTTGGTACTATCATTTGACTAAGCTGTGGTATTAAAATTGCGGCACTCATCAGAGTGATAATAAAAACTTTAATATTCTTGTCCCAAGTTGTTGGCCCCTGGGTAAGATGGAAAAAAATTTCTCCCTGTCAATCTCTGAATCACTGCAAGACCAATCCCAGTATTTCCTATTGCAGTAAAAGCCAGTCTTCTTTGTTTTCAGGTCAAGTTAAAAGTAATTTTTACGCTAATGGCATGAAGTGATCAAAACCCAATTCAATGCAGTCAGAAACTCAGGGATAACTTTTAGTCTAAAGCATAGTGAGATGTCATGTAAAGGTTTAGGATATTCACAGAGTAGGATCTGCAGAGTGGTCTTATCAGGTTTTGATGTTCTTTTTTCTGTAAGATAACTTCATCATTAATGTAAACATGTAAGTGTTACATCCTGGCTTTTCCTTCTCCATGCTTTTCTTGTTTATTTCTTAAATATAGCAGACATGATGCTGCAATTTCTCTCCTACTTCAAAGAATTTATCATTTTCTTCTGCTTTCATTTTACCATTCTGAGGATAAGACTCTAGTTTTCCAATTTTCAATAATTCCAAGTTCACCCAGCTTAAGCTTATTTTCCTCCTTGTACTTCTATTGCTTGTACTTTAGGTTCTGCTGCTGCACATGTGGCAGTTTCACTTTGATTGCTTTCCATTTTCTCCTCTGCCTAGAGCAAATATCATATAGCAGCCACCCAGCTATTCATCTCTTTTTGATCCTTGCTCTGCTACAATTTAGTCTTAACATTACCTTCTCTCCACCCCTGCCTGTCAAACCTAAATCCAAATCACAGAATATCAAGTAACCTGAGTCTGTAAATAAAAATGATGTACTTTTTCTGTCCTGCAGTCCTTCAGATCTTAAATATCTACTAGGATTGATTCTGAATAGTTGTGTTGATTTCGTGCTGTTTTGCTGTTGAGATCTTCCCAAGAGGTTTCCTTTTGGCTTGCTCCTGCCACCATTCTAAGCTGGACCCCAAGAGTTCCTTGGGTTTTGGGTTTTTGGTGTTTTGTTCTTTGTTTTTTGGGTG
>VZTX01028410.1:1614028-1637037 GCA_013400915.1 Pardalotus punctatus
GGGTTTTGGGTTGTTGGGTTTTTTTTTTTTTTTTTTTGGGGGGGGGGCAGGTTGGGTTTTTTTAAATTTTTTTTTTAAAAAAAAAAAAAAAAATTATAAACTAAAACACGCTCATCTTGTCTTTTAACGGAGACTTGCTCTTCCTTAAATTCTTGTCATTACCAGAACACAAAAGCAGAGCAGCAAAGAGATAATGACTGGGAAGTTTCCCCTGGACAAAGAGACATGGGTTCAAAATGCTTGTCAGAATAGGGCATGGTAAGGCTGTGAACCCAAGTATGTGGTGTCTCAGATAACTTGAGTCACTGAATTATTCCAGGGTAGAATTTTTATGCCTGTTTACCAAGCAGTTTCCTGTTTCTTTACTCTTGAGGGATTTTATGTAACAAAACAGTGGAATAACATTTTTATAAAACTCTAACCTTATGCTGAGTTTCTATTTTTGAATTGTATATTTGATTTGTCATGTGTGGAGGTTTGCTTAGGGAGCTCTTGGTTGACACTCATGAAATCTGCAGATTACCAAATCCTGTTGCATAAGAGCACATTCATGTAGCCAGGGGCCACACAAATACCTAGATAAATGCTCATGGGGCTAAATTGCTTCTAATTTTTTTTTTTTTTTTTTAACGTGCAAATAACAGTTGTTTTCCTGCCAAGAAAAAGTATTGCAATAAACATAAAATAAAAAACATGAATAATTGGAAGTACTTCAATCAATTAAAAAAGCTTCGAAAGAGACAAGAAATGTAGAGCATTTAAGAATATTTACATGTGTTGTTTGGCATTCATTCTTTAAGTGTTGATACAAGATCCCAGCAAGAACAGATAACGGTTTGGAAGGCAGTTTATTCTACTGACACATGCTTGGCTGTCTGCTCAGGTGGTGTATTCCAAAGTGGTCCATTCTTAGGAAAGTGAGATGTTTGTAGCTGGCTCTATTCCTTCCATAAACTAAAACTAATTGTGTTTTGTTTTTACCCCATCCATCATGCTGAACAAACACTAAATAAATGAGTAGAAAAATGAGTGATAAGCAGATGTTCAACTTAGCATACTGCACAAAGCTGTGGAGATGAGCAAGCAAGAATGAAAATGATCACAGTGGAAAATTAAAATAAAATGGATAATTAAAAAATAAGTTTTACCTAGACCTGAAAAAGAAATATTTTTCTGTATCATCTCCTCCTGTGACTGCACCATAAAACTATCTCACTCCATATTATATGCGTTATAGAGAGGAGCGTAAAATAAAACAATCCAAAATGCAAGGTTTGATAAAGTAATTAAACCTCATTTCACTGCTGTAATGATTCCCTGGACTCTGCCTTTTGCTCCCTGTAAACAATTTCTTCCTGTGTGATCTCTCAGTCATCTGCTGCCCCAGTCCATTAGTGCATCTGCACCCACACACGTGAGAATTCACTCACCTCAACCTGCTGCACAAAATAACCAGGCCTCCTGCCCTGAGGAATAACACTCAGCCCAGTTCACTTGCTTTTTTCTTCCTAAAGGACTCTCCTTGCACTGCTTTAGGACAACAGAGATGTGTGTGTAAGAATTCATGCATATGTAGTTTTTAGTGATGAAAAGGGTAGTTTGCTTTAATTAGTGCTAACTTTTATTTAACAACAAGGCTTTGTAGATTTATTGGTGTGGCTGCCAAATTTGTAAACTGCATGAATCAATAATTCTTGTTGTATTCTGATGATTACTATGTAACAAGATGATGTGAAAAAACTACAAACACCTTTCAATGTTGAATTGTAGATGTGGAATATGTGATTTAATAGATTTAATTCAAATACTTCATTTTTAGCCTTGCCCATTCATGAGGAAGGTTAAAATCACAACTTGGTCCGGCACAGAATTGTAGTCAAGAATAATAAAAATTATTTTATCACACCAGAATATTTTAGCACTTATTAAAAAAGTCAGTAAAGCAGAAAGAGGAAGGTTTTGAACAGATTTTCTGTTCTACAAAGCCCGAAAGGAAAAGCTTTGCATGCAGGTTTCCTGTTTGTTTAGATATATACTTTAAAGTTCTAAAACACCCAGTATTACATGAAAGGCCCCTCATCAGTGGCTTACCTTTGATGTTAAAGGGAGGGTGAATGTTAAGCTGCCATATGGAACTCCTGCAAAGCAGCATGGATAGAGCCTAAGAAAATAACTTCAGTGTCTTGGGTAACTTGCACTGACTCCATCATCAGCTGTGTCCTTGGGTCACCTGCTACCTGCTCCCAGCCTTGCCAGCTGCCTGCTCAGCGGTGATCTCGAGCGCCTGGGAGCTCCTCTGATCCACCAGACCCAAAACATAGCTGCTTCCTTCAGTTTGGGCCCCCCTCTCCTTGGCTTATTTAGATGGAAAGCACCTGAAATGCAACTTTGCCCAAGTGCTTTGGACCCTGCCAAACTGCAAAAGGTCTTTAAAAACTGAGGACTCTGTGCAAGAAGCTTTGAAGCCTATGGCTGAGAGTTCAAACCCCTAGTAAAAATTTTATCCTTTGCTAAACCAGTCCTTAACATCACTGCTCCCTAATTTTATGGAATAATAGTCCCTGGGCTCCTCTTATTCATGAGTTGTGTTATAAATTATTGCCAGCCAATCTATTTTCCTTTCTAATTAGCAATAGGAAATAGAATTGGTTTGCCCCTGGAGTGACACAAGGGAGTTCCAAGGCTGAGGGTAACACAAATTGCATTCTCTGCTGTAGGCAGCAAAAAAAATATGTTTTTTTAGATTATTAAGAAGTTTTATGACCTCAGAGAAAAATAGTAGATGCCCTGAAATTATTAACTGTAAAGGACAAGGGGAGGATGTTTTTTTCTTCAACTGTGTATTTAAGAGAAGAAATGCTGGCCACCCACTACCATCATGAACTACTTACTTCAGCAAAAGATTAAGAACTACAGCCCAAGTTCAGCGAGATGTTATCTGCTTCTCTTTGTGACCACAGGGGTGTCTGGTGGTATACATTCCTTCTCAGGCAGGAAACACAGATTACTAGTATCGTGAAGATCAGCCTGATAGCATCACCACTGTTTGCCCCCCCACCCCCAGGGAGCTACAGAAGAAAGGTATGTTGGAGACAAGTTTGTAACAACATCCCATAACAAGGTCTCCTGGATACCTTCTGCCCTGCTCAATAGGCACTTTGTTTCGTTGCTCTGACTGCAAAAGAGGAAGGAAATTGTGGAGAAACATGCAAAACTTATTCCCCAAACTTTACAATTAGCATGCTCATGTTAAATGGAAATACCATGTTATCAATTGCCAGCCAGCTGCATCGGGTTTTACTTAATTTGTGGCCTGACCTGGTAACACAACAATAATTAAGATGCACTATCCTCATTAGGAAAAAGGAAAGGTTTGTTGTACAAAAGACTAATTAGACAACTTTTACCCTCAATGTTAAGAGTTTTTGAAATCAAACCAATAGCTGTGTATCATTCCTGAGACTAGTTTTTCTTTCATGTGTAATTACCAATCCAGAAAACCACCACTAAATGAATTGTGATTTACCTTTGAGGAGCCTGCAGCTTCTCCACTATGGATTAAAGGAATAAATTAGGCCTTAACAGTTAAAAAACAACTTAGCTGAGATAGAAAGGATTACAGGGAATATAGGCCATTTGTCCTCCACAAAGTGGGAGAGACTGTTTTTAAGCCCTACTGATATGTTTGCATCTGCTCACACTCTCCCTCTCTCTTCTTTTCCTGTCGGAAACCCCCGATGATGGATGTTCTATGTGGTGTCTACAAAACCTTCTACAGAGATTAACTAAAATGATGATTTCTGCCCCCTTGAGCTGTGAGCTGCCTGTTCCTCTGTTTTGTGTTTTGACATGCATAAATCCTTTTCCATCTAGTATGCTCCCAGCATAGTGATCAGACATAGCCTTGATGATGTTACCAGCACTCTGTAAGCAGCCCACACAGTATGGGTCTACTTAGCTGGAAAAAAAATAGTCAAACCCAAACAGCAGAACCATGTAGTTGAGGTATATCTTCAGAAAAACACCAAAGCCATTACCTCAGATTGTTTCCTGTTGAGACTGCAGAAGGTTTCCATCATGATTATAATTGCATGGTTATAAAATTTGACTCAGTTATTGAATTGTACAGCAGCTCAATCTGACAAAGCTAACAAAACAACAGTGCTCATACATTGAGTTTTCAGTGATCACAAAGAAGTAAACCACACTGAGAATATTTTCAGCCATGTAACTCTGTGTCAGTTTTTGCCTCCTGGGAATGAAATGAAGGAGTCCTAGGGATGCCAAAAGTAACTAATAATACATTTTCTGATGACCTGAAGAAGCTCTGGGCCAGACCTAATGCAGCTACTGTTCTTAAAGGCAATTGATATATGTCAATCTATGTTAGTAGAGGACTTAATCTTCTATGTTCAGATGACACCACTTTGGAAAAGCACTTGTAAGCAAGTGTTTCTTTATTTCCCCTGTCCTCCCCACCCACCTGTAACTAGTCATAAGAATGAAATGGCAACGCTGCCTGGCTTACCCCACACCACACCCCCAGCTCAGAATACAAGGTGCAGAAGGCTTCCTCTAAACTAATCCTGTGATACACAGCTCTGGTACTTGCCTGCTCCGTAGCCTGACCAGAGAATATGTTCCTACTGAATTGTTCCAGCCCTTCTGGCCAGTTTTGTAACCAATGATAATTTGGATTGGGCTCATACATAGCGTTGCATCAGGGAGCTGAGAGTTTAGGGACTCTTTAACATTTCATTGTCTTATTTTTGTCTACAACACAATCTTTGCTGATAGAGGCAATATGTTGTACAGCTTCCCCACTCTGACTGTCTCTCTGAACACGCAGGCAGAGCCGTGCAGGCTCTGGCTCTGTTGCACAGGGAGACCCACACTACACAGCCTGGAGGGAGCTACCGGCATCTCCCCAGAGCCAGAGAAGGAAAACTCTAGGGCACTGAGATACATCAGTGTGTTTGCCGTTGCAGTGGAGAAAAGATGTGTCTGAGAGCTGGTAAAGAAGTGATTGGCTGCATTGTTGCCCCAAACTCTTAAGGAGGAAAAAAAATCTCCCTCCTGTTAATTTACTCAGTGTATGTTCCACTTATGTAGGCTGTGTGCTGGGGGGTCGGGATTTGAGCCAGTGTTTGGCGACTCCAGAAATCAAAGACTTAGCACTCAACTCATTTGCAAGTACCGTATAATGAGCTTTGAGAATTCTTCTTTAGTCTGAGTTTGCTCTCAGAAGAAGTTCTGTAGCCTATGTATATTAGGGCAGCATAAATGACAGATGAGTCAAAGCCTTTTTCAGTCTCTTGTCTTTTGAACCTGTAGAAGAATTATCTGACTTGACTGTCTGTGCTCTCCTGAAATTAATTAGAGCTTTGCTTCCACTACTTTTAGCCTCAGTGAAAGTTTTGTTTCCTACTCATCATGACGACAGTGAAAAGCTTCTTAATATTTGTCATCAAGTTCAGCAGTTTCAGGTTCCCAAACAAGTTAAAAGGTGAGAGTTTAGATTTATTCCCCCCTGTTTTCAGATTCTAGGAAGGTAACTAAAATCTTGATGCTAGCAGTAAATTCTGTACAGAACTTGGACTCAGCCTCATTACACGAAAAGGGGGCACATCCTTTAAGCTAAAGACCCCAAAACCAAGACAGATTACAACTGATGTATACTCCAAGGCTCTCTTCCAATTGTGTGGAATAGAGACACTGCTGGGTTTTTTTCTCACTTTCCTTAGTTTGAGAACCTTATTTTTAACCTTGAGGTGCATTTCAGACATTAGTTTTGACAAATGTCTGTATTGGCCTAACTCCTATCGAAGTCAGCAGAAGCTTCGAGTCATGAAGTGATGACAGACCAGGTTCGCCAGCATGACCAACTGTGATGAAAAAGAAAGGAGAATGGTTCCTGTAGGGAATAAGGTGACTCCCTGGGACTTAGAAAAGAAGCTTTTGTAGCAGACTCTTAGTGTGAGTCCAACACATCACTTCTCCAGTGCTACAGTTACCCTTGCTCCATACAGAGTGTATTTTCTTACCCAGCAAGAAAATACCTGAGACACCTGGCAAATAAATGATTTCATGAATGGCAACTCTTGCAACTGACTAAAGCCACCCTTCTCTCTAGTGCAACTGTGACTGCAGCTCTCTGGAGTGGTACAGTTTTCTGGCATTACCTTGAAATCAGGGCCAAAACTACCAGATTTCAAATTTTAGTATGAAGCAAAATGTGACTGTGTCTGCTTACAGAGAGGTTCTGGCACTGCAGCCGAGGCACACTCTGATACTCCTGCAGATGGCAGTGAAACATATTCTGGGTATGGGACATGTCCAGGAGTTATGCTGTTCTCTTGGCTGAAAAATGGTGAAGTTACAGGTCTTGCTGGTGGTAAGAAATATTTTCTTGCATTTCTGCTCTAGAACTTGGGTGGATCATGACTGCCTGCCTAACATCAGCCAAAACTGTCCCTTCCCTATGTCTCCTCCAAAAGGAAAAGCAGGAACCCTGAAATGGGTGAGGGCTGTCTGAACGGTGAGGAGGAGCGAGAACCAAATCTGAACAAGATGGTTGGGGCAGTAAAATCCATTCTGCCTCTGGCTCTGTTGTTATTCAGGGGTATCTAGAACTTAATGGGGGGAAGTCACAAAAATAAGAGCCTCTTCATGTCCAACTTCTTAAACAATTGACAAAGTAAAGACAAGTGCAGGCTGCCTAAAGTTGTGCTGTTCATAATGCTAAATGCCAGCTGTTCTCTTGTAGTATTTTTGATAAGGACAGCTAAATAAGAGCACAGGGGAGTGCAAGGCTGTTTTAACTATCTTTTCATCTGCATATGTTTATATATGTATTTATTTTAAATTTTATGTATACAATTGTGTATGTACTACTTTTGGGGCTACATTTGGACTTTAAATCAGACATGCCCTTTTTAGATTTGAGTTTCTTCCCTGGGTGGATCTTTCCAAAGTGAGCCAACCACACTGTACTTAAAGAGACCATCAGTCCTGCCTGACAATCTCAGCTTTTGGTGAAAGCAGCAAGAAGTAATATTGTCATCTTACCTGCTCTGTCTCTGGTTTAAAATACAATAAATAACTGAAACATTGATTTATTATAACTGTAAATTAGGCTCTGCTGTCCAAAATTACAGTTGCATACCGGACCAGTTTTGGTGATATACCCCTGTTAGTAATCACACTGGAGTGAAATACAGGATCCAAAGCTAAAATGCTTACTATAAGATCTACTCCTGCAGAAATCTTCCTTTGCCTGGTTATTATCTCTTGGCAAATTCTTCTCCATTTCTTAAAATGTCTCTCATTGAAGGCAGAATCAAGAAGAGCACTTGATGCAGATTTTACTGTGAGCTCTGCTGCTATATAGTAATGAAAAAGAAGTTGGTAAAGGAAGGATTTGAATCCTGCCTTCTTATGGCTGAATGGAAACAGAAAACTGAGGGGAAAACTTTCCAGAGTGGGATTTTGAGCTAGAAATTAGTCCTTTGTACAGGAAGTATTCAAATGATAAATTCTAAATGAAGAAGCCTTTTTTATTATTTTTGAAAGGTGTGTGGATTTGCATCCTGCCATCTCAAAGGAGACCCAATTCCAAATCCAAATGTTTCATTGTAGAATAATGGTAGACAACTATTTGTATGTGAACTTGAGATAAATCCACAAGGGAGGAAGTAGGGAGGTGGCAAATGCAGCATGTCTCTCTCAAGTGTATTTTCTTCTAGCAAGAAAACAAGATGAGTTCTGAGCAGATATATTTAATATCTCGAGGAAAAAAAGGGGGCTGATTTCTAATTAGTACTCCTCTGATTCCCCAAGGCTACACATGACAAAGAACTTTGTTTCATTTAGATCTCAACAAAATCTCACCAGCAAAAATGTGATTCTGATCATAAGCCTCTATTAAACTGAGTTTGTGCTACCATATTTGCCATTTTACAAACTGGTGCTTGGTGCAAAAATAGAAATGTTACCATGCGCTGATGCTTGTGCTGGATCTAGCATACAAAAAGGAGCAGTTCAGGAGGTAGAGGCTGCTGGCAAACTGCCATTTAGAGATGAGAAAACAATTCAAAAGGGATAAGAAATTGACAAATGTTATGCATATTGAGAGCATTAAAATTCTTGTCTGCATTAATTCCTCATTATTTCTGGGTTACTCCAAGTCCAGTGTGTGTGTATTTTGAAAAGTGTGCATGTTCAGTTGAATGAAAAACCTTGAGTTTTAAACCACAGTGTAATTGCCAGAGGTGGATTGAGCTCCTTGGTTGTGGGGAGGCACTGAAACAATTTCAGCTGCTCGGGTTTCAGAATTGTTTCGTTACTTCTGGGCTGCCATGTAACTGATGCAAAACCCAGATAATGGGCTGGGGCAAGTAAAGCAAAGGCTATTAGTAGATCAGTCCTGAATGTGCATTTATTTCTGCTCTCAGCAATTGTAGCAGTCACTGCTGCTTGTGGGGGATTTTGTTGCCCTGGGAGAGGAGGCCATCAGAAAAACAACCACGTGGCAACTGGTGCAGCTTGTCTGCTAAAAAGACAAAGCATGATTATTGTGAGAAATGCTACTTCCATAACGAGCACTTAGGCCACTCCTGGAACTTGGCACTTTGCTAACTTGTCTCTGTACACAAACTTTCAGCTATTTATGTGTACCTGAATAATTAGTAAGAAAAACTGTGCTGTTATGCCACATCAGGAAAAAATAAGACTCCAAGTACATTTGTTAGAGGATATCTGTATTTCTTGTGCAAGAGTTTTCTATTAAATGCAAGAAACACTAAAATCTTGAATTTAACCAGCATATATTGCAAGGAGCAAACTTTGACAATTAAAAATTAGTACCAAGACTGCAGCTAATTCAGAAGCAAGGAAACAACATAATTGGCTCCTTTGAGTGATGATAGATATTCAGAAGTCTTTGGGTTTATAGTCCCTTCTGCTCGCTCTCTGCCAGCCTCTGCACTGGCATTGCCCTCCGCTGGGGGAGAAAAGCAGGGGAGGGAACCGAGCAAGGGTTGCAGCTGGGAGAGCAGACAAAAGAGAGCATGGGAGGTGTGTGTAAAGCTGGGAGAGGGCTGCAAGTGCTGCTGTCATCCCATTATTAGTAATACAGGTCTCAATTTAGGGCAAAGGCATCTTCCTTGTACCGTACAACCCTATCCCCTATCACCTGTGCAAATGTGTCTAGGACAACATAAAGGTGTCTTGTGGAAGAGAGGCTCATTTGGACTATTTGTCAGAAGTAATTCCTCTTAAAATATGATAAAATTGTTGGTTTGAAGTAAGTTGCATGAATATGCCTGGGGTGCTACAATTTCTGTGTCATTCATATGATAAAGCTATTAGGAGAGAACCTCATCCATGACTTGTTTCTGCTTCATTGCAAAGCTAACACCCTCCAGGTTTGGTAACTTGTTATGACTAACAACTTGGTGGAAACACTGAAAATAGCTCATGGGGAGGGAAAAGGAAGGGAAACAAAGGAGACAATTTTCCAGAGCAGAGCTTCTGCAGAACCAAGGAGGTGTTTTCTGAAAATTTGCTTTGATCCTGTTTCTAGTGAAAAGTACTGTGTGAAACAAAACTGTATGGCTTACAGGATACCTAAAGAAAAAAAAAGTAAATAAATAAATAATCTTCAAAGGGTAAAATCCTCATTCTCCTATTTATCTGAACAGAGACCTGTACCTGACATTTTATCTGTGAAAAAAAGCTTAGAAATTAATTATATTGATGTATTTTTGCTTCTCTAGTAAGAAGTTTCATTCACTAGGTAACACTACTTTGTTGCACTATATTGCCTTATCAATATTCGGATGATGAGGTATGTGTCCTTTGGTAATAGCTCAGTGAAGCTCAGTTGTCTTTACTGCAAGGAAAAGTAAAACTAATGTGCCATTAAGATGTTTTTAATCTGTGAACGATATTTGCCTTAATAATTTTCTTTTATGTGTGTAGATTTGCTGTGGATAGGACGCGTTTTTTAGGTATTGCCATGATATTGCTTAAATTGCTCTTTTCCTTCTTTGTGATTTTCTTTGTGTGGGTCTGGGAATTCCTCCTTAGGTTTTCTAAGGAAAAACACTTATGCAATCATGTGATTTGTCTTGCATCTGTCTGTCCTGCTGTGGCAGCTTTTTAACCCACTAGTAAATTTTAACCAAATTGGAGAGCAGCAGCCGTCTCCAAACAATTTATGTTCTTACACATTCATGAAAATCAGAACCCCATTACCAAGGGGGGAGGGAGAGGCTGTAAGAGTGCCCCTAACAAGGCAGAGTTCCTCTACTAAGGGCTCAGCTCCTACAAGACACAAAAGATTCCACAAGAAGAACTATGTCATGACTATCCTAGATCCAGATAAAATTTCATTTAAAATGCACACACAGTTTGCTCCCAGTGAACTGAGCTCCCAGATAAAATCCATAGCAAACCAGGCTCCATGAACTTTCCTCACAGAACCTCACAGTTTGTTTTGTGTATGTGACCTTGGTCGAGGGTAAGCTAGATCCAAATGCTGCCTGTACATTACTATCCTTGTTTATTTAGACAGATCTGGATTAGGCATGAAGAAATAATCATAAAAATGCTGTGTTTTATGATTCATTAAGCTTTTAGTTTGCACTTCATGACATAATAAATAGAAGTGCACGGAAAGCATTTCTAGGGCCCTTTATTAATTGCTCTGTTTCTGGGAAATCTGCTTGGAAAGTGGCCTGTTAGTGCTGCCTCCTCCCCTCTCCTGCAGTAGCATGCAGTTCTTTCACCTCTAATGAAGTTTAATCAACACAGGCAAAAAAAAAAGTGGTAGGCGTTCCAGGTCACAGACATTGTGGTGACTCAAACATTGAGTGCTTTTGACAGACCAGAATGCACTTTGCAAACCTTCCATTGTTCTTCTTGTAAGAACAAAGGTAAAAATACAGACTCCTTGCTGCATTCTCTGCAGTTTTGTCTTGGTGGAGGTGATTTGTCACTCCACTTTTGCATATATGAAATTGTGAATAAAATCATCCTTTTGGCATATTACTGCTATTTGAATTCTCCCTCTGTTGTTCTGTACTTTAATAGTTTTTAAGAAAATTAACCCCAGTGATCCATGAGTTCTTTTGTGTTGAGCTACTGGGTTTTATTTTTCTGAGATATTAAATGTACTTTCATTACATAAATCAAGATGATATTTCTTATTAAAAAATGGTATTTCTCATAAAACATTTTTTAATGTCTTGGGGTGTTACAGAGCTGATAATTGTGAATTTTTCCTATTATTTTCTATACTTAAAAATTAGTGTTTCTACTATTATTTCCTTTGAGGAAAAGAAGGGAAAACTGAGAACAGTCTCAGTTTTGTAGTTACAATATTTTTACCTGAAACAAAACTGCTGTTCTCACCTACTGCTGTAAGAAAGCTCATACACAGAAAATGTTTCCCTTTCATGTAGTTCACCTCACAGTTGCAGTACTGATGGAAGGTAAGAAAATTCAGCTAGGAGTCACTTGTTCTTTTTCTGGTCTTCTTTAGCAGGTGGTGACTCTTTAAAGGTCTGTCATCCTTCTCTTGCCTCACTAAAATCTCAGCAGGGATGAAAGATGAGCTGAGACTGCTCTTTGTTCTGTGTAGTTACTCATGTTCACAAAGGACTGGCGATGATGAAATTTGCATCCCTCTAACAATATTGCTGGTGTGCCAGAGGTAAATGGAGGCAACCCACTGAAGTGGGACACTTTCCAGAGGTGCCCTATTAGCTTTGTTACCAGCTGCAGACAACAATCAGGATTCATGGCAAGTGACAATCCGGAGGCTTCTTGACTACGTTGCGATAGTATTACTTCATGAGTGTTGAATTATTTCCAACCCCTTCTGTGAGTTCAGCTTTCTATTTTTGTGCTGTTAGGGAAACCACACTGCCTGGAAAGATGTCTATATTAAGATGACATATTATATGGTGTTGGGAAATAGATTTGCATTTGATTGGCTTATTCTTAAAAGATTAGTCTTAGAGACTAACCACATACAAAAGTATTTCCTCAAATGTCATTTCTTATGTTTTATGTACAACTTGAAAAGGAAGGCTCTGCTAAAAGCTGTCTTCAAAGGTGCTTAAAAAACTTTCACAGGGATTGAATGCAGGCAGGGAAAGATGCCTGACCACCAAATGCTTTTATAAAATTTAGTATTATGCATAAAAGGATGCTCTTGGCTTCTATGGCTACTTACCTTCTGTTCCTTTGCAAGAATGTCTCCTGACTGGGCTCAGAAGAGCTGGCTGCCAATGGGAATATTAGTGCAACAGGAAGGAGAACAACTGGAAACATGCAGTAAGTTCTCCTGCAATCCCAGAAATGCTCTTTAAGCAGTGGAAGGGGCCTCCATTATTTTGCCTTCAGCAATGTTTGCTGGGAAAGCAGTTATCCTGTGATAGACCAAATAAATACAGCCTTCTAAGAGGAAAGGATACTAATAGGTTTGCACTGCCATCTTCAGCCCCAGGAAAAAATGGGGTCTTTCATGTAGCAGGCACAACAGTGGCTAAAGAGGGATTCCCACAGGAAGTATGACCCGTGCTGGGGAGAGTGAAATCTGAAAAAATGGGGCTGCTTAAAGTTCCAGAAAAGGAAAATGAGCTAAGGGCAGAGAAGCTGGGAAGAAAAAAGGAAATTGGGGACAACATATCTCCAAATCTACATTTCAAGTTTGAAAAATTGATTGCAGTTTTCCTCTCTAATACAAACACCTCTCCCCTTAATACAGCAAAACAGCTTCATTAGTGGTCAGAAGATATATGGTCTGGTAATGAAGTGCTTAAACAGCATTTAAGGCTTTTCTATTAGGCAGAAATAAATATTCAGCAGAGAAATATATAATTATTGATTAAATTTGCTGTCATGTTATTTGTATCTTCAAAAATTTCTTACTGACTTCTTGGAAAACATGGAACATGAAGTAATCTGCTGAGGTTAGTAGGATATTTGCATTATTGACTCCTCCTCTCATAATACCTGGAACAAATGTCATAGCAGTTTACAAAGGATTCTACTGGAAATCCAGAAGGGTCTTAAAAATACATTAATACCACTTTACATAAAGCCACACATCTCTGGAAATCTAGGTGCAGAATGAACCATCACATTACTGCAAATCTGAATAGCTTTAAATACAAAATGCTGAATTTCCAAAAGCTGCTCGCAGTAGCCTCTCTGTTTTATGCACTATTAAACTGGTGTGCAACAGGCTGTCACTGAACGTTTGTTCCACATTTTGCTGAATGAAGAATGAATGCAAGGCAGCTGAGGTACCTTTCCTGCAGAGAGGAAAGATGAACAAATCAGAAGCTGCTGCAGAGATGGAAAAGAAGAGGTGTGGGCTACCAGCAGTGTGCACCAGTGATGCTTATTCAGAGTGTGAGAGAAGGAAGGATGATGCTGGGGCTTACTGAAATTTCTGAAGCTATTATATAAGCCATTAAAAAAAAAACCAAACAACAAAACCAAACAAAATAAACCAGAACCCAAAAAACCAGAACCCTAAGCTGTTAGCTATATGGCTTTTTACTGCTAAAAGGAAAAAAAGTCCTTATTTGGTGCCTCACAACTAGAAAATATTCGGTAGTGGATGGATGTTCTCAGAAGACAAATCATCTGTAACAACTACTAGGACTTACTATTGGCCTTGAGTCTGGCTAAGCATAAAGAACACACAAACTGCATTACCTAACTCCACCAGTTGTGAAGCTGGATAATTTAACTGTTAGTCTAGGACTTGCATCAAATCTGTTGGGTAAAGGAATGTGACATCTTGCTAACAATTCCTCACCCTTCACACCCCTAGGAACCCTGTGGTAAAAGCTGTTGAGAAAAGATGGGTGAAATCTTCTGAAAAGAAAGATGGCATTAAAGTAGGCATGCTGTCAGGAGGATTAAACTTGGGCTGATGAAATGTGCCTAAAATCTGTTCTGAAGACAGAAGTTTTCTATCTAGCAGGCAGGCTTAGCATAGCTAATGGCAGTGTAGTGGATCCTGTCGCAGCAACGAGCTTCTTCCTTCAGCTCAGCGAGCGAGGCACCTGTGAGAGTGCACGGTAGGACATCCTAGCTCCAGTTGTCCCTCTTCTGTGCCTTTGCTGTTCAGCCAAGCTCCGGAGTCAAAGTGATAATAAACAGAAGATCAGCACTTGTTCTTATAAGGGAGAAGGTGAATTTTACATTCAAAATCTCACAGGTTCTCCCAGTCCCTCGGTGTGTTGCAGCTGGGGCACATCTGGAGGTGCCTGTACATCACTGAGGGGTTCATCCACACACACAGAAGAAGAGGGGCTCCATCTAATGGTTTAAGAACTCTTGTTCCAAATGAAATAAGTAACAGGGGCCTCAGGCTAGCCTTAGTCAGTTTTCTGAGGCTTAAGAGACATTGAAACATGGATTGATAAGCAGTCAGATTTCACTAAAGACTACCACTGCCCAGGGTGTGCTCTCATTTAGACAGATAATCTTTCATTATTTATTTCACCAAATACTGTGACTCATTTTTGAGCCTGGTACTTGACAACTGAAAGAATTAATCTCAAACAGAAACTAAAATTTACTTGCATCATGTGGGATTTTAATTTTGAATTCCCAGCTAGTTATGTCTGGTCTTTTGAGACCCAAAGTTCAAAGTCCTGCGGTCACAGCAAAATTAAATATACTCAGCTCTATCTATCAAAGCAAATCTTAAAATATTTGTAAAACTTTTTAAAACTGAAAATAGCAACACTCAAATATCCACATGTATTGACATTTGTTTTAAAAAACAACAAAAAAGGTGATTTTACTGTTTGTATTTTTGCATATACATAGATGGAGTTGATAGAGCTTTACCTGTGTGTCAGTTACTAAACCAGGTCTGACTAGCTTACTTTGTGTGGTGGAATGGGATTATAATAAATTGTGTCAGGAACCAGACATTTCCTATCTTAGACCTAATGTGTGAGGGCTTACTAAGTAAGTTTCAAGGGTATTCTTTTTTATTTCTTTTTATTTCTTCTCTTTTATTTTAGGAAAATACATAGACATAACAGTGTTTCAAAGAAAGAATGCCTTCTGTGAATTATGACTTAGAGCACTGGTGGCACCAGTTAAGTATTTCTTCTTGCCTTTTCTAAATGCGTCCTTGAATCACAGCATTGCAATATATATGCGATTGTAAAGGAGGGCATCATCCCAGGTATACAGAACCTACCCATATCTGTGTGATTAATCAGCTGGGTTGTGCATCCATGTTTTTATTTGAAATTCAGCTAATATCTATATCTACCCAATTATGGAGTCGTCTCTTTCCCTTTGGTTGGCCTACATGAGTCTCTCTAATGCATTTATTTAGTATATTTAAAAATAGTGGTTTTTATCAGTAACTAAGGATATGCAGGGCTGGACAGGTTGTAGCAGGGAAAACAAAAGCTGAACACTGAGAGAGGAAGAACAAAATTGCAGTGATTAAAGCCATCCAGCCTGGCAAGCCATTTAACATCATTGGCATATTTCATTCACATGATCTTGTGGGCAACTAGATGGAAAAAAACAGTGCCATTGATTCTTGACTTCCCCCTGCAGAGTTTGTGAACTGAAACCCCACTGGGGGTGCAAAGGCCTGACACGGCCATGGTACCTGCAGTTAACTCTCTGATGGGCAGAGCAGCTGCCAGTGCAGCTGACAACTTATACAGGCACCGGACATGAAAGCTCTTTCTGTGGTTTTCATTTTTCCAGTCTTTGTTTCCTCATGCTCTGCTGTTCTTTCACATTTCATCTCTTCAACTATGAATCAGTCTTTATCAAATATGCTATATACCAGGGAAAAAGTAACACCTTAAAATCAAAATTCAAATTAACTCTATAGCAGTGCATATGGATCCTGAATTTGGCAGGAATTTAGATGAGATCTTAAAAGTCTCATTACATAAAATTTGGGGGCGTAATTTTTTTTAGTTTCACCAATTCATCTCATAGATTCTTCCTATTTACAGCTTTGGCTGTGTGAAAACAGATTCAATGTAAAGCTTAGATATCCACCTGCTTCCATTGAGTTGACAAGAAGGATGTCTGTAAATTTAGTTGCTTAAAGCTCCTTTTCAAATCTTTGGCTTTCACTTAAAACCACCACTACATTTATCATCAGGTTACAGAAAATATAGTTTAGACTTTTAACCAGCTTTACAGGAAATTGTTTGGTTAGTATTACATTTCTGAAGGTTAGATCTAACTGGAGTTCAGCTGGGAGTTTGAAGGAAATAAGATCCATAGTCCCACAGGTTGTCCACCTGCTGGCTTCCCTTCCCTAATGATGTTCCAACTTACTGACAAGTTCCACCTATATTTTGACAGAGACAGACTTGGAGGACATGAAGCTCCTGGAAGAGTAGTGTGTAATTTACAGTGAGGGGATTAAAGCTGCCTGCTCTCTCTGTGGGTACTGGAGTATTTTTAATCAGGTTCATGAGTGGTAGATGTTTCAAGCCAAATCCTCCCACTTGTAGATTTGGGTAAAACACAGCTTCCCCATGGGGTGTTTTAGGGGCCATATTAGGCTCTCTAAATACGCATCTGTCCACACACACTGTACAAGGCCATAACTCACACGCTTGCACTGTGCCCTGGAAGGTGAGTTGTTTGTGTTCTGGTTGTTGTTCACAACCAGGCCTGCTGGGACATAAGCAAATGGATTTATCCTTTCTGTTTCATCCTTCCTTGTGTTCAGCACAGGGCTTTGTCCCACTGAAGTTCTGCTGCCTGAGGAATTGGAACATCATGCAAGATCATTGTATTATCATCTGTTATTTTCCCTGGCCTTTGTCATGGTTGCACATACCCAAAGTAAAATCGAGTGACAATGTGTTTTCTTCTGGGATTAGGACACCATGAAAATTGAGCAGAGAGGGACCTTCAGTGATTTGTTCATTCAAAACCAGCCAATGAGAAGAGAGGGCTGAGCAAAGGGAGGATCCAGAAAGGAATAATCTGGCCCAGTGACCATAACAGGAGAGAGCACAGTTGGCACGTGGCCAGACACAGGAAGGGGTCACAGGCAGCATTTACATATCTATGCACAAAATTAGCACTGTGACAAATCAAATTAGGAAAGCACTATATTTCTTCTGCATGGATTTGCAGCTATAGACTCTTCATGTTTAATAAAAAATTTTCACATAGTGGGAGAATTTTCATGCATTTGATAAACAAAAATATCCTGGTAACTGTTCTGATTTAGAAGTATAAAGAACAGTCTGTCAAATTCTCCTTCCTTATCTCTTTGTTCAAAATCTTTTCTTCTTTGCCAAGAAAATATACTAGTATACTAACATCTGATAAGTAAATCTTTCACTGACTCACTTTATATATATATATATATATGTGTGTGTGTGTGTGTGTGTGTGTGTGTGTGTGTGTGTGTGTGTGCGTATGTATTGCCTGATAATAATTTAAACTCTCAACAGCTGTTCAGACTGCTCACATATGCTTTTACAGTAGTTTTACAAATCATTCAGGATTAAAAATTGCTGGAATCACTGCTGTCTGCAAGGAAGTTTATAAGGAAGATTACTGTGTTCTCAGTGATGCTGCCATCAGGTATATGCAGAGAGGATAAAAAATGTATAAAATGTGTTAATGCTAAGGGACAGAAAAAAAAACAGGTTTATATTATGCATTTTAGTATGTGCTAAAAATATAATTTTTTTTTAATAGAGTGCATGCTGTGTCATCCTAAGTATTTGGCAGTGGACAAGTTGATCCTTGAAGATTAGAAAAGCTCCCTCTTACACAGGAACTCTTCAATCTATAGGTGCTCTATCCTGTTTTATTGTCTGCTTCTTTTTTAAAAAATTCAAGGAAGATCTCTGATCTGTGGGATGGATTCGTCACACAAATCTTTCTTTATCCTCTTCTTGTATTGTTTCATCCCATTGTAAAGAAAACACTCCAGTATCCACAGCTCTAGTTATCTACATCGAGACCTCAACCACTCCATCCTAAATATGTAAACCCCTTAAAAAGTTTGTTTTCAACAAGGTTCACACACTAGACTGAAAATAAATAGTGTCAGCAGAACCTTTCTTTCCTCTCTATGTTTTAAAAATCTTTACTTGTACATTCTAGTTGACATGCAATTAAAACCTTAGAAATATATTTGCCTTTTAAGTACTAAGATGTTCAGATGGCCCAGCAAGGACTGTGACTAAGTATGCCAGATGAAACACTGATCACCTTAAGAATTCTGAATTCTAGTTTAGAAATTGGTGTAATACAAGAACTTGGCTCGTTACAATTTATTCTAACTGTTCAAGTTGCCAGCAAGAACCACTGCAGGTATTTTAGTAGAAACACTAGGAATTTTAAAAAACTCTGATTTCTGGGGATTTGCAAAGAAAGAAAGAAGTGTCATCCTACTTTCTTTCAGTTCAACAGTGGCTCAAATCAACATTAGCAAAAGGAAATAGACTCAATGCAAGAAATATTTTCCTTTAGGATAATCTAAAAATGCTTACATGCTGTAGGGTATACAGGATCTAAATTTAGGTATCTAGGTTCACCTCCTCATGAGCAGCTACTTCTCTCAGCTGCCTTGTAAGCTGTTTTGCACACCACAGGCTACAAAAGGGAAGTGCAGAAGACCAGCCATGTCCCCATCTGTAAATGAAAAGTGTTCCTGGAGACTTTGCTCTTCCATCCTGCTTTCCTGCATTCCTTCAATTTGGCAGTGTAAAAGTGATTGTCTAGTGTGGTCTCTGAGCTGTGAAAAGACTCCATTCAGTAATTATGCTCTGAATCTCTCGGTAAGGGATTGTCTCCTCAGTGGCAGGAAACTGACTTTCTCAGAAACATTCGCTGTGATTACTGAGCACAGGTATCAGCCTTGTCCTGCCATCCCACCCAAATAAAGTGTTATTAGTTAGTCTGTTAAAATCTGCTCTCCTAATTCCTTATGGGCAGATGTCCCCAATGTGAAATAGAGCTCAGTACTATGAGACCACCTCTCTATGCCCTTCTCCATTTCTAACGAAGATTGCCTGTAGTCATTGACAGGTATTTCATCCTGCCTGTAAAATTACATCTTGTATAGTTATATTATCTCTTATATAATATAATTATACCTTAGTTCATATTCTATAAAATGATGAAATTCAAACTATTGCTGGGAAACACCTTTCTCTGATATTATAACCAAAATGGTTCATAGTAATACTAAGACACAGAGGATGGTTGAGTTAAAAAGTAGTGAAACTGAAGGAAGTAGAGAAAGTTCCTGGAATAGTACAACTGGAGATGAGATATGGCTTGCCTTAAAGCACAAGAGCAGGTCTGTGGAGACTCCTGAAGCCTCTGTAGGAGTGCAGAATTCCCTGCTGAGGGTCTAACCCTGATGTTGCTGTAGCTGTACTCCAACACAGATTGTTGGAGCACCAAAAAAGATTAAATGTTTACCCAAGAATCTCAAGAATATCTGTCATTAGGAGAAAGTAAACTCTTAGATTTTCTTGTGGTAGGCTCTGTACGAACTTTGTAAATATGCAGCTATTCCAGCTGACAGAAGATAGATATCTGGCAATTCTTACTCCTGCTGGAGCTGAAGCCAGGCTGAGCAGGTGTTTTATAGCTCTTCCCTCTGCAACTGAAAGAAAACTCTCAGTCTAGTCCAAAGGCAGGAGAGCACTTGTTTTCTGCTGTGTAATTCATGTGTCAGGGTGTTTCAGTATTTATGTAATAGGAATAAAACAATGCTCAAGTTGAAAATATCCACCAAAAAGCAGAATTCACAATTCAGTCTCCCTGTTGGTATGAGATTCTCTGCAATTATAGTAACACTAAGCTGTGCTCTGTAAAACCCAAGGGTGCCTTTTGCTGACCAGTAAACAATTGATAACCTTGCTTGGAGAGCAAGTTAATTAGTAACACAAATTAAACTGAATGAAAAATCATAGTGTCAAATAGTATTTAAAATAGCATCATGGTTCTAAATAGGGAGCTAGGAGTGATGATACTCTCTTTTCAAATGGAAGTAGTTTCAGAGTGGCCTAGTACTCTGAGAAAGTAGTCAAATTCTGGATGAAAGGGAGAGAGGGATTTATCACTCACTGGCAAGAAGTCCTAGCTCATAAGAAAGCTGCATAATTAATGCTAGATATTTTAAAGCCACGATTTTCAATTTCTATGTAATCTTTGGAAAAGGAAAAATGTACCTTGGCACTATTCCTGAGGAGGTAGGGGGGACACATACTGACACTTACGTATATTAGGTCAGAAATCAAGAGCCAGGAATCCTAAAGATCACTGATATACCAAAAGGTTGTGGCTTGCCCTTCACTGCAAATTTTGTGAGCTTACTTCACAGGCAGAATCTACTAATGAATTGAAAGTTAACTAAATGTAGCAACTGCTGAGAACCAATTAAACAATTCAATTTTGCTTATTTTTAGTTTTAGAAAATATTTCCCAACCACATCATTTACAGTTGAGAACAGCATTCATGCCATGTCGCCAAAGACGCATCATCAGAAGTGGAGTTCCAGATGTGGCTGTTGCTCTAATCACAGTTGACTGACAACTTATAAAAGCCATCATCTTAAGGAAACGCCTACATTTTACAAAGCTGGGGTTCAAGAAGAAAGCCCCAGGGAGTAGTTTAAGGCTTCTCACTCTACTAGAAATAAAATCAGTAGAGGAAGTGAATGAAAGATAATTGGAGAACTGAGTCTTGAACCAGACAAACCATTTTCTCCTGTATGCAAAATCTACCATGAAACTGCAAAAGCTGTTTACACTAAAAATTCAGTGTCATGTAAGATACAAAATAAAACTGGAATCTGTAGTTCAGGTTTTCACAGCCACTTAATGGATTTAGATCTTTAGACCTTACATTGCAACACACAAAATGAGTAGTGCCCACTCTTGTGCTTTAATTATTATTCTCCTGCTTTTTGGTGTCTCCTAGGAGCCAAGAAAACAGGTGAGAAGATAAATTTTCATCTGTACTCACAGTTACATATGTATGTACTTATATTTAAATATGTGGCTCTCTTGGCCATGAAGAAACCCTTGAAAAGGGAAATTTGTATCTGTCGTTTAGGTAGACAGAATATTTGGTGAGAGAACTGTCAGTATTGAAGCAGGTTGCGCATTGGGGTTTTTATGTGCCTTCCTTCTCTCTTAGTAAAGTTAATCCGCTCTGACCTCTGTCCTGCCACATCTAGACCATCACTGGTAGCTACGGTTTTTTTGGGGTTTTTTTTGGTTGTTTTTTTTTTTTNNNNGTTTTTTTTTTTTTTTTTTTTTTTTTTTTTTTTTTTTTTTTTTTTTGCAAATGAAAACTTGTAGTCACAACTTCTACTTACCAGACCCCTCAAACAAAACCCTACAAAAGCCCGCAAAACTTTTAGTGATAGGACCCAGGTCTCAGTTTTCAGTGAGGCTGATACAATAGCTTGAAGTATAGACTGTCTAGTTTCTTTTCAGCTAAATTTCTTTTACTCTCTAAAAATATTCTGTGCATTGTGCGACCCCCCTTGACTATAAATTCGATGAAATTAAATGCATTGCTCTCATGTAACCAATCTGGCTCATTATCAAAAACACAGTTATAACCAACGGCTGACCTGACAGTCAAGATCCACATTAGTTGACCAGCAAAGCCTCAGAATATCTACTTACTGACAGGGTCCACTGATGTCTAAATAAATGTGGTGCTGTGACCTGATTCAGATGATGTTAAAGTATCTTTAATTCAGATATCCTGGTAATCCCTCCCAGTAAGTGGCTAAAAGGGGAAAAGTTCTATGTAAGCAGGCACAAGGGAACTCTACTCTAGGTTTTTTTGTTGTTTGTTTGTTTGTTTTTATGCAATGCTATTTGGAAAGCATCATGGATAGATTAAAATGAATCTTTCAAAACTGCATTCCTACTTTCCATCTAAGAATGAAAGTTGAAGTCATGAAAGCTGCTAACGTGCAGGTAAATGCTCAGCTCTGTTAGCATCAGCAGTCCTGACTGCTGGCCAGCAGCTCTACCGGCTTGCAAGGAAAATGGTTCTAGCCAGGGGCCTTATCCCAAACGCTGCGCAAGAGGCAACATGGAACAGGTTACAGGGACTATTGATTCTGTTATCAGCATGAGGAAGCTGAGTGCTTTCCCATCAAATGCCAGGAAAACTTGATTGAGAAGCTTACTCATCTGAAAATGAGTCAGGAAGTTCCTGTGGTGTGTACTGAGAGTGCATAGTGGGGATTCCTATTGCAAAGAACTCTCATGGCATATATTTTGGTATTACATTTATTGTCTTTGCTGACTGGGACGGGACTAAAAGGAACATTAAGGATCTGCTTAATTAGAATTAATGAGTACGTGAGTAATGTCATACAATCGTGATATTTCTCATTATTTCCTTGGTTAAACTGTTTATTTCAATGGAAATTACCAAGGATAAGATATGAGTCACACCCAACCCAGCAGAAATAAACTAAAGAGAAAATACCCAGTGCTGCGATGGCCTTTTGCCTACACAAAGAGGGAACAGCGCGCTGTTTCTGTGCAGCCGCTGCTCACACACAGCACCCCTCGCTGCCGGGGGCTGTTCGCTCCGCACGGACGCGCGGTGAGCGCGTACTGCCCGAACTCTGAAGTTTTCGGGAGGCGATGCGCTAAGAGCGGCTGAAGGAGAAAGGTCTGACTGGTGATGGGCTCTTGCCCGTCACTGGCCCCGGGCTGGGGCCGCACCTGTCCGTGGAGGGGCGGAAAAGGGCAGCCGCCGCTGCCGTTCCTCGGCGGGGCCCGTCTCTGGGTCGGAGAGAGCGCATCCCCCTCCCTGCTGGGGAAACGCAGCCCCACGGGAGCAGCGAGGGCCAGCCCCTCCTCCCCGGGCGCTACCGCTGACAGGGGCGGTGGCGCGGGGCCGCCAGAGACACCCCCGCTTACATAACCAGCGCCGCCGGGGGAGGCTCCGCCGGTCCCGCCCCGGCTCC
>VZTX01028410.1:1637648-1665653 GCA_013400915.1 Pardalotus punctatus
ATGCGTTTCGCGATGCTTGCGGCTTCCTGGGGGGGACGGCGCGCAGCGCGGCGGGGGACGAGCGAGGGCTCCGCGTCTGGCGGCTGCTGCGGGAGCCGCTGCCGCCCCGGCGAGGATTTTTCTAGCAAGGCGCCAGGGCGGGCAGTGAGCGAGGAGCGGGCGCCGGTCCGGAGCATCTCCTCCCGCGGGTACTTATCCCCGCTGATGCTCCGTGGCGGTTTGGCTCGCTTCCGGCGTGATTAGCTGGGCTTATTATGTAAGATGTCACCGGAGGAGGAGAGGCACAAGCCCTCGGTGTGGCGGAGGGGGGAATGCACCGGTCCGCCGCGCCTTGCCCCCTCCAGGTACCGGAGCAGAGGGAGCAGCCCTGGCCCGGGGCGGCCGGGAAGGGACGGGAGCTCCCCTCCCTTCTCCGTCCGCCGCTGGAATACGGCTGCTCGTCTTACACGTGGGTTGGGTGTGTTCCCCAAACCTTGCCTTTGAGCAGAAACGTAACCTGTCCTGCTTCCTCTCCCATGTTTGATTGCTTCTTTACTATCTCAGAGAAAAAAAAAAATAAACATTTGAACATAAAAAAGTTTAAGAACTTGATTTTTGCTTCCTTTATGTGCATATTTAGTATGTTAATATAATCTGGAGACGATTGAATGAATCATCAGTTCCATGGAATAAAAGCAAGTGAATCATCTCACATACACACGCACAGCACTGCGAGGGAGCATAGTTGGTACCGTAGATAGTGAAAGGTTGGTGTCAGTTTCTGACACGCAATGGGATGTCAGAAGTGTAGACAATGCTCAGAAACCCAGCAGGTTTCCCGCGGCTGGTTTGTGAACTGTGAAAGTTTTGCAACATTCAATTGCAGTTTTTCTGGCTCAGTGGTTAAATGGAAACCTCTTTCAGTTATGAGCTTGTTACCTATTATTTTAGGCAAATAATTTAAAAAAGGGGATATAAATGGTAAGACTTAAGTAACTGTGTTATTCAAAGTGTATTAACTTAAAATAAAATTTAAACAAAAATACCCAAAAAAATAGCATCATGCTATGTCTATACCCTGAAGCCAGGGACAGATCCCAGATGCTTTTAATCTGGGTTTTGTTTTGCTTAGTTTTGTTAAGCAAAAATAGTCTGTTTAAGTAAAAAATATATAAATATGTATTTTTAAAGGCTAAGCCGGTTGATTTAATAAACATGTTGGAGTTGTACTTAGATAGACTTCTCTCCCTGATCCTCATGCCTGTTGCTGTTTTAAATGGGAGTGAGTCTGGATCCTAGATACAGTCGTTCTTTCAACTCCAACTTGCTTCCAAAGTGGATTTTTCATCCTCCACGTTTTTGGGACACATCTTCCTTTTCCTGTACAGAGGCAGAACTATGAATTTTACAAAATTAATTTTTCTTTTTTTTTTCTTAGCATACCTGCCACCGTCAAGAAACAAAGTCACTGTTTCTAGTGGGGAGGTAGTGCTTTACACATACAATCACTTGGTTTTACAGTATAAAGTATGTGAAGGTCTTTGTATGTCTTACTGGTAAACTATTCTGTTTCCTGTGGCGCCAGGTATCCCTTATCTCACTGCCTGTGTTTTGTACTTCTAGTTATTCTCCAAATGGGAATGGAAAGGATTGCTTTGGGTGTTTGTCACTGTTGGGGCAAAAGGACATGTTACCATTTTTGTTTGTCTAGAACTATGCACTGGCAACTCATAGTATTAATCAGAGGACTGAAGCAGCTAAGTGTGGGAAAACTGTATTACTTCAGGGTTCATTGCATGGCTTTTAATACCTCCCTGTCAGAGGATTCTGAAGTTAACCTAGTTAAGAATTTTGAAGTTAAGACTGCATGTGACAGTGAAAAAACACTGTAATAGAGAATTTCTTAGTTATGCTGGGTGGTCAAGTTAACAAACAGGAAAAAATACTGTTTTATTTGTGCAATTCAACAATCAAATAGCATTAATCCTTTTTTATTGAATTTCGTTACAAAGAAGATAAAGACATACAGTGTGTGTAGCATTCTATATGCCCAGACCTCAGCTGAAAGCAGTAAAGGAAGTAATACTGAAAGTGGCCTCACCACTCTCCTCTAGCTGGTTTTCCCTGCTCTATGAACACTCTAGGATTCAGAGTGGAAATGAAAAATTCTAGGTTTCACTTCTAAGCCTGTAGAATATGCAAAACAAAGTGAGATAAAATGTATTGGTTTAAAGGTGCTCCAGTGCAGCTCCATTTTTAGGACTGATAAGCAAATTGCTGTGGGATGCACAGAACTTTCAGAATAGTGGAGGGCAGTGCAGAAAAAAGTGAAGTGTCTGAACTTTGTATCTTGATTTTTGCTGTGTTTGGGATACGTAGGGCTTGTTCTTAACATGATTAATTTGTGTATATATATCCAATTTTACACTGCTTTTTATTAAAAAAAGATACAAAGTTATAATCTTTCTGTGCTTTGAAAGACTGATGCCAACAGCATCTTCATATGTTTTTCCATCTGTCTCAATTAGGAATGAATGGTTAACATCCCAGTGAGGAAAAAAAACCCAACCCAAAAAATTAGTTCCTTTTTGTAGTTTTGGCTTTAAAGACCCTTTTTAAACAAGTGCAATAGTCCTGAGCAAAGTTTTGAACTTTTGCTGTAGAAAGACATACTGCTGATGTTGAAAAAAGGAATCCTTTCTTCAACTATTGAAAACTTTGCACCAAGTGCATATTAGCTTGGGGTTGTTTGTTCTCTAAATCCTCAGTTAAAAAACGTTTGTTGTCTGGGAAGAAGTTGTATTTCTATTACTAGCCTCAATATTTAAAATATTAAGAAACAAGGTTGATTCTATATCACTTAGCATTGTAGCTATCTGTTTTGAATGATGGCGGATAGTGCCTTAGGTATTTCTTACAATGAAGCTTATTTTCCTGGTTATTTATTTATTTTTATCTTTTAATTTTTCCAGTAGGTGTAGTGCCATAAAAAGTAACAGTTTGCCAGGCTTTGAGACTGAAGCCTGTACTGAGCAGAGCAGGTGTAGCACTGGCAGCCAGTTCCGCCAGGCAGTGGCAAGACTGTGTCTGTCTCACTGAATGTGTGCCCATGGGAAATATCAGTGTTGCTGTTTGTATCTTGATTATTGCTTAAGAAATAAAAATTGTTCGCTGTCAGGTGTGGGACACTTCTGGAATGAAAGATATATAGTGTTACTTGAGCACCATGGTCTCAACAGCTGTCACTATTAGTTCTTAGTGTGAAACAAATAATTTTGACTGGTTACCTAAAGCTGAAACCATTTATCCAATTATTGATAGTGGAATTAATGCACATCTTAGTAGCTTTCCTAACAGCTGACCAAACTGTTCATTTACTACTGTGCATTGGTCATTTCTTTCTTGTAATGGAATAATTTTGTTTAGCATTAGTTTACGTATGTTCTGAGATTTGACTGGAATTAAGAAAGTAGCCTGTTAGTTTCCCATAATAATCCTATTTTCATAAAAGATCTGACCAAGAAAAGACAAGAAAACTTACTTTCTCAGAAGAGGTTAAAGATGAGAATAACAGGTTTTGGGAGGATCTTCACTTCCTTGAGATACTGTCATGTTACTTACTGGTGCATCACAGAGAGCTTCGAGTCATTGCAGTCTGTAATGGTCCAAGAACTGCCTTCCCACGTTGAGTCTCCACTGGCAGTTGAGTTTGTGCTCATTTTTTTAAACGGGTCACACACGGAGATGGAGCAATGAGTACTGAAGAACAGGTGTCCACACTGCAATCAGGGAATGCCTTTGGTGGCCCCTTCACTCAGCTTCAGTATCAGTTCTTCCCCAAGGAGGAAAACCACTTTGTACTCCACATTAATTCTTACCATAATGAACCCTTCCCACACACAACATCACTAGTGGAGATGTAGCAAGAAATAGCTGTGAGACCTAAATGGCGAACAGTGATATTTTCCTGAATCATGGCTATGATTCTCATTGCATGGATGTTATTGATGGCAGTGTTACAGAATTATTTTCTGACAGTGGAATCTGTAAGTACAATCTGATACCAGCAGGGAGAGTCGCAGTTTGTAATTGCTGTAAAATTGCTCACATCCAGTTTGTTATTCCCATCTTTCAAACTCCACCCTACACGCTTGTTTTGCTCACCTGTTGTTGCAGCTTAGTTTTTGTCATACAAGCTCTAGGGGAACCCCTTGTCATTAATTCTGACTTTCTGCATTGTGTTACATCTGTTAAAATCTTTGTGGGTAAGCAAAGCACATTGAAGTAAGGGAATCCAAAATTTAAGTACTCTGAAGATAGATTTCCATGCTGGTTACTACTAATCAGATCAGACAGAGAGAAATTCTCTGTGCCACAAAAGAAGTAATTGATCTTGAGATAAAAGTCTTGAGTGATTCTTAGAGAAGTGTCACCACTGATTAAAGCAAGTGTAATTATGTTTATTTCCTTCCTCAAGAAGAATGGAATATGTAAGAAACCAGACTCTTGATTAATTTCATAATGAAAACACGCTTCTTTTTTCAGATGAAAGATCATCTCTTAAATAGCCAATATGTGTATTGAATGAAGTTAAAGATGTTTCTTTCTTTCATGGTTTTATAAAATTGTTGTTTACTTTTTTGAAGAATCATCAGTAGTAGCTTCAGGGACAAAAGATCCTTTATATGATATAAATTATATTTTGAGTAAGTATTCTTGGTTGATTCTGGCTGTAGAATTTCCCTGCATACAAAGTGATTTTGAAGAGCTGCTTAATCAAACCAATATTTTTCAGCTCTCCATCTTAACTCTTTTGATATGTCATAGATAAAGTAAATTTTTATGCTTTCATCCCAAATACATATTTACCAAAAGTACAAGTGGGGGTTTTTTTGTGTGGATAGTGATCACAGAATGCAAATAGATTTACTTTAAATAATGTACTCGGTGACAGTTGGTGCCTCACACAGGCTAGCGTTTAAAATCCACTATTGATGTGTAACTCTTGTGTATTCATGGCTGAAAATTTAAAATGTAAATTTACATGGGATTAGCCTCCAATTCAAAATTACCATTAATTGCTGAGAAACTCTTTTAGTTTATTTATTGTGAAGCTGGATGAAACCGGTGACGGACTAGAAAGAGAGGAGCTTTGCTTTAACATCTGGCTTCCCAAGGTGTAATAGCTCTTCTTGCATCAACTAGTACAATAGGAAAAACCACACAAATTGTTGGGCATACAGGCCCTTTTTCAGGTGTTGAACAATAGCAGCAAACCCTGAACTAGGGTTGCTGTTTCAGAAGACATCTACAGCCACTGCTGCAGAATAAGGGAAGTGCTGCTGCTGTGGCTTGTGCTCTCTGAGCCCTGGCAGTCATTAAAACTCCAAATAAACTAGGTTTAACTAAACCACCAAGAAACTAGTAAAAAGTTTTCTCCTGCTCTAGACTATTAAATGGACTTACAGATGGATCAACAAGCTCCAGAGTGGTGCTTCCCTTCTTTTTGGTACAACTGGTCTGTTAGATCAGCTCTGCTGTTCAGCTAACCATAGATTTAGGCCAAATTTGGAAGAGTTGCTGTAAGTTTATTTCAATTACAGCAATTAAATAGCTAATTTGATGAAAAGTGTGGCTATCATCTGTAAAACAAAAGGGATATTAGTATGGGTAGAAATTGTGAGGTAGTGCTCTGTGGGCAGAAGGAAAATAGATCATTCTCACCAGAACGCTGAAGGCTTTACCTGGAGTGTCACCATCCAGTGAGACAGTATCTCCAGTTAAGTCTATTATTTTTGATATCCAGAAGATCTGTGAACCCTCATTTCCATGTTTGACTTAGTGATCAGGACTAAGAAGTGGGGGATTCATTCTGGCACGGGAAGTCTTGATGATATCTGTGTAACATTGACAGAATAGCATAACTAGAACAGCATATATGAAGAAAACAGTTCTTTAATATTTATTGAAGGTAATCTCTTGTCTTCCTTTCTTGGATGCTTACTAGGCTGCTGCACTAGCAGTGTGTTTGGGTCACATGGACAAGAGTTGCTGGAGCAAGTTTGGTGTTCTGTGGCTCTGGACTACGAGGTACAAACTCTGCATCTGACTTCTTTCCTGGCAGTGGAGAACCCTCCCCACTCCTCCTGTCCAGCTGTCTTACACCTCGATTTCTCAGGCATCTCTGATATATAAAGAACATTTGCAGACACCTGCAAAACACTGGACTTTTGGATTTACAGTTTCCATCTTCTGGAGGGGGTGGGTAATATGAGATAACATTGATATAAAGTGCTGACTGAAATTTCTTACATGTGATGGTAGCTATTTACCATGTAGTTTTTACTGTAGGTTTTCGAAGGAAATGTCTTGAGTCTCATGAATCAAAGGCTGAATCCATAAAAATACAAATAGTTTAGAAGATTAGCTTTAGCTGATGAAAACTGCTGTAACTTAAGCTTCAGTTTGTCCACCTGACTTTATGCCAGCATTGTACATGCCTGTAGACAGAGTAACCACAAGTACTCCTTGTACTTACTGTAGTTAAGTTGCCATAGACCTTGCCTGAATTGCTTATAAAATTGTCAGTTACTAAATATTCCAAGAACAAGATTAGGGAGAAGTTGTCATTTTGCCAAGTTGAACAATGTTTTTGGTAACCTTTTCATTAAGCCAGGACCTCAAATTTGATTTAATTATTGCCTTGTATTATGAATGTATACATATATATATATATTCCTGTCCTTATGGAAATAGAAGTGTTTGATCTAAGTATAAGCCTTTGAAAAAAATAATCTAAGTTTATATATGTTCTTAGATGAGGTTGGTGAGCGTTTGCCAGTGACATTTTCCAAAGCCAGTGTCTGCAGCCAAGTCATTGAGCAGAACTTTCCCTTTCATTGTTCCTCCTTGAACAGCAGAGAGAACAAGCAAAGAACTTCGCTTCAGTGCTTTCTGGCTTGGTATTGATTCCATTTGTTCATTCAGGTGAAGTCTATTTGACACGTGCAGAAGTCAAACTGCTGACAATGTAAACTACACGGAGCCATAGTAAGTCAGCAGTAGAATTCTTGTAGTTTGGAAATAGTTACGTGTATAAATTAAACTGTTCTGATATAGCTAAAGGGCCAAAATTTTAGGACATTTCTTATTTTAGGTCGTTGGTGCGACCATAATTTATCTGTTGTAGTGCTCCTCACTTCTGTTCTTAAAAGGCTTTTGCCCCAGCACTCCCTTATCACCTGCAGTAGAGTGTAGAATGGGCACAGAGAAATGCAGGAAGACAAAGGATAGCGTCAGCTCAGAGAAGTTCAGTGCTGCCTTGGAGGAGTAGTATCTGCCTGTCTTGGATACTAAATTACTGGTTTTTGCTGGGTAGGTAATATAGGTCAGGGGTTCACAGATGGCCTTTCATTCTCTAACAGTTGCGAGACACATGTAGCCGAATTTGCCGTCATTCTGACATCACCAGTACAACTGAAATCATGTGAAACAGAGCTGTTTACTGAGTCCTGAAAAGTTGAGCCTTAGAACATCAGGTGTATGGAGCTGAAGAGTACTTGAAACAGTTTGGACCTAGACTTCTTATGTCTTCCTTTCCTGTATCTGTAAATTATGGCTACCAGTGTTGTCTTGTTGAATAGGTTTGTGGAGAAGATTCTTTTATTACTATTTGGGGAGCACTGAAATACTGGAGGAATGAGTGGGTATGAGTGTGTGTGATATCAAACACCTGGGATTAAAATACTAAAAAAAGCCTAACTGTCTTTTCTACTATTTTGTTTGATAGTAAATATACATTCATAGTATTAAAACCAATGCTGCAGTTCACATATGCAAAGGCACAGAAATTTTTCTGCAATTCTTTTGAAGTCTGTAATTTTTACTGAAGTTATACTAATCTCGTCAGGCCCCATTTAGATATGGAATTCTGTTGAGTTCGGCTTCATGGAGATGTGTAAGAGATTGGTTTTGCCTAAACGTTGAGTATTTAAACAAAGGAATATAATGGACAAATTGAGTTCAGGGAGAGGCATTAGTCATACAGATACATTTTTCCGTAATGTGCTTGGGTGTGCTGCTTGGAAGTACAAAGGTGCTATTTTATTTCTTAAGGGAATTATGCATTGAGGTGCATCTATGTAATTTTTAAGCAGATGTAAGCTCCTTCTGCCTGAGCTTGAAGAAACTAAGAAGATATCTGCTGATGTTTAGTGTAATATAAAGACAGAGTATATTTGCTGTGGCTCAGTGCCATGGTAACACCGTTAGGGTGTTACCCTGAACAGAACCCTGACTAGAATATGGTTTATAGCCAGCTTCCAACACAGACATATCTTGCTGCTAGTAGAACCATCTTGCCACTTTTCTTGTCATTGAAACAAACAAGATTCATTAAAAATACTTTATTAAAACAAGGAAAATGTTCTTTAGGGAGCTGGGACAGTGATCCTATGGGTGAGTTCTGAATATGGAATTTGCATGAAGAAAGACAGAATTTAGGGATGAACTAGTGTTAAGTGTAGGACAATAGAAAGAAACCTACAATACTTGGACCTGGACAATGTAGAGCCTTCTCCTATACATCAGTGAGTGGGGTGTTATTGATCCTGCTTAGTGGAGTAGGTGAAATTCACATTGTTCACAGCAATAAACCTACACATTCCTTGAAAGTGGCCATTGATAGTTAAATGTTGATTCCTCTACTTTCCTACCAGTAAGAAAAGCATAAATGTTGCTGAGCATGCTGTATTGAGCTAAGCCTCAGAAGTTTGCTTTGCAGGAGCTCTTTGTAGGTTAGAGTAGATCAGACAGCTCAGTGTGGTGTTACTCTAGCAGTGGTAGAACATTGGCATTAATTACTGTGACCATTCTTACATGAAGTGTTCCATTGCATCTCTGGCTCATTGTACTGCTAAGCTGTAGGAACTTCCTTCTAACTGCTTTCACTTCTAAGTATTTTGTGGGCTGCACAGGTTTTAAATAGTGACTAAAAAACCTGATGCTCCATTGTTGCTCATTTTATCATGTTACCATGAGCATCAATCCCTTGGAAGTCACCAGCTCTCTATGCCTCAGTCTCTAGACCTATACCAAATACAAGGAAAGCAATTATTCCATTTCGGCTAAACAGGGCAGGGAAAAGCAGCTGCTGACTGTGCAGTTGCTGCTTTTGTCTCACCATCAACCAAACTTAATCAGTGTAATATGACCAGGAGCTCCAGAACTTTTTTGAGTGGTCCTAACACAGGAGAATTCTCTGAAAAAACCTCTTTTGCAGCTTGTGCTTTTATTTGTTTGGAACATGCACAGATGCAGAGGAGATGTTTAGGCTGTATTCCTTCCCTAGAGGAAAGACAGCAGATCAGATCTTTGCAGGATACCAGTTTGAAGTACCTTCCTAGGTAGGATGTCCCTGCAGGAGTGAACTGCATTGCGATCACCTGCACCAGACATTACCGGACTCAATGACTAAGAGTCTTCCTCGAAGTTGTTTTCCTGTAAGCAAGTAGGTGCTAAATATTTTCATTTGAGGGGGGCTGGAGTTGCTGTCTGTGTAAGCATATGCTTACAGTCATTTGTTTTTTAGGTCTTACGCCTGTGCTTTTCTCTGCAATACTTCTGAGTTAGCAAGGCTTCACATTCAGGGATCTATTTTTTCATTGTCCCTCTCTTTTCTTTGCATGTTCCTGCTTATCTCACAAACACAAGGAACTGATCGAAATCCAAGTAGAAGATAAATTTTGGAATAAGAAGAAACCTGCGTATGCTGAAAGGAAATCACAGAAGGATTGTTGAGAAGAATCTAGAGTACAAGTTCTGGTATGAAATTCTAAATATTTTCCTTGGAATTCAGGTCACTGTCTGCCCTGGAAGACAAACCTTGCTTAGCATAGATTATAGCATGTAAAATAGTTCCATCGAGTCTGTTCAGGCCAGGCAAAGATTACTTTTTACTAGAAAAACTGTATTTAAATGGGTTCAGATTAGCATAGTTCCTACTGTGTTGTACATGGTATCCACTAAGATACATTTCATCCTTTAACCAAATGTTGAAGTGTCTTACATGTAAGAAAACCTTTTTGTATGGAAACTAGCCACAAAGTCTGTCAACTTTCTAGTGCTGGATTTTTTGCCACTGTTAGAAATGTTTTGAGTAGGATTTTTTTACTTCTTTAAGATGTAGGAAGGAAAACCATTTGTAAATACTATGTGATATGCATTCTTCAATCTCCACAATATAAAATCAAAAGACAACTCATTTTTTAACACTGAAAAGGTTGAAATATTGCACATATTTAAATGATGCTGTATATGTATTCACCTAGAAAATATGTTGGTCTATTTCTGACTCTATTTCCACTGAAGGCACTAGCAAGCATTCCTGCTAATTTAAAGGCCCACAATTTGAATCCTTTACACTTATTGCAGAAGTTCTAAATTTAAATATGTGAATTTGCACAAAGCGAGAAAAAGAGTCTTTCATTTAAATCAGATTATTAAAACCCAACAAATTTTGTTTAAATTTAGAAAACCTCTATTGCTCTTTGTTCTCTTCCATAGCACTAAAATTACATATTTTTTTTAGTCTTAATTATTTCCAGAATTGTGCTACACAAAGACTCGTCAGGCCAAAACCAGGTACATTTGCATTACAAGTTGAGTAACTGGAATCAGTGACATAATCCTGGAGAAATGGCTTGATTATTTTTAATCTTATGTAGATGGGCTTTCTGGTACAATTTCAAAACCTTTCTCTGTATAAGTGCAGGACAGCAGACTGGAAGGTCTCTGTGTATGTTTTCCATATCCTAAGTGCCCTCACATAAAAACACCTGCTTGTTGTCTGCTGAACTGCAATTCAAGCCATGATCTCACTGTTTGCTAAGTGCCAGCTTCAGCTGGTGTGAAGTGCTGCCACCAGAAGTTTGCTGGTTCTGTGTTCAGGGCAATCAGAAGAAAGAACAGAGAGCAGGGAGAGGAGAAAGTCATGACAAAAGTAGTTTACCAATACAACACAAACCCTTGAATAAGGACCAGTGCTTTGGTAGAAATGAAATGGAGACATAATCTGACACTGTTCTTACAGTAATATAATTGTGTTTTTCCGACAACAGACACTTGATTCAAATGTAAGGCTAGAGTCAGCTTAATTATGAATCAAAAAAGCGTCATAAAGGAGGTGGAAGCAAAACTATGTAAATGGAGGGGGACTAAGCATTCATATTTACCAACTCCTTCCATGCATCAAACTGCAGAAATAAGTCTGCAGTGTTCAGTTGTTCATGAGGGAAACAGCAGAAAATATCCATGGGAGTAATTCTAAGATTCATCTATTCCATATAAATGTAATTAAGCTCCCTGACGTTAGATGAGTTCAAATAAAAGTCTTGTACACTTCCATGTGCATATTCCAGATCTAAGATAATAAAACAGAAGAATAGGATAGATAGCAAAAGAGGAATCACTATGTAGAAACTATTTGTAGGTTCTATTTACAGAGTGCCTCATTCTTCCCTTACAAAGCACAGACTTCTAAAGGAGTTTTGAAGGGTCATGGTATAATCAGCTGCCAGTGTCAAGGGGAGACAAAAGAATGAAGGTAGTCTCAGATGAATGGGCAAGGGGAATATCAAGCAGTTGTTGAATTACATTGATTCAGTGGTGGTTAATGCTGTGATCACCACTCATTCCGAACTTGATTGTGGCAATTGCATGTCAAGAAGGATGCAGAAAACTTGAAAGGAGTACATAGAAGACCTAAAAGAATGATCAAGTTCTTGGGACACATGCTTTATCATGAATGGTTGGGGACACAGCTTAGTAGAAGTAAAGTTAAGGTGGCACTTGCAGACAGTAATCAAGCCATTTCTTGATATTATCTTTAATGAACTGAGTGGAAACATTTGAGATAATGTAAGTCATATTAAAACCAGAATATTCAGTCTTGCTGTTTAAAAGAAAATCAAATTACTGTATCTTAGCAAGTGAGTTAATAAAAAACAGAGTAATTCAGACTATTATTAAGGATTTTTAATTTTTTTCTTAATATTTGGAACTACTAATGATTGTAATAGGTCACTCTTTACAATAGGAAATTAAGAAGGATGTTTTAGTCAAAATAATCTGTTGAACTTCAGAAGAAAATTGATCCTATGGTTGGTGTTGGTTTTTTTTTAGTGCAGCTAAGATTAGATGATTAGTGGCCTTTTTTCACTTGATATGTATTACAGTAAAGGTTGTGCAGTCAGTCTTTGCTGTAACTTTTAGTAGTTTAATTGCACACAGTCCTGGCAAAGAGTTCTTTGTGCAATTACCTGAAATTCTCCAGAATCCAGATTGCTAACTCAGAAAAAGCAGAATAGAGGGACATCTATGTCGAAAGGACAGCAGGATGGTGTTAGTCAGGTGAGACCTTTCCAAGTACAGCACATCTAGTGTGGTTTGTCACCCCTTTACAAAGGCATGATAGGGTCCCTTGTAAAATACCTGGCTATTTAAAATTTAAATGCTCTTTTATCTTCCCTTTTGGTGGGTAGTATTCAAGAAGTATGTGGAAAGTGAAGCAACAGCTAGTCCTGTAGCTCTACAAAAGATAGCCCTGGGATACAAGGGAGAGCTGTGTACTGTATTTGCATAACACGTTGGTCTCAAAGTAGGTTAGACATCTGCTTAGCCATTTAGTTTTCTGTAAAAATACTGTTCCTTGTTTGTTCTGTATTAAACCCTTCTCCATTTATATTTTTATGTTCTTTAAAAACAAACCTAGAAAAGATGTGTTGTTTTAACTATTAATAAAAACAAACTAGCCTAAGGTGCAGAATGGTCCAAGATCAGCGTTCCAGAAGAATTCTTTCAGAAAGAAGGAAGTCAGACTCGATTGAATGTCTCATATTTATTTTTAAAATAATATGGTTAGAGAAAATAAATATTGTGTGGAAGTGTATGCTCAGCTTCCCTAAAGTAACACAAGGGTGTATGTTGTGTAAATAGAACACATGCTTAGGAACCGTAAGAAGTCAGGATTCCTATTTTTTTGTTTTCTTCTCTTCATCATGGCAAATTTTTTTCATACCACTGACAGAAAATAAATATTTTGTTATGATCAATAAATATTCCTGTTAATAACCACATTCTTTAGCCTCTCTTAATACTATATTTCAGTGGTATGCAAAATAGAGCTTTGCTTCATATGTACAGTAATCTTTAAGCCCCTTTAGGAGATTCTCAGTTTGCTCTAAGAAGTAGATTAAACTAGTTCTGCAGTTCTTCACTATTCATAATGTTTTTCATATGTGACAGCAATGCAATGTTTATTTTAAGAGTCAAAAGCCACAGGTTCAAATCCCCTTAAAGTCAATAGGGAAAATTGCTTGCAATTACTTCTAACTTAGAGCCTGTACATTTTGATTTCTATTTTACCCATAAAATTGATGTATGAAAATCTAATGCTAAGTGTTTTTTTATTTTTGATGTAATACAGCATTTTAGAGCTCAGTGAGAGGACATTAAGAATATTCAGTAATACAAATGGTACCTTTCTATGAATGCAGTAAAAGTAACAAGTATCTGTGGGATGACACCCAAAAATACTATCATTTCTATCTAGTATATTCTCGTCTAACAAAATATTCAATAACTTGATATAAATATCTGTCTGTTATGAGATCACACCATAAATCTCTATGGTTTCTTATAATGTATTTATTACCATATAAATGAAACATCTTCCAGCAGCACAGTAAACAATGTCCCAAACATCTGCCACATTCTTTTCACGCATCCTCTCCTCGGGGAGAGAAGCATGTACAGTTCATGGCCATGTCTTGGTAGAATTTTTGTGTTTAGTTTGGGGCAAGTGTGTTGAAAGCATTTATGTTGACAACTCCTAATCAATGTATAGTGTTACACAAAATTATCCTGATTATGCTGATTGACCTATAGGCAAACTGGAAACTGAGCTGGATGCTGCCTGGGTAAGCACTTCACCTGGCAGCCAGCCCACACCTGCGTTCTTTCCATCCCTCAGAGATGTTGGTCATGTCATACCGCGCACATCTGCAACTGGCCATGGAGAAATGGGACAGCAAACATCTGCTTGTAACACAAGTACAGGCTTAGTCATGTCACAAGTGTGCATAAACCCCCAATGCCTACTTGTACATCACCAGGCAGCACAACAGAAAGGTGGGAAATCACTAATTTTATTGTGTTATTTTTGTGGGTTAAGCCCAGTAGGCAGCTAAGCACCACAAATTGCCCCCTCATTCACCCCCCATCTCTTCCCCTAGAGATGAGGGAAGAGTAAAAAGAAGAGAATTTGGGGGTTGAGGTAAAAAAAAAAAAGTTCAGAATTTTATGAAGTGAAGGATAGATGAAGGATGAGAGAAAGGAAAGAAGACAAGTGGGACAAAGGCAATCACTGTCCACATCCCACAGGCAGACTGGTGAACAGCCACCTCCAAGGAAATGGCAGCTAATATCCCTAAGCCCTCCTGTTTTCCATTACTGTGACTGAGCAGGTGTCACGTGGCATGGAATATCTCCTTGGTTAGTTCAGATCATCTGCCTGGTTGTGTCCTCTCCCAGCGTGCTGCACCCCCCCAGCCTCCCCTGTGATGGGAAAGGGACAATGCCTTGGTGCTGTCCAAGCGCAGTTCAGCAACACGTGTTTGGCATTGTCAGCATGGCTTTGGTCAGGTAACTAAAAACCACGTGAGCTGCTGGCAAGAAAGTTGATTCTGTCCTAGCCAGGCCCAGTACAGTGATTTAGCAGGATGACCTAGGAAGCATCTGAGAATTAAGCTATAAAAAGCTGTAGAGAGCATCTGAATAAGAAAACATTTTTCAGGAAGGAAGAATTCAGATATCTATTTTATAGATAACCTTGATGCTTTTGAGCACATTTCATAGGTCTCATGGTGCTGGAGATGAATATTTCTAACTCAGACTGAGAAGAAAATCCACACATAAAAGATATTCAAGGTACATATTTGTGTGTCCCACTGAAGTTGCTCAAGCTTTGAAAGAATTAAAAAATAAGAATTTATATTTGTCTTGGACAAAAGTTTGTATTTAGGTCAGTAAGTACTCTGTTTCTTACCTTTCACTGCAGAAAACAGACTACTTATACAGTTGTGTGCCTTACATAATCCTCAACTTTTCTCTAACTAGAGTATCAATTTTCTTGTGCAGGAGCCTTTTGGATGTTTTGACTAAACGTCTTATGTTTCTTCCTACTCCTGTCTAACATAATGCATTCCTTTTTTTTAGAGAAATGAGATCTGAAAGATCATATTTGGCATTAGTCTCTGGTGGAACTGAATTTTTTGCTGGAACCTACCGAGTTTTGCAGGTTTACTCAGTGCTGTTTTGGGAATAGAGAGAAAAAAGGTTGCTGTTATTTTCGTTGACACAGAGTCTGTAGGGATGTAAGCAGTCTAGCATTCCTCATGTGAGTAGTTTTCTTTACATAACAATGCTTGAATATTGTGTGAAAACTTTATTCTTTCCTCATCTCTGCTCACATGCTCATGAAGTGAGTCTCTGACTCCTTTGTGAAGTAGAGAGTTTGCTTGAGTGCTTATGAAGTATTGGAAGTATTTTAGATAGAATGGAAGGTACTTACAGTGTCTACCCATCCTGGGTTTGGGAGGTGTGAGGAAGGGACTAGAAAAAAGTACAGAAATTTGGCATTCTCAAATGAGCAGTGCAATGGTCATCACAACCTAAGCAAACAGAACAAAACACCCTTGGGACTATAATGCAATCGTTGTGGCTTTAGGACTGAGAGGTGCAACAGAGCTATAGACCAAAGGACCACTTCAGTTCTGAAAAGTCCACAGGCTTCCAGCACATTTGTATTGGATAATGCACTGGAATTTTCTCACATGAGGATTACAGGGGTTAGAAGGCATGACACTGTTCTCCCAGTTATCAATGCACTGTCGACACTGGTGGTATCCTTTATTTGATGTCTTCACTCCTGGTTATTGGGAGATTGTGGGAGTTGCGTGTGTGTGGACTGAGAGTGGTTTACAAGCACATTTCTAACCATGCTGCAAACAGCAATGATGGAGATGTTATATTTAAACCTCACTGCAGAGTGAATCTGTAATAGCGTTCTTCCATTTCCAACCAAAAATATTTTCGGTTAATTACAAACATAAAATGAGACAGTATTTCTGTTTCAGTGAGTGATTATGAATATTAACTGCTGCTTTGTAAATGAGCGTAACTGCATTTTTATTTCCTTTTTAATAAGCAATGTATAGCTGTAGAACACTATATCAGCACTAGACGTGTATTAACGAACAATCTCTTCATCACAGCAGAGGTAAAAGTACATTTAAATACATCACAGAGACATAAAAATAACTTGTTTCAGGAAGTCATGATGGTATTGTGTGGGATTAGGCTGTGTAAGCAGCAATATTCATGTTCATGAGATGTTTGTTAATATGAAAAAGATGAGTTGATGGGTCTGAATCTTTGTCATCTTAACGGGTCATTTCCTCTTGATTAAAACCAAATTCAAACACGCAATTAAAACACAAAGTTCAGTTTCAGTGGCAAGCATATAAAATTTTGTATCTATAAATACACAGACACATACTATATAAGGCATAAAGTTCTGAAGAATCCAGCTTTTTATCTTCAAATATTTTATCTTGCAAAATGTTTTACTTGCCTCCATATGCTGAAAATTTGAGACTTAACTCTTAATTTTTTACCAATCCTGTTCTAACTGCCAATATCTTGATTAGTTTTAGGAGCTGGCATCAACAGCAGTATGAGGCAAAATGTAGGTTAAGTGCTCAGTATGGCTATTTTTTAAAATCTTTCACCTCAGAGATTAGGTGTCTGGTTTAAATGCATGTCAAATTAACATTCAGATGAAGACTAATGTTGTGATTAACGTATTGTATTGGAATTTGAGAGTTGGAGGTTTAATTCCTAGGCAGTCATGTCTTCCTATGTGGCTGACATCAAAAATTTATTAGGAAACAGCTAGAAATATTTTAGTCTTTATGTAAAACAGGCTCAGTAATGCATCCTTTTCTTAACATAGTTGATGTTGGAGATTTTTTAGAGCAGATGGACTCTCAAAAGGGTATGTTTCCACTGCAGCTGAAGGTATTAGCTGAATGGATATATTTGGATATATTTGGCCTAAGTGTAATCTAGCCAGTTTTGTTCAATACCAGTAAAAATAGTGTCAGGTGTTTCAGAAAATGGGACCAGCTTGCCCTGGACCTTGTGTAACTAGATTCTGCTGACATATCTGTTCACTTCCATTATTAATAGGGTTAGCTAGTTTAGAATCTGCTTTTCCCTTTCAAAAAAAAAAAAAGACATTTTATTTTTATCAGCTTTTGTTTTACTCCTTTACTAAATACTGCAGTCAAGCTTTAGACTTTCTTCTGATTTTTTTTCCTGTAGAGGCAAGCATTTTCCATCCTCTCCCTTCCCTTGGCGTTCCCTGCCCCAATATACACAGACTCTTCCTTTATGCACAGAGGCCCAAAAGGCACACCTCTGTGGTTCTCTTGTTCAACAGAGCTCTTTTACTGGGGAATACTAGCTGACAGTTGCCCCAGAATTCTGTGGTTTTGAAGACAAGACACATATCAAAGAAATAGGGATCTCCATCATCTTTTGTCTATGCTAAATAAATCACAGTATTTTGGTAAGTGGTTACAAGTTTATTGTTCTTTGGCCACTAAGTGCCATTTAAATTGGCTCCTGTTTACATCAGTGACAGTGGTTTGGACAATAACACCACTGAGAGGTCATGTTCATAGCGAGGATGTTTGCTCTAACAAATTCATAATATTGACTTCTTTTACTGAGTAAAAATTGTATGTGAAGATTTGGACACATGTTCCTAGAATCCAGAAAAACTATGGAGCTACTTTTTCCTTCTTTGAAAGAGTGGCTGGATGTAAACTATCTAAAACAAAACAGTATGCTTTTTATTTCTCTATGGCTGTCTTTATGTAGTTTTGTTAGCACCACATTAATTGTACCAAAAACATTTGTTTTCAGGAGTGTTGTTGAGTTTCTCTGCTGAAATTCCTTAGTTTGTCCTTATTGACTGAGGAACACTAACATGAAATAGGATTATAAGAAAGCAGTACCTCATCTTGGCTGTTTTCAGCTGTTTGAGTTTTTTGTACTATTCGTTGATATATAAAGAAAAAGGCAGGGGGAAGGTATTGCTTCACTGGTGCAAATGTGGAGAAAAACAGGTGCAATGAAGAACATTGTGTAGCATATATCAGGTAAAACTGTAAATTGCCAGTCTGTGTTTGAAAGTATCTCTTTTAGATATATTTTGTAACAATGGTTTCTGTCATGATTTTGGTAAGTTGATGCATAATGGAAGACACAGCCCCCAAATACATATTTTAGTTCCTGACTGATAGAGGGTTATGATGGCACCAGTGTTTCTGACAAGTTTAAAAGACACAGGATAAAACACTAGACAGAGTTCCAGATTTCTCAGCAGGAAAAATGTAAATCGTCTTAATTTTATTCCTGCTGAGCTGTGGCAACCGAGGTCTTGTATTTAAATGTGAATTATTAAATAGACAGCATGATGATGATAGGAGCAGACTATGTGTTACATGTATCAACAAGTTCTCATAAGCCAAATACCTTGTCAAAATTTCATATTCCCATCTATGCATTTGTGATAAAGGGAAATAATTGTAAGAGTATTATGCCTTTTATTCTTAAAAGCTTCCCCAGGATATTAGATTAGGGAATGGAGTGAGATTTGCCATATAAACTGATAGGTGAAACCTCCTAGCTTTACGCCTCTAGAACCTAAACTTAGAGCACTGAAGAAAATAGTCACATCTGAAAAAACTCAGTAAAATGCATACAGATTGTGGTAATGTAGAAAGGTCAGAAACTGGATATCTTTAGCAGAGTTTATCATTTGCTTTGGAAAACCATTCTTGAAATGTATTTAACATTTACGGGAGCTCAGCTCATTATAAAATGTGAAAAATTTTGCAAGTAAAAATGTTCAGGGTATGTTTGTGCTTTTTCAAGTGTGTTGATATAGTGAAAAGAAAAAGCAGCTGGCAACCTGAAGCTGAGCTTTTATATCTGTGATAAATCTCATCTCATAGAGTCTCTTAGTGTTTGACAGTCACTATAGGATTTGGAACTCTTGCAATGCAGATTAGAAATAGCAGCGAGGTATGAAACAATAGTAAAGAATATCGATGCATGCTCTCTGCTGATTTTATACACCTTTGTAAGATATAAGGAGGTGACTGTTACGTGTATCTGTACATTGTTGCATGGACTTCCATACTAAGCTTGAGGAAAGCTGATAGTTGTGCATTTTAATGAGGACTGTAGGCTTGCACACACTGTGGGCATGCATAGAATCCAGGCCTAAAGATGAAATATAAATATAGTTAATCTGCCATTTATGTATAGATATCCCTGCAGGGGAACATAGTGAGTTTATCAAGAATGTGATTCTTTTTGAGGAGGAAATAAAGATCTGTTTTTCTAAATACAAAGCAAAATTTTTAATACAACAATACAATTTATACATTTTTCAGACTTTTTCATTAAGTGCCATTATATATTTAAAGACCAAAACAGATATTATTTTGTTGTATTCAAACATCTTGATCTCTAGAAGAGCTTTGCCTCTACTGGTATGCTTAACAATTCATTTTAGACTCAAAAGCATGTAATCTCCTGAAGTATTAGCTACATTTCTCACCAACATTTTCTTCCTACAGAATTTTCTAGCAAAGCAGTCCACAATTATGTCTGGTTGATGAGACTGAACAACTTAGAAATGTGAAAATGAGCTTCAGCAGACAGTACAATTTTGTATATCTTCTTTGCATTCTGAGAGGGAGGGACTCTGCCCTGCTCTGTTGAGAGCCCTAAACACAGAGAGCCCAAACTGCCACAGCATGCTCAGCTAAAAGCCACATGATCTCATTAGCACTGCACTGACCCCAAACTTCCAAGTATTACAAGAGGAAGTTTAAGATGCAGGGATGGGAAACGTGGTCTCACAGCTTTTGGTTGTGCTCAATCTGATCAACTGCACATAAACCAAGAATATGTTGTTTACATGCAGGCAGAGTCTGAAGGCCAGGATTTTGTAATTGAAAAAAAAAAAAAAATCAAACTTTTTTTGCATACTTGAGAATTGTTTTATACGTATTTTCTTTAGAAAACTCAGTGATGATAGTGTCAGATGCTGACACCACTTATGCGAACTTTTTTTGGTTCGTGCAGTCATGGGACTGAGGTTGGGAAAACCAGCAGTCGACTTCCTAAGCTAATGTCACTGCAGAGCTGGCATATGATGCCAAGTTATGGACTGATTGCTCACTTGAGAATAGGTTCTGGCTAGAATCCTGAGTTTGTCTCTTCTCAAAACTAGCACATTATTCACATGAAGAATCAACTAAATGTATCTGTTTCGCTTAATTTGTCCCATTAGCATAGTGGATAAAAATTATTAGAATTTCAAGATAATGCTTTCAGTGAAATGTTATATGGAGTGACTCTAATTTGTTAATGGGAACTGTTATAAACATCTAAAATACATAAAGAACTTCTATTATTGCTTTTCCTTACGGCAAGTTTTTTATCTAACTCCGTAAGCCAAATTCCACAGTGACTATAGTCATATGATTGGATGGACTGCATCACATGGAACATGTAGCTACGCAGATCTTGACTCTGTATATACATATATATATGCTAAATTGCTGTCAAAAAAGATCATAGGATGATGTGAAGTGTGGTATCTCAGTCTGGCCCCTATTTTCTCTTAGTTTATCCAGAAGAAACATTCTCTGTTTTACGAGTTAAGATTAAATTCAAAGTGTCTGTGTTAGGTTTTCTCCAACAAAGGTGATTGTTTTAATGGGCTGACAAAGTGACAGTTCCTATGAATGAGTCTCATGCAGTTCAAATGAAATAGAGTCCACCCAACACTGTGTTATTAAGTTAAAGGTTTTATTTGTGAGAGAGCTGGAAATAGAACTCCTGTTGAAAATTGATTGGAGTAGAGTAGTTAACACCCTAAGACATTGTGAACATCATTAATTTGTCTTGTAAAAGATGAGGCAGTTTGGTTGCTACTTTTCTATTTCCTTTCAAGCCTCTTTGTTTTCTGATTCTGCCATCATAGCGGGCATGAGTAGATTTGTTGAGGATTGCTTTTGCTGAGCTTATTGAAGTTTTAAATTTGTTTTGACTTAAGATCTAGTAGCAAGTTTTGTTTTTAATTTGTAGTGCAAGTTGATTGCATAATTGTGAAGCTGTTTGACATGTGTGATACAATTTGATTTGCATTCCTGCCAGTTTTCAACTGTAAGAAACAAAATCTGTTAGTAACAATTTTAGTGGGAGTCATTGGAGGCTTCTTACAGTTCGTTTTCATTGTTTTCATTTGTCTTTTAATTTCATGGAAATTGAGAGATGACACTCTATAAAACTACTTGAAGATTTCAGGTTATTTTTTAGCTGAGCTGGTATATGTTGATGTAAGTGGTTTTGATAACTTGAGAGGGAAAAAAAGAGTGGAAAAATATTATATATAATAGGTATTTTTATATAGTATATGTATAAAATACAGTATAGTATGAAAGAGGCTATATATTACTGACAGAAACAACGATTTTTTTTTAAAGTAATAGAATTATAGCAAGTAACCATTAGGATGTTTTGTGAAAAAGCATAGACTACATTGTGACTTGATTAGCAAACTTGAAACCTATGTTTATACTGTTACAGAAATACTTTTCCCCAGAAGGATACATATATTGAATTGGCAAAGTGTTTGCTCTATGACCTACAGATCCTGGAAGTCTATGGAGGAGACACAGTCCTGCCCATGCAGTCAACAGCTGTATCATGCTGGCCTGTGCGTGTGTACAGCACTGGAATTTTTCTGAAAATGTGGCTCTGATTGTCACTGATTGATTTATTTTTTTCCATTGTGGAGTAGCAGAGAGACTTGAAGTAGCATTAATTCCAGGGCAGATTTTCTCTGGAGAAGCCTCAGAATAAGCAGATGATACTTTTGTAGAGAGCAGAGTAAAAGGAAACTGAACTGGCAGAAGCATATAATCAGATACCAATGGGTAAAGTAATTAAGAAGTATTAGAGATTATACAATATTAGAAATGGCAACATAGGTGTGATTTCCATTAATTCAGAGACAGTCTAACGAGCTCTTCAGCAGAAGTGAAGTAACTGGCCAGAGACCAAAAAGTAATTCTGAAGACACAAGATGTTTGTGGTGCAGGGACAACACCTGATTAAGAACCAAGGCATTTATGCATCTTCCTTAAGATGTCACCAAAGAACATCACCATTAGTTGCTCTGCTTACACAGACTTGCTAGATTCTGTACTTATACAGGATTGCTAAAAATTTATATAAAACATAGGTCTGTAAAAGACTACTTTGGCCATGCCCTGTGGTTCTCCACAATCACAGGCAACTCTGAAATAATGTCTGCTCCATTGCAGCCTACAGAACGTACCAAGAAGCACAAAACTTTCTTTTCAATACCCTCTTAAAAGGTGAAGGAGGTATGTAGCACAGCAGACCAAAGTGCATGGAAGTTAGCGTGCCACAAGATAAAACCAAGAGAGGTTGAGGATACCACCAGTATTTTAGTTGCCAGAGATCCTAACTCCACCACAGATCACTGGTTTTTAACCAAGCACACAGGCAAATGGAAGCACAGAAGCAACTTGGTTTTGTATCTTGTAAACCTCCTGCTGTTGCAGTGAGCAGTCTCTGATGCTTCAAAGGCAAGCCCCACTTCACCAGAAATCAATTACCTATGAAGAAAGAAAAAGAAAAGCAAAAAACTGTTGTGGCACAATACAAGGTTTTATACTATGACAAAGAATCTTTGCCTTTTAAGCCCAAATAATGTCTGTTAGGTCATTCTTCCATGAAGAATCAGCTTGGCTACATGGCATTCTATACCTGTACCATGCTTTAAAAAACCCAAACAAACCAGAAAGTAGCAGATGATAACAGTTCACACGTTGGACCCTGGGTTAACTGAATAGACAATTCGGTCACCAAAATTTTGTAAATTTTTCTCACTGCTTCTGGGAAGTTTCTGGATATGTTTGTGTCTGATACATGTAATCATGCCTATTAAAACTATTCTTCAAAATAAAAATCCAGAATCGTGATAAAATAATCAAGGAAACAAAAGGAAAATACCTATTAAAAATAAGCCCATTGCACTTAATTCTTAAATCTACAACTGCTTTTAGCTGAAGAGTTTGGATTCTGCTGAGATAGGTTGGTGGTTTTAAATTTTCAATACCTCTGAAGACTATAATCACAGTTCTTAAATTTGTTATTTCCAGGGAGGTATGTCAAACTGGTCACAAGATCTTCCCTCAGTATGTGTAATGGTCAGTTAAGAATATGTGTGAAACCAGATATTTTTTTCTTTTCCCTTCAACTTCTGCATACAAGTGACTAAAGTTAAATTGTCTCCTTCATACTTGTGACAATATCTAGTCAATTTTTTTTCATAATTATGGGTGGTTTTTTTTTCCTTGCTGTGGCAGTCTCTCCCACTGCTATGACCTTGTTTCTTACTTGTTTTCTCTTTCCCTAGGTGGGAAGAGACTATGTGTGCTATGGCTGACCAGTATTTTAGTGTGCTAAGGAAATGTTTAACAATACAGATCTGCTAATCTTGCCCTTGCTGGAGTCACATATTTGATTGTTTCTTCTTTACTAGCAGCCAATTATTATAAAATGTGTAGAAACTTACTTTATGATTCCTCTTACTTCTTAAAAGTTCCTGGAATTTAGTTCAACACAGTTGGAACACTGTGTGACACAATTTTACCTTTCTCTTGAGGTGTTTCTTGAATGCATTTGTCTTGTTTACATATTTGTCAATGGCCTAATAATACAGATGTTGGCATTTTGCAACCTGCTTTGCTATTTTACTTTGGGCTATAAAAGGAGAGTAAGCATTAAGAAATGCTATACCTATCCCTGAAGTGCTATTATGTGCTAATATATGGCTTCTTATAGAGAGCTCAATAGGGATAAAGAAAAACCCTCATGACAGAAATGCAAAACCTCATTGCTGATCATTTTCATGAGTAAGTGATGGGGATAAAAATAGCCAAATTCCTATTGTTTCCTGTCAAATCAAAGGCAGTCTTCACACTGAGCATACTACTAGTTTTTATATGATAAACAATGTTATTACTCTTTGCCTAAAAAGCAAAGAAATATGTCACATGATCCCAAGCATTGATAATGGCAGTAAGAGTTAAGTTTACTTGCTGCTAATAAATTATTCATATCTATGAGGAATTATACAAGATGGAGAAAGGAAAATTCCAACTGGACCTAAATAAATAAATTCAAAATGAGGATAGCCAAGGGTTGAGACAGGTTGTCTAGAGACGTTGTAGACTTGTCCTCCTTAGATATACTCAGACATCCTTCGGATGAATCCCTGAGCAATCTGAATTAACTTTAACATTAGACCTGCTTTGAGCAAAGACATTAGACCAGATGATGTCCAAAGGTCCTCCCAACCCAATTAGTGTTCTGTTCTAGGTAATGTTCTACTTGACTGGAAATTTAACACTGGAAATAAGAGATCCCAAAGTAGTTATATGTGCTCTTGTCTTCCTACCTGAGTAAATACGAAGGAATTTTAAGTAAGTTGCCTGCAGTTTGAGGAAGGTTGATCCTCTTTGTGCAGCACTGATGAAGTGACATATGGAGTGCTGTGTCCAGTTCTCGGAACAAGGACATGAAGCAAGTCTCAAGGCCCCACGGGTCCCCAGAGATGTTTAAGGGATTGGAGCATTGTTCATATAAGGAGATACTGAGAGTTTGGGGACTGCTCAGCTGGGAAAGAAGAAGTCTCGATGGGATCTTTCCAACATATATGATTCCTTAATGGGAGGGACTGAAGATGAGGAAGTCAAATCCTTCTCAGTAGTGTCCACTGACAGGAAAAGAGGTGATGGGTACAAATTGAAATACATGAAATTCCATCTGATAACAAATCTTTTTTTTTACTGTGAAAGTGATCAAAATTGGAACAGATTGCCCAGAGAATATGTTCAGCCCCATCTATGGAGATAATCAAAACACAGTTGGATACAGTCCTGGACAACCTGCTTTAGCTGACCCTGCTTGAACAGACAGGTTGGATTAGATGATCTCAAGAGGTGTCTTCCAACCTAAGCAATTCTATGAAGTTTTCAAGTATTTTAAAGCTGTAGAATGGCATTTCTATCAGTTGTCTAGAGAATCAGTATTCAGTGAAGGTGAGCGCTGTGGCTCTCTCTGAATGTCATTCAGATTGCTACACAATTTCTATTAAGAAAAGTAGGGATTTTTCGTTTTGTTTGTTTCCTAGTTCAGATATTCCGCAGTAATTCTTTCATCTACAAAATACAAGTAACTCTTAAGATAACTGAAGGGTAGTTGGGGACTTGCCTGGAAGCAGACTCCAGTGTAGCTCTATAGGGCTGTAACATTGTACCAATATTGATCTACTTGCGGAATTAGAATTGGTCACTCATTTTAAATGTTACTGAGAATTTGGCTTTATTGACCAATGTTTATGTCCTCTTGGAAATTTACTTGGGAACTGATATCAAACATTAGTATATTTCAAAAATATTAGAACTGCTTCAGTGAACTGCTTGGAGTTCACAAGTTCTTTTGTGTCCTGTCTGTTCTTTTAGAAAGACATATTTTATTCATATTAAATGTAAGTAGTTACTGTGCTTCACATTAGGGTGATACAGTAGTTATTTAGGGATTTCAAGAAACTACTCCTCAAAGTTTATAATGCTTAGAAAGCAGTCTTTATTTTCTGCATGCTAGGAAAGCTCATATGTGTAAAAAAGGACTTTTTTAAAAAAAAGTAAGCACTGTGTTAGAAGACACTGAGGATTGCTGAGTAAAAGTCAGTTGATGCGAAAGTCAAAAGTTTAAGAAACAGAAAAATGAGAACAGCTGTATTTTCATCACTCATTTGAGAGTTATAATCACCCTTTCTGTCATACCATGTTTCCTGTCACTAATACATGATATGTATTTATTCTGACGAGCTCAGTTAATTTTCTTAATTCTGTTTCTTTCATAAATGACTTCCTTGTTACCTCTGAACTGCTATAGGTAGATCAAAATGCTTGCATCACTTATATTGACCTGTATTTTTAAATAAACCTGTTGCCCGCAATGCTAGGAGTTAACTGTTTTTGAAATTATAATTAATTCATAAGCATTTATTAACATAATTTGCTTCCTGATGATATAAAGACTGAATAAGTATTTAAGGATCTCCTTTCCTCTGATAATGAAATGAGAGCTTCTTCTGTGCTGCTTCGCACTTGCTCTTTATGTTGTGGTCTAGGAAGGTGCTGAAAGCCTCCACTTCATCACCTTCAGTCAGCATCTCATAAATACAACTTGGTACCAGCAGGGCTGAGTTCCTGCAGTGTGGAGAGATGAGGCAAGAATTTGTCACGTACATTATCACTTACCTGGCATGGGACTGGTTGTCCTTAAAAGAGGGACTTCAGTATGACTTATGGGAATCAATACCAGTTGTGTATGTTCTCAAGCATCTCAGCTGCTGTGTGAGCATTACTGTATAGGCTACACAGTATAATAAATGACATACCTGAGTTTTGTATGTGTTTGAATAGAATATTGTGCATCATTACTATTTAAACATGAGCCTAGCTGATTAATTTGTTTCGAAAATGTTGGGTTATTTTTTTTCAAATGGGACACGATGAAGTATGCTTTAAAATTGCACTTAGAATACACTGATCTCTTTTCCCTGGGGACTAGAGACAGGACCTGAGGGAATGGCCTGAAGCTGAGTCTAAGGGAGGTTTAGGTTGGATATTAGGGAAAGGTGCTTCACACAGAGGGTGGTCAAGCACTGCAGCAGGGTCCCCAGGGAAGTGGTCACAGCACCAACCCTGAGAGAGTTCAAGAAGCAGGTAGACAATGCTCTCAGGCACATGGCGTGATTCTTGGGATGTTCCTGTGCAGGGCCAGGAGTTGGACTTCCATGATCCTTGTGGGTTCCTTCCAGCTCAGGATGGTCTATGATTCTATGCTGCTTCAAAAGATTTTTACCTATATAAACTTTTGTTCAAGTTGTGGAGAAATAACCTCATCCAAGATGAACATTTTATTGGGAAAAATTATTCATATTCTGTTGAATTGCTCTATATCTGGTTTATCATGCATTCTTCATTGCACTGTAACTTTAATTGTAACGGGTTTTGATTCACCTGACTCAGACTAGCAATTGAATTGATGTAAATGGAGAGCTATTGCCTGGTAAATATTACAGCAGTAGGAGTGGATGGCAGGAACAGGCCAAAGTTATTAAAGCATTTTGCTGTTGCAGCACTTACACAAGGATGAAAGGGAGAGTGCACTGGAGGGCCAGTGCAAAATGAGCATTTATTTCAAAATGCAGAACAGAAAAGCAAAGACCTAAAACAGTCACAGGTAATGTGGTGGCTTTGCAGCTGATATCGGAAATGTCTCCTTATGTTTCTGTCATTATTGTTAAAAACCGTGTAAAAGAAATTTTCTAGAAATAGTACCATGGGAAAATAAACACAGCATTAGTTTTATGGATAATTACCTGGTAATATGATGGATTTCTGTGACTAGGCGGGCAAAAAGCAGATGCACTGAGCTACAGAGACAGCTTTCACTCGTGCTTAGCCCTTGGCTACTTGGTCCCGGTTCGAGGAAAGCGCACGTATTTTCACGGGATTTGGGCTAACTTAGTGCAGTGTTTAGTGTTTCCATTTGTGGGCTGGAGAGATGGGTTTAATTTTCACCCTTGCACGGGCAGAAGCTGAAGTTATTTTTAAGAAACGGCGTCGGTGCCCCGGCGGGTGCGTGCCGGGCCCAGGGCGCGGGCCGGGCGCCGCTGCTGCGCTCACCTGGGGCCGGCAGCGCCGCCGCCCC
>VZTX01028410.1:1665816-1678596 GCA_013400915.1 Pardalotus punctatus
ACCTGTCACCGCGGCCCCGAGCCCGTCCCGGAGCCCGCCGGGGCGGGGGCGCGGCCTCGGACCTCGGCTGCCGGCGCACGGCGGCTGCTGTTATGTAAATTACAGCCCCGTGCCCCTGCCAAGTTCATGGCGGCGTTGGTCCTCCGGGGCATCGCCGCTGTCCGGCCAGGTTCACACAGCTCTCTTTTCCACGTGTGTTACAGGTAGGAGAATGACTCGCCCGGCACAGGAGCAGGAGTTATGAGCTATGTCTCGGTGAGACCTGTGGAATTAAGATCAAATGCCTGGAAAAGTCCAGTTGCACAGAGCAGCGCCACAGCTCTTGTGAACTGTGGACATCGACGCCTCTCAGACTTGCTTCTCTGGCCCCAAGCACTCTGCCAGCATTTCCTGCCCCACGAATGGCTACTCAGAGGAAGCACTTGGTGAAAGATTTCAATCCTCATATCACCTGCTATATCTGTAAAGGCTATCTCATCAAGCCAACTACAGTAACAGAGTGCCTCCATACCTGTAAGTAGTACTTTGCAAAATAGTCCCTCCTTCATATTTTCTTGAAGTGTTAATGTGTTTAATATCACTGTGCTTGTTTTTGTTTGCTGATTTTTTAACGTTTTAACGTTGGAATGAATTAATTCCATCTCTTCTGGAGTTTCCTAAACTGCAGTCTGGGTCATCTTGAACTGCGTGTAGTTCTGTGCCCCACAGTACAATAGAGGTATGGAGCTCCTGGAACAGGTCCAGCAGAGAGTACTAAGTTGATCAAAGGTCTGGAGAACCTCTCTTATAAGGAAAGGCTGAGGGAGCTGGGCCTGTTCAGGCTCAAGAAGAGATGGCTGAGGCGACCTCATTAAGGTGTATAAGTATGTAAAAGGTGGGTGTCAAAAGGATGGACCCAGCCTCTGCTCGGTGGTGCCAAACAATAGAATGATAGGCAATGGGCAGAAACTGACGCACAGGAAGTTCCACCTGAACATGAGGAAGAACTTCTGTACTGTTTGGTTGACCAAGCATTGGCACAGATTGCACGGAGAAGGGTGTAGAGTCTCCCTCACTGGAGATATTCAAGAGCAGTCTGGATGCAATTCTGTGCCGTGTGCTCTGACCCTGCTTGAGCAAAGCAGTTGGACCAGACGACCCACTGTGGTCTCTTCCAACCTGACCCATTCTGTGAGGGTATGTCAACTCTGCTGAACACCTTGCAGAGTACAGAGACCCTTTTGCTTCCCCTAAGCTAGTGGTGATTGTGCTGGCTCCAACACCAAACTGTGACCTGTCTGATCACAGGTGAGATCATTAGCTCAGGTGTGCTCTTTTGGTAATATAACCATGCTTTTGAAACTTAAGTTATTGTATCTGTTGGTCATGCATATGATGGATACACTGGTTTGGTCAATACTGGCACACATCTCTCTAATGTGTTCCATGGCACAATGCAGAGAAATACTTGAAAGCTGGCAAAATATTTACTGAGGGAGTAGATATTTTTCAATGAAACTGTCTCAGGAAAAGGTGTTTAAGTTGTCTTATGCCCCTACTACATCTCAAACATTGGCATGTATGAATTACATTAAATGTATGAATGGTCCCGTCAAACTCAGTCATCTTACTTTCACAAGCTTATTTACATGCTTGATTTTTTTACAATTATTCCTGAATAGGCAGTAGCTTCACTGGACCTTCTTAAGAATTTGGCATCTTTCCAAATAACATTTGAAGTCTTCTATAAAAATAATAAGGGGAAATATACATCTTCTTGTAGATTTTTCCATTTTTAAACCTTTAATAAATATCAGTTAAAAGCCTTGTCTTGGCATTTCCTGTAATTTCTGTGCAGTGTTGTTCTTGAAGTTGTTACTGTCTTCACTGTTAATCTTTACAATTTGGTGTTGCATCCCTACTATGTGAAGCACATCGAGAATTAAAACAATGGAAGCCACTGTGCAGCAGGAAAACAATAACATAGTAGCCATCGCAGAAACTTGGTGGGATAACTCACAATTGGAGGGCTGCCGTGCATGGCTCTAAAACCCTTCAGAAGGGATAGGCAAGGAAGGAGAGCTGGTGGGGTAGCACAGTGTGTTAGGGAGTGTTTTGAGTGTCTAGAATTTAGTGATGGTGATGACAGTTGGGTGTCTACAGGTAAGAACTGGATAGATGTCCAACCAGGCAGGTACCATGGTGGGAGTCTGTTATAAATCACCTAACCAGAGTGAAGAGGCAGATAAAACATTCGATAAGCAGCTGAGGGGAGTCTCACAATCACTAACACATGTTCTAGAGGAAGACTTCAGTTTACCAGATGCCTGCTGGAAAAAGCAGAGAGACCATCTAGGAGGTTCCTGGAGTGGGTGGAGGATAACTTTGTGACATGAGGGGTGAGTGAGAACCGGGTGTACCTGCTGTTTGTAAACAGAGAAGGACTGGTGGGTGATGTGACAGTTGGAGGATGTCTTTGGGCACAGCAATCACAAAAAGATAGTTTTCAATTATTGGAAAAGTAAGGAGAACTAGCAGAACTTCATTTAGCAGAACCACTCCCCTGGACTTCTGGAGGGCAGATTTTGGAGTCTGCTGACAGAGTCCCTTGGGAGGCAGTCCTGAAGGCCAGAAGAATCCAGGGAGGCTGTAAGGAAGCTGGAAGGAAATCCTAAAGGCACAGGAGCAGGTGTCCCCATGTGCAGAAAGATGAGCTGGCAGGGAGGGTGACCAGCCTGGCTGTACAGAAAGCCTTGTCTGGAACTTAGTAAAAGAAGGAGAATTTATGAATTTAGAAGAAGGGGCAGTCAACCCAGAAGGACTACAAAGATATCATGACATTATGAAGAGAGAAAATTAGAAGGGCCAAAGCCCAACAAGAACTTAATCTGGCTACTGCCATAAAAGACAATTAAAAATGCTTCTACAAATACATTATCAAGAAAAGGAGTGCTAAGGAGGATCTTCATCCTTTATTGGATACAGAAGAAAAATAGTGACAGAGAGTCAGGTAAAGACTGAGGTACTTAACAAGTAAATTTATTAGAGAGAGGTAAATGTATTATTAAGTTCTCTTTCCCTTTAAAGAAACTGGAAAAATTCCAGTTTTAGCTAATATTTTATGGTTGAAGTTTAATGAACATTAGTAACTTTTAAAAGGTGAGGGGAAAATAGTTACATCAAAAATCTGTTCAGATTTAAGAAAAAATGTTTTTATTATGGTATCTTTTTGTTTATGTAATTTATTTGTTTATTTACCTTAGTTCCCATTAAAAAAAAAAAAATAATGGCAAGAAGGAGGGTTCTCTTCTCAGCAGCATCTGCTTCTTTTGTTCACTTGTAGTTTGTGAGCTCTTCACTGAGCCAGCTCTGTTACTGTCTAGTTCCCGGGTTAGAACACGTGAATTTTACTGAGCTGCCATATAGTTATACAGGTCTCCTCACAGAAAAACTGCCACAGGTTTGGGTCATTAAGTAGAAACGCAAGAAAGAAGGCGGTGTTCCTTTAAAGCAAAATCTAGTTATAGTTGCCAAAATAAAACACTTACAATGATGGAAAGGAAAATGAAAAACTTGAAAAATGTGCTGATATGCGAGACTTATGTTTGCAGAGGAAAAGGTAATGGTAGAAATCAGGAAGGTACTCTGATAAATGATCCTATACTTGTAGAAAATATTTAATGTTTTTAATATTTAATTTCCAAATACACATATGATTATTCAGTATTGTCCAAATAGATACCACAGAATACAATGATTTTAACTGTCCTTTGGTATTTATCTTGTACTTACTAATTGCCATAATCGAAAAGAGTGTTGTACAAATGATGAAAATCTGCAGATATTAATGGTTGAAGAAGCAGCATAAATTAATTAGATACTGGGAGTACAATGTATTACTTTGGACAAGATGAAAAGCATGTATTGACATGGATGTTCTCCAGTGATCATAGGGGAACTAATGTGATCAGTAGTAACTGAAGCAGGGAAGTAGCAGTTAATTCGCATATTCTGTGTTGCTGGAAAATATTAAGTAGTAAAGTTCTGCTCTGAGCAATGAGTGCCTTTTCAATAAGAGATGTTTCTGATGGGGCTTCTGAAAATGTTGAACAGATAGCTCCACTGTTCACTGGGAAACTTAAGTGCAACTTGGGTAGAAGTGCAAACTTTCCTATCTCTGTTGGAAAGGAAATAATTGTGTTACTGCAAAATTACTTATTCTGCAAATTCGATACTTCATTTCTTTTTTGCTACTTCCAGCAGAATGGTTTTGTCTTATGGACTGAAACCTTTTTTTCTAGTCTGTTACACAGTTGTCAAGGATGTTTAAGAACTACTGATGGAAGCAGGCTGGATGTGAGCTAAAGGGCATGTCTCGTCATCTGTCTCCTGAGTCACCCCGTTGTTTAGTACAGTGTACACTTACAAAACTTGGAAAATAAACTTTCCTCAAGAACATTCTTTAGTATCTTAAAAAATATCAGACTGTTTACACAATCATAGAAATGCTGGTTGAAAGGGACATCTGGAGGTTGTCTAGGCCAACTTCATGCAAGAAGGCAGGTTAGCTGCCAACACTATACCATGTCAAGCCGTGGCTCTGTGTAGCTGGCAATTGAATTTCCAAGCATGGAGTCTCCACAGCCTCTCTCAGTAACCATTTCTAGTGCTACAGTCTTTATCTAGTTTTTCTGAATGTCCTGCCAAGTGTCAACATGTGACCATTGTTCCTTGTGATGCCATTTGCCACTCCCAAGAAGACAGGCTCTGTCACTCCTGTAACTGCTGTTCAAACAGCACAGGCTGTTATTACATCACCTGCCAGCCTATACCATGATTCGCTTTTGGCAAATTCCTATTGCGTCTTCCTGATTGCATTTTTGCCCCTCACATAGTTGGAAATTGACTGCAAGGGACATTACACGATGTGCTATCTTTCCAGTGAGCTCGAGGATACTGTTTAACTGTACTTCCCTGGGTCATCCTTCCCTCCTTTAATAAAGGTGGCCATAACGCACTACCCTTTCTAGTCATCGGATATCTCATAATCACCATGATTATGGCCATAAGCTTTCATCTTACCAAATCCTACCTGGCCTGCAGATTTAAATACATCCACTCTTTCTCAGTAAGCTCTAACCTTGCTCTAAGTTGCTCCTTGGCTGTTGATCATGCCTCTCCTTCCCAAATCATGCTGGTATGCGTGAGATCTGGGATCAGGTTCTGTTTGTGAACACCAAGGCAAAAAGATACTGAGGACTTCAAACCTTTCTGTATAAGCTATTCCTGAGTTGTTTCCCTCATTCATTAACAGGTACATTTTGTCTAAACTTCCTTCGGCTACTCAAATACTTACACAATTCCCTCAGTTTTAGCTGTGGCTGGGCCTTGGCTTACCTACTTTTGTCTCTAAGTGCCAAAATAGTGATTTGATATCCTTTTGTTTCCCATCCTTGTTTCCACTTCTAATATGATCTACTTTTGTATATTAATTAGGAACCGTGTGCACTAAGCAATTCTTGTACACTAAGCAGTTTTTCTGACCAAATTCCCTGTGCAATGGACTATATAGCTCAGCCAGCTTTCCTAAGTTTCATTCTAATTATAGTCTCCTCGGGAAATCCGATGAGCAGTCACTTAAACAAGCTAAAGTCCCATCTCCTGAAGTTCAGACTCCTAACTGGGCTGTTTAAGTGTGTATCCTTCCTCAATATCCTCAACTGCCCTCATGGCAAGCTGCTCTCTGTGGCTGCATTTGTCACCAACTTTTCCCTGTTTATGAACAGCAGAGCAAATGGTGCATTACTGCTAGCTGGTCTCTAGCAGTTGTGTTATGAAATTGCCAGCCAAGGCAGTCTAGGAACTTTCAAAAATGTCCTTCCATGCAGGAAATTTACCAGAGATATAATTTTCAATATCAAATAATCTTTCAACCAGAGTGGTTTTTAGATTTTGCCAGAAACCTATTCTCTCAACAGATGATCCCAAAAAAACTTTACTGCAGCAAAACTTCTCACCCTCAGAGAAGCAAGCTGAGCTGCTTTCAGACTCCTCCTGCAGAAACTTTAGTCAATGGCATGTAGCAGGGCCTAAATGTTATTTTGAAATCATTTTCAATACAAAAAGTGTTTCTTGGTCATCACATACTGAAATTCTCTCTCCCTTTTAACAAAAGAGAATCTTGTTTGTCTGTGTCGGGTAATTGTAATTAAGAGTCGAGTAGTCCCACTTGTATAGCTTCTGAAAAGGGTGGCTAAGTGAGATGAAATTTTCTCTCCTGTTTTTAAGCAGACACTTTCCCTAAAAGTAAGTGTTTCTAAAGCAGGCTTAAGGTAGATAATTAAATGCTTCAGTAAACATACCAAATAACTTGTTACACCTCTGTGCCATCACTGAGATGGGTTTGATGTTCCACTAGCTGTGCCCTTCCCTTGCTCACTGAATCAGAGTGATTAATTTTGAGAGAGGAGATCCTTGGAAGAATTCAAAGGATGAGTTCTGACAAAGAATTTGTACCACAATTAACTAATTAAACTTTATCTTGTAGGATTTATTTTTTTTAATGCAATATGAAGTTTTATTTAGGTACTTCATTAATCAACATTTAAACAGTAACCTGGAAGGATACATATGTATGTAGACATGCATAAGATATGTACTTTTTTTGTTTGTTTGTGACATACAGCACAGTCTTGACACTTGTATCTATGTTTTTCATCTGGCTACAAAGATCTGAAAGAATGTGTGAACCAGATACCTCTGTATTGGAAAACAACATTGTTGTGGGTGCCAGCCAATTAGCATATGTCACACAAGTACTTTCATCAGCTGTAGAAAGTCATCGTATGTGAGTTTGACTTTTATTGTGTCTCTTCTGAAATGTCATAGTACAACTATGAAGTTCAGGTTCTCATTTCACTGGCATGTGTAGCATATACCGCAAAATTCTGCAAACTGTACATTTTGGTCAAGCAGTTTTCTTTTCCCTGTTTGCTGCCCTACCATGACCTACAGTAAAGAAAATGAAACCGTGTTATTTTGTTCATCTGTACTGGAAGCATTAATGGGTTTTGATTTGGAGTTTGTTTTTTTCCCTAAGGTGGTGAATTAAATATATTTGTAATTTAATTGTGTTTAAAGGTTCCCTTTTTCCCTACCTTCTTCACCCAATACTTAGACTTCATCCCATTTTTTGAAACTGCAAAGTGATAGGCTTTGAAAAATGTTCAGTGTTTTACATTGAGAGTAACAGAGGACAATTATACCTATCATATGTGAAAATACTGGGTGATGATCCCACTAGGAGTATCATGTATCAGTTCATTATTCTTACATGCTAGAATTTATATGTATTTTTTACCTTTACATTGCTGTTGGTAAATCGCATTTAATTTTTGCGGGCAAATCCTCGTAGTACTGTGGCTCTACATGAGAAAAAGCAGAAGTTGTTTTAGATTACTACAGTATTGATTTACAATTTCAAGGGGTCTTTATGGTATTGATCTGGCTGTACAAACACCTGATCCAGATCTGTGTGTTTATTGGCACAGGGAATACGTCTGTACAGGACTGGAATAAGGTTCTTGGTTCATTATGGTGTTTTCACTGTATATATTCTGCTCAAAGATCTTTCTTACACTAGAAATTAAGCTCTTCATTAATCATTGGATCCTTTCTTGGACCGTGCATGACTTCCAAGTGTGTCATATCCTCTCAAAAGACAAAGGTATAAAGAGAGCACAAAAGTATATTCAGACTGTGGAATTCAGTTCCTTTCCATAGATTGGTTTATATTATAAATATTTCTTCAAGTTACATTATTTTAGATATTAGCATGCTTTATGTTTAGCAGTGTTTAGTATTTGGGAGGTTTTATGGAGTTAATTAACTGGCTTAAATAAATGTTTTAGTTATTGATCCCATGACTCAGAGTTCTTCTTAATAGTAATAATTTCAGATTTCTTCTAGGTGTAAATGAAAGATATAGCTCAGATAGGCCCTATTTGTCTTTACTCTGGAAAACAAAAAACCTAGAAAGCACAAATTTAAAATATCTTTACAAGACAAATCAATGGGTCCTTTTCAAAGCAGTAAGAACAGTGTCATGTCATCACAGACTTCAAGAACTTCTCTGACATGATTTGAGCAGAGATCTCAAGAGCAAGTGAAGGGAATTAAATTCTCTTAAGAGTTTCAGAAAGTTTTTCTAAATTGCAAGAAAACGCTTTCTGAAGGAGGCTAATTCTAATTGCTGACAGAAAAAACCCAAATCACTCTGGTATTGATACAAAGCCCCTTCTCCTTCTGAAGAATTTTTGTGCTAATTCACCAAGTCTCCATTGCAAGAAAAAAATCATAGAATGGTTTGGGCTGGAACAGACCCTTAGTTAGTTCTGACACCCCTGCCATGGGCAGGGACACCCTCCCCTGGTTCAGGTTGCTCAGAGCTTCATCCAGCCTGGCCATTTTCCAAATAAGAGTAGGTTAGGGGTTGAGCATATCAGTTCCAAAATTAATATTGACCAATTCTAATTACATTTTTATTATTTTTTCCACTTTGTTTATTCTTTATTGTTTTAGGTTGGTGTCAGGTTAGAAAGATTCCATAGAGATGCTGCTGTTTATACCAAACAGGATGCTTACCAAAAAACAAACAAAAAAAATTAAATACTAACTCCTTCCCTATTATAGGGGTTAGCAGATGAAACTCCATTGAAAAAGAGTTAACTTTAAACTCAGTTTCTATGAAGTCAAGTTAGAAGAGGTCTATAGTAAACCAAACCCTTCTGCTACTTACCTTAGTGACTTTCAGCTGAATTTCCAAATGACCATAATTTACATCTGTGTTAGATTTCAGAATTTCATCATCATACTAGCTCCTCAGCCCTTTTCCCCCCACACTCTTTAAATTGAGGTTTCCAACTAATGACATTTCTGAGATAGCAGATGACCCTTAACCTGGTGGTTCTCATCAAAACTGTCATCACCCTCAACCAACCCATACACCTTCTTGTATATTCAGCACAATATAGATACCAGGATTATGAGCTATCAGGTGCTGCAGCTGAAGAGCTCAACTGACAGAAGTGTATTTCACAATTCCTGCAGAAACTTGGGCTGTGAACTTAATGCCTTTTAAGTTAGTGTTTTAAAGCAGTTGGAAGAAACACCTGCGTGGAGGTTTAATGTGTGTGCATTATCAGCATCAGCTGATTTGATATCACTTTTCTGAGCATTCTAAGGCAAAGACAAATGCAGGCTTTGTTAAAGGAATTTCAAGATTCCTAAAGTTGTCTTATAATTAGGATTTACCAACTTGTTTAGAGATGTTCATTCTTCTTTAGGTAATTGATGAAAGAAATTACAGTGTTTCAGCAGAAAGCATATTGCAATCACAGCAGTCCATTTATTTTTTCAGTCCCTTTACTGATGAATTTGCAGTTCTCATTTCAGTGTAGGTGAATTAATAATAAGCAGAGGATAGAGTTTATCTCCATCCAGAATGTTATAGTGCAGTAATAATAGCAGGCTTATTTGTTCTCATCAGCTTGTCTTCCATTTTCCTATTAATGGCATTAAAATCTACAGTCTGTAATTAATCATTTGGAAGCAACAGTAGTGTAGCACCTTGTTTAGTTTACTTTCAGTTGATTGGTTTTTAAATTCACATTTTTGTTGGTTTGGGTTTGTTAATATTTGTCATGGTCACGATCCTGATTTTTCATGAGAAGATTCAAGTATTAAATGCTGAGTGTGCATTCTGTCATTGCTTTGGAAAACACTGTGTCAAAAGAGAAAACACCTTGAACCTGTGTACAATTTCTGTGAACTTTTCTCTTACGATAAGTATTTAAACCAGTATTTTCAGCTGCCAGCAGCACCACTGGAACAGAAGTGATGTGTATAAAGCATGTGGAGATCAGCTGAGGTGATGGTGGGCTCTGCTGGGCTGCAGCTCCCCAGCACACACCGGCTGAGAACCTGCTCTTTAAGGTGCTCCAGGCTTCATGTGTTATTGTGCTGGGAGAATTCTAAGTAGCAAAAATATCTCATACTTTAAAGCTGTGCTTGTCCAACCTGTGCTGCTGACCTTGGTGTCTCTGCAGAGCAGAACTATGGTTTTGAGGAACAATAACAGGATAACATACGTTGTAATTATTTATTTTAAGATAATGTTTATTTCTCATGCATGAAGTAGCTGGCCGGTATCATTAGGTCATACTCAAGCAATATTATTTAGATCTTGTCTAACTTGGTTTTTTCTTTTTTTTTTTTCTTTTCTCCCTTAGTTTGTAAGACTTGTATTGTTCAACACTTTGAAGACAGCAATGACTGTCCTAGGTGTGGCAACCAAGTACATGAGACCAATCCACTAGAAATGTTAAGGTAAGATGCTATTTCACAGCCTTCGCTAAATGGAAGAGAAACAACAACAAAAAATCATAACGTCTTTATCCTAGAAGGAAATGAATTGTTTTACTTATTTGTATAATGCATATATTAACTGGCATATATTCTAAGATATATAGGTTGTCATTTTCTCAGCTCCCACTAAATTCTAAACTGATTTTTTTCAGATATACCAAAAGGAGGAAACATAAGGGAAAGAAATAATGGTTATATTGTACAAGTTAAAAAATAATTCATATCTCTGTTAAACAAATAAATAAACCAGATACCTTTTATTCTTTTCATGAAATTAAATTCTGGAGTTTTTTTCAAATTATTTAGGGCATTCCAAACCTCATGGCAAATCTATTCCTTTTAGAGCAACATAGAAAATTAATCATGTTAAAAACAATGTTTTTCAGGGCATAGGTCTGCCAATCTGAATTGAAATCTGCTGTAAGATCAATGAAAAGACACTCATGAAAAAAGTTTTCACATTAAAAATACCCTTTCTTGAGATTTTTTTTATATCACAGTAACACACCTTTTTTAAAAACAATTACTTTTCCTGAAATTCTGGATTCACTTTTAGTGATGTTATGTTGAAACAAAGATGATAGATGTCCCATAAGATAGAGAAATCAAGAAATGTCATCATGAGTGGAAGAACCTCATGTTTTCCTAGAGTAATGAAGGCACTCCCTGCCCTCACTCCCAACACTCCCTCCACCCTATCCCCCAGTATTATTTTGTAATACTGTTGTGAACTTAAGAGGAATTATTCTTACATCAATGTAAAAATATACATTTGCGTCTGGAATTTACTAGGCTTGGTATTATTTCCTGGTGTTATTGTTTTGTTACAATTCGTCATACATTGCTTTGATTTTTGGCCCATCTGTGTGTGCACAACCATTTCCATACTTCAGTTATGTACCAAGAGGAGAACTGAGAGAGATTGAATTCAACAACTGTAAAGGATGTTATTGGCCTAAGTCTTTATCTTCTGAATGTTTTTTGCAAGGGTAGGGCTAAGCAGGTTTATGTAGATGTTTACCATAAGTATTTTTCTGATCTCCTGTCAGTGTCTGAGACGCTGTGTGAGTCAGAACATGCTATAGGCTACTAATAAACTGAAAACAAAAGCATTTAGAAATATTTCTTTTATTCTGATGGCACCACTTCGTATGAGGTGAAAAATGCATTTTTTGAAACTTGTAGTAGATGTTTAGTAAGCAAATACTGTTCTTTGAGCAGGAAATTATAAGTGGGTGAGAAAAGTTCAGAGCACATGCCAGAAGTGTGGAAAGTGCTATTTTCTAGGCAATTATTTCCTGAAATTCCTTTTAGAGTCGTTTGGTCTCTTTGGCAAGAAACTGCATCTAGTTAGTAGTTTCCTGATTGTATTTTATGAACCAACTTTAAACATTTGCTAAATTAATAATCAGAAGAGCACATGAGAAGTGCAACAGATTTATCATACTTGGATATTGCCTGCATAACTTAATACATGTCTTGCTCTCTGACCATAGAGATCAGCCCCATCATTGCTAAAGAATGCATTTTCTGAGAAATAGTGTTGAACACCACATGTTAGTTTTAACTAAGATCTCTCAGATGAGGTTTATAAACGACTTAAAAACTCAATTCTGAGTAGTTTCGTAACTATGTGAGTTTTTTACATGTATCTCTTAGCTGGCAGTACTTGGGGTCTGTTGTAACTACAAGACAAAGTCTGAAATTCAACATTGAGCTCTAGAATGAAAATGTAGGAAGAATGTTAAATTTTAAGAATTCCCTTTACTAATTTAGCATAATTCGGCATCGGTGCTCACTAGGGTCTGTGTTGATAATGCCATGAGGGCAGCCTTCTTTTTTCTCTTGCTAATATGCCCCTGTGCAAGCAAGTTTTCCTGAGCAATAGTCTTAGTTTGGTTCACATTTGCTGGTAATTATCAGAGAGTATTGATCTTATAATTCATTCAATATTATAGAAGAGGTGAAAAAAGAAACTATGCAAAGCTGACACAAATGCTTTGTTCTTCCTTCTATACATGCTGGTTTGGAAGATGGTTGGAAGATGTGGGAGTGGAAAGAGGTGTCTGAAATATCAATGTCCTTGTTTCAGCATTAACAGGAAGTATCATATTAAATGACTGAGACCGCCTTTTTCAAGTAGTTTCAGTGTGGAATGGGTTTGGTGTGAGTGACAGAAATAAAAATCCTTATGTCAGAGTGCTCATGTGTAGATTATGGGAGCACTGTAAGATGCATCTGAAATTGAGAATCTTGTAATAATTCTGTTTTTCCCTAAAGTTTTAGTTTCCCTGCATTTAAAGATCAGATAGGACTTTTTTCCTGCCCTTTGCCAGAGTATTGATCAGTATTTGTCCTCTGTAAAAAAAAAAAAAA
>VZTX01028410.1:1678746-1742512 GCA_013400915.1 Pardalotus punctatus
CTAGAGTGCGAAGCCAGTTCTTGCTTCTAGCATTGTAAATTTGCAAAGTATACTGTATTTTTTTGCTATTTTAGTATTGCCAATGACTTTTGTTTTGGGCCATTAAAGGTAAATTAGAAACTGCTAAATGGGAATTTTCAAAAATAAATGTAGGAAAACCAGCATGTATTATACCATCCTGAAGAACAGAGAGATTTTTAATTAATGTAGTGATACTCTCTTTTGAAGTCCTTATTTCATTTCTTTTAATGAGTAAATTATGAAGGTTAGAGCTTTCTCACAGTGTGGAATGAATTCTATTTCTAAGACGGGTTCCCAAGTTCCCAGTGCTGTGCTGTGGGAACTTCCCAGAAAGCAGTACCATGTAGTTACCTTAGATACTGACAGAGCAGGCTGCAAGATACAGCACCTGGAAAAGTAGACCTGTGTTGTCATCTATCAGAAATTAAGCACTCAGACATTCTACAATTTTAATTTCCTTCTTCTGTGAGAAAGTGCTCTCTGTGCTGCTTTGTTTTATGGGAGGTATGTTTTACTTGCTGAATTTTGTTGTTGCTGTTGTTGTCCCTGTAAGAAGAAGCAATTAAAAATAGATTGTGGTTGTAACTTAAACATGAATATTCTTATGGTATGATTGCATCTGTTGGTGGATACCACAGTCTCAGAACTTTGTGGTTGGGTAATGGGTATAATTGTAAACTTTGAAGTACAAGTACAAATTCTGTAAGGAGAACGTTGAATACTCATATATTTATTCTAAGAGAATTGTTATCAATTAACATGGATTGTAGGCATTTCTCAACAATAAAAACATTCAGTTTTACTCATACATTGCCAATATCGATGAACAAATGAGAGAAAAGCTATGTTTTTTTAACAGGCCTATAGTGTATCATTAATACCATGTACACATGCATATTTTTAAACATATATGAAAAGAAATATATAATTATTGAGATGAAAAAATAAGGCAATTAAAAATATGCCAAATTATTACATGTAATGATTATATCATAGCTTCTGACTGAATGCCAAGGTACTTAATTTCTCTGTATTACTTAGTATTTTATTTTGTCATGAGTTTTTGTTTAGGCTGTGAGCAGTGGGAGTTTCTGTTGCCAAGAGATGACATAAAGAGCAAAGTAGAGAAAGGAAAGGGAAATGGAATGAAAGAGGAAACTGAAGGACAAGAGAGCAGGAGAGGAAGTAGAACTAGCAAGCGGATGATAAACTAAATGGATAGAAGAGTTGGTTAAATTCAGGGAAAGGAAAGAAAAATAGTTTAGCTTCAGCAGCAAGGGTAACTGCACTGTACCCACTGGAAGGGACCATAATAACTAGTTTTGGCACCAACATCAGGGTATCAGAGGACACGCCGGTGGGTACTGTCTCCTGGTGTACAAACTCATGGCAGATTTAAATAGTTCAAATTAATTATGCCGGGTACTGAGAACTGTCAAGTCAGAGCAGCATGGGTGCTCTGTGGTCTTTTTTACCCTGCCAAGACTGGTTTGTCTGTGGTGTGGTAAGTAGGGAATAGTCTGTTCAGTTTTTCGTAACAGGCTTATTACCAAAGCACTTCAACACTTAATGTGATCATGGAGTTTATAATTTTCATGCTTACTACTCATGAGCAGGACCTTAAAATTGGATACTACTTCTCCAGTCTGTTCCTTTTAGTGACACTATTGTTTGCATGTAATACAAATTCCAAAAATAAAAATTTTATAGTATGTTTTTTCTCTTTTGTTTTATTCTTTTCTTTATACATTAAAAATAAATTCCTTGGTTATTTCTAAAATAAATCCATTTAAGAGGTAGTTGAGATAAGCTTTAATGCATGTTGTCTCCCAAGCTAAAATCGGTTGGCTTTGACAGGGTTTATTATTTACCAGAAAAATGCAACTCATTTTATTATTAAAAAGTTTTTGTTATTTAAACACGAAAAATAATTAAAATGCTAGTTTCCATGTAATGTGAAATGTATTTTTTCCCTCTGAAAGGCTGGATAACACGTTAGAGGAAATTATATTTAAGTTGGTGCCTGGACTTCGAGAACGTAAGTTTCTCATTTGGTTTCGGGAACTGGTTGGGTTGGTGGAGGGAATATGGCTATTTCTAATTATATACCTGGTATTGATTTAAAAATTCGCATTTCTATTCTTTGATATTAACTAGAGGAACTGCAGCGAGAGATTGAATTTTGGAAGAAAAACAAACCTCAAGAAAATGGACAAGGTGATGATTTTTTCCTTCTCTCAACTGCGTGTTAAGTAACATTGCTCATTAAGACCAGTTTCTTCACTCACACAAGTACATTTTGTTTTTACTGAATTCAAATATACTACAGAAACTTTCAGCAAATCTGTGCAAATGTACTATGGGCCTTCATATACTGCTGCTTACCTATTAATCTGTTTTTTTACAAACACCAGCTGTTTTGCCATCATTTTGTTTGCATTACCCTAGGTTCTCACTTGCAACACTCACAACTGTACAGTTGAATACTTAATTTTCTTAATACAGCAAGGTACAGAATTTTTTTACAGAGTTTTTACAGATTACTTTCTGTTACCAAATTTGACCATCTGTTAAGTAGGAGGTTGTCAAGAATTAGTTATGACAAGTAGTAAAACAGTTTTCCACACATGCGAAATAATTGTTTTATATAGATTTCACAATGCTTTTTTGTTACTTTGTTTCCTTTTGGTTGGGTTTTTTTTTTTTTTTTTTTTTTTTTGTTTCATTTTTTGTAGTTGACCCATGAACTTTGAAACTCAGTATTGAGGTGCTAAGTGAGGACTATGTCCAGCTGATTTTATGCCCCTTTAATTTGACATCAAGTTTTTAATGCCATAGCCTATTTGATTTAATTTTAAAGAACTTCTGAAAGACTCTGCTAAGTTAAAAAAATAGCTATTTTCAGTAAAGGGTAACTGTCAAGTAAACATCTTGTAATATTTTTCTTCACTCATTTCTTTGTAATATCTTCTTTTCAACTTTGTAACATTTTATTTTCTTTTTCACAAGTTTTGTTGATTTGCGTTTGACATCCATTGTAAGGGGAAATGGTATTTTCTCTATTACATAAATCAATGAAGAACTGTAGAACAGTTTAGATGAAATTATATTAGTTTACTACAGTATACTATGTAGTGTATACCTGTTCAGTTTTAAAAATACTTAGAAAATATTTTTGTGAGATGTAGGCATTTCTCAACTGTTTAGAAAATTATTTTCTGCTATATACATACATAGAAATAAATAAGAGATAATTTACAAATTTGTAAAATGTGACTTTTGACCAACTGGTTCTTCTGGTTCTTACCTTCCTCTCCTAATTTAATGGTAAACCTAATAGAAATGAGTTAGGAAGTATAGTGAGAGCTTGGATTTTTTTGTGAATGAGAGGAAGGCTCTAACTCACAAAATATACTTCTGAGTAGCTATAGATGTATCCAACTCCATCAGTATCCTGGGGCTATGGAAATTTTTCTCTACAAACCATTTGAAAGTCATGACAACTCATGGAGACAAATTATGAGCACTTAAGCTATTTTCTGCCATGAACGAGCATTTAGAATCTTGCCTGGGAAGAAACTGTTTGCTGAGAATAATTTCAGTAAGAAGAGACTGTTTCAGGTGTCAATACCATGCCTTGCAATCACATTTTCACTGTAGTTTAAGTTATGTGTGTCAGTTATGTCCTATGCCACATGTCACAGCACAGTTCCCAACCTAAGCATCTAAGATCTGTAAAAAAACCCCAAGACTTAAAATTTTCACATACCAAACAACAAAGCATACCTCAGGCATTGAAGACTCCTGTAGGAGAGTGGTTACCAGGAAGAATTGATGGATGATGAAACATACCATGGTACAGAGAAAAAATATTCATTGCTACTCTCCAGCCTGAACTGAACAAATGCTTGTGACAGGTAGACTGCACCTGCTTGATTAATAGAATTTGCTTCCTGGACTTTCAGGGGAAAAAAAATAAAATCTGTAGTTTGTTCCTGTAAATTCTGTTCATAGGAAGATGATAGGAGCAAAATGTATGTGTGATACACATGAAATTAAATGTGTCAATAGCTAATAGGGACTTAGGGACCAATCTTTTATAATTACTGCAAACTTAAAAATTGTAAGAGAGAAAAGTAATGAATATAGCTTAAAACGCATCTTGAAGATGTAAACTGAACAAAGGGAGCTAATTGCTGTGTCAAGAAACTGAGTCATGGCTTGATGTTTATTAAAGTTTACATTCTAATTTCTTATCTGAACTCTTCTAAATTATTTTAGAAGTCTGGTAAGTGTAGGAAAGCAGCAGAATTTGATCTGAAAGTTTTTTTTTTAAAATGCAAAAGCAACTTATTCAAGTTAATTGTGACATTTTATTCCAACAGAGAGCAGCCTTTGTTTTTAATTAAAATAAGTTTGGGATACAGAAAAAAACAAATGTATACAATAAGATTATTTTATACTGTACTCTAAATCTGTGAAACTTACTCCATTTTATGGTTATTATTTACATATATTGCGGCCTTATCTAGATGTACTTACTAGTCTTAGCTTTTGAGTGTTCAACTTTCCTATGTCTTTCTAAACTGTACAAGATGGTACTTTTGCTAAAGAGTTAGAATTTTAAACCAGGAACCAGTAGAACATGTTAATAGCATGTGTGAAAGGGGATAATGTGTTATATGTGATTATGGAGTTTATGTGAGTTCTGCTAAAAAATATATGGGCCTTTCCTCTTTTCTTATATCTTGTGTTTTTAAAGGGGAGTAAGTTAATATATGGCTATTTAGCTGTAAAATCCTTCTGGAGAGAAACACCTGGAGTTCTTACAGTGACATTACTTAGATCAGGTCAAAAGAGGGTGAAGTCTAAGCTTTAGTTTATCTCATGATTATGTTACAGGAACTTGTCTCCACTGGATTATTGTGACAGACAGTTAATATGAATTGATTAGCTGCATTACTTTGATATGCAAGTGCTGGGATTAGTTATTCCACTGTTTATTTAAAAACATTGTTTTTGTCAGTGAACTGCCACACCATACACTAGGTTTACGTGTCTGAGTGATCCTGATGCATGCACAGCTGAAGGTTTTTAATTATTGGACATACCAGAAGCACACAGCCATACCCAATATAGTCCATCAACTAATTATTTCCAGTTCCATAGAAGTCTGTTTGTTTGCATATTGCGTTAAAATTCCCCTAGTAAAGATTTCTTTTCAGATATTTTCAAACTGGTCAGGTTAAGAATGCACTGAGTTAAAATTTTATAAATTTAATGTGAAGAAAAATTATGGCTCATAAAAACACCATATCTTCTTAAATATGTGATTTTTAATTGCTTTATACTTAAATAATATGATCTTCATATCTTACAGATGAAAGTCCAAAAGCTGATAAACCCAAAGTAGATGAGGAGTGTGATGAAAATGAAGAAGATAAAGACTATCACAGGAGTGACCCACAGATTGCAATCTGCCTCGACTGTTTACGCAACAATGGGCAGTCAGGAGATAATGTCGTCAAAGTGAGTAGCAAACGAGCTGTGCTGTTGTTATTGATGGCAGAATGGCATCTCATAAAAACCAAATAATTTTATAACCATCAAAAGTAAACCTTAATGTGGTGACCTGTTCCCACTTCCATGCTTATTTAGTCCTTCTATTTGAGGTATTTCAGTGCACCTTGGAATTTTGTAAAAAACGTAGTTCTATACTGAAATCCATCTGTGACAGTGGAATTTTTTTGTGTCTATGGATTATAGTTTTGTAGTCTACAGCCTTGATGGTATGTAGCTGCATTACACAACAGATTACAGCATACCACAGAGGTGCTTATGAAGCTAGCTGTAGGTGAGCTGCCTCATACCTTCAGGATTACTGTCTGAACATGCCACAATGAACCTGCTTATCAAATCTGCTTCGCACTGAATGACTGCGATCCAGATCTTCTGAGCTGTAAACTTGATTCTGACTCTGATGTGTTGTCTGTGGCCTTGGGCAGCTCACTTCAGTCTGCAAAAAGTGTTGAGTAATACCTACCAATTGCTGTTTTAAGAATTAGGGATATTTGGTTTCTATTCCTGAAGGGGATTACCCAACATAGTGAGTCTAGAAGAAAGGCTTTAGAAATCAACTTAGATTTGAATAATGTTTTCTTAAATTACAAATACAAGAATAAAAAAAATATATATTTAAGAACTTTTCTAATAAAACTACTTACATTTTTCTATGTTTTATGTTACACTTATAACTGGAGGTTCTTAACACTTCAAAGAAATGCAACATCTGTTTGACCCCCAGTGTTACTAACACAAACACATAGATAATTTAAGTTCTTCTGGGGGGTTTGATAGTTTTGGTGGTAGCTGGGTTTTGGTTTTTTTCTTTCCTCCCTTCTGTATGTTTTAGAAATGTCTTTAGAACCAGAAATGGATCAAATGAACTTGTTTGTCATCTTTTAAATTTTGAAAACAAGTGAACAAAAATGAACCTACGGTGTCATTATGAGTCAGAAGAGTGTGCAGTAAAATTGGTTACTGATGGAAAAAATTATCAATCACATCTGTTGTAGCACTAAAGACTGCTCATGTTTTCCAGAATTTCTAACATGTTTTTTCTGATTTGTTGCTTTTGCTTTAGGGTTTAATGAAGAAATTTATCCGCTGTTCTACTCGAGTGACCGTGGGAACTATCAAAAAGTTTCTCAGCTTAAAATTAAAACTTCCAAGTTCCTATGAGGTACATTTGAATGAAAGATGCTTGTATTTTTACTTCTCTGCAACTTAATACATTTTGATGAAATTTAATCATGTTTGAACCTGCTTCCCCTCTTTGCAGGGATAGAGGAATTTAGACCAAATTCTAAATTCTAACAGACTATTTCTTCAGCCAGTTCTCTTACAGGAGCCAAAGGCTTCATGAAGTGCAGGCTGCCTTTAGCACAAGCAGCAGCCTCCCAGCTTTGGTCAGGGATACAGCTGAGTTAGGTTTGATGCACAGGTTTATAGCTGTACACAGGATTTTGTCGCAGTGTCATGACATGCTGACCAGCCTTTTTGGTGTCATTTGGTTTCGTTAATTTAGTCTGTCTGGCACCTTAATGGTTTTTGTTACAAAGAATCTACTTCCTTCAAAATTTTGACTTTCATTTGTCTGAAAACCAGAAAGCATTATTTCTCTAGTAATGAAAATATTGTCAAACATTTGCAGTGGCAGGCAGCAGTAAGATGCTATAATACAGTTTAAATGGGACATTTTTCACAGTAAGGTCATTGTTTTTCTCTGTCTTTTGCTTTCAGTTAATAAATGTCTGTATACTTCAAAGTGCATTTCTCTTGTAATTTATAGTTCTTTTTAAACTAACTTTAAAACATTTCTTTATAATCTTGTTTTTTTAATGGAAATGACTGTACTTCTGGTTTGTATGTTTGGGTGTGAAAGAGCAGTGGCATAGCAAGGCGGCCTTCAAAATACAGTACAAGGCTTTCTCTTCAAAGAGATACTGTGGAGTGTAGCTAAATATAGGGAATGTTTGTCTATTAGTGATTTCATACCTCCTTAGAAGACTTCCTTCTGTCCACACTTCAAATAAAAACACAAAAGTAAAAAAAATACCAGTTGAATACCGGTGTACAAAATAGCATATTGTCAGCATGTTGTATTCGTCCTGGTTTGATATACATGTCTGATGGAATTGTATAATGATAGGAGAGGAGGGATTAACTCCGGAGATTCACTTAGGACTTCATTTAGACATTAAAATTCTGCATGCCTTTGTCTCACTGATTGTTCTGTTATATTTTAAGCTGGATGTACTATGCAACGGAGAAATCATGGGGAAGGATCATACTATGGAATTCATCTATATGACAAGATGGAGACTAAGAGGCGAAAACGTAAATGCTGTTACATTATTGATAAATTATGTTTTGGTATATTTGTTATAGAGACTATACATGTTTTCACAGCTTAGGCCAGAATGTATTCTATGACCTTTCAAAAAACCCGTATTTAAAAATGCCTTTTGCATGTTTTCTGGATTTCTTATGTAAAACCCTATGGGTGAAACCCTGCAGCGCATATATTGTGTAGATTCTAAACCTTCAAAATAGCAGATATACAATGTGTACCTGTAAGTTCTGCTCAGAGTTTTAAGTCAACTAACTGAAAAACCAAGTCCTTGTCCTTTTTAAGCAAATTTGCTTTTGGTGACCTTTTAAGTTACAATAGTTGGCAAATCTGCATCCAGCAGTTCTTCAGTAAGAACCTGTTTTATTCAGTCAATAAACTGAGAGTAACACTGAAAAATTATTGGTGAAATCTAGTTTATTATTGTTTCTGTTAATACTACATCTATTTTTTAAGATATGCTATATAACAGTAACATTCAGATAACAACCGTATGGGCTTTCCTTGCTGCATGTGTATATTTTGGAATTGCAGTATTTAACTTTTTAAAAGACATTTTTTTCAGGACTGATGTTCAGTTTGATTTAGTATTGCCTTGTATGTTTTGGGTTTTTTTGTTAGAAGCCATATCCCCTTCTCTTTTATGCATTTGTTTGTGTGTGCCTGTTGATTGTTCTTCACTCTTTATTGCTTTGTAGTATATGCAAGTTTGTCTATCATTACTAGTGGAGTCTAAATTGGAGTGCAGCTAAAGTTAAGCATTTAATTTATCTTAATGTACTGATCTGAAGAAAATTCCAAATTTTCTCCTTTTTTTTTTTTTGTTTGTTTTAAGCTTCCTAGTGCTCAAAATAAAAAGCACTGGGGCATGGACAGAGAAGACAAAGGATTAAACACACTGCGGAGTTAACAATTCACAAGTTTCCTAAAGTTTTACTTTAATCTGAAGCTGGAGGGGGAAGGATAGATTTTGATAGGAATTAGGGAGGTCAATGTATATAATAGGCAAGTATTCATTAAATTTGAAGGTAATGTTGCACTGAAATTTGATGATTGCTGAAACCCCAATGTTGCACAAGTAAGGGAGCTTTAACTAGATTTTTTTCCCAATACTGCCTTGAAACCAGTGGATGTTTGTTTGGTTTGCCATCCTGTACTTTTGTTAGCATTGGCTGTACTATTAGGAAGTGTTCTGAATTCAGTGATTATGGAATTTTTTCATGGCATTTCATCCTGCAGCCCTTGCCTACAAATGGACTTTTGGCAGCTGCATGAAGTGAAAGCAACAGTAACTATGATCTTGACAAAAAGATATTTGTACTGGGGAAAATTTTTCAAAAATCTCAGAATTTAGTTTTTAACATTTAGTGAATGCAAGAGTTGAAAACTCTTGGTTAAGTTTGTAAGCTGTGTTTATATACACACAGCATAGCTAGGTATGTATTCATCTTTCCTTTTACATAGTTTTAAATCGCTCCCCTGAAGTCAGACATGACTAAAACCCCTAAAAATTTCATTGTGCTGGTAATAAGTTCAGTAATATTAGGCTGCTATGATTTTGTTTTCCTCAATGAAGTTGCAGTGGTAATTAATTACAGTCTCTTCTTCTGAATGAACATCAAGTGAATCCATTGTCTACATCTTTGGTACTATTGACCATGAGCTTTTACTGGAATAGCTGTGGACCTTGTATGAGGTAGAGAAGTAAAGGGAAAATGTCCATTTATTCATTAAACAAGTCTTTCCTGGTTTTAAATAAGTACAATAATTGTAACCTTTACATTCAAAAATAAAATTTAAAAAATCAATAAATGGTAAATGTGTATGTCCAGCTGTGGATGCCTCTTATCTGATCAGAAAATCATCTCCTTCGCAGTTTCGGTGTCAGAACTGCTCATCTTCGCAAGTCTGCTCACAGGATGGCACTTTTTATCAGGTAAGAGGCACTCACGACTGTACATACTGCAGTCACTAAGGTCCTGTCAGCACCTCCATTGTAATTCAACTTGTGGAGTTTTTGTAATTCCTCGCTACAAAGTGCTAAAGCTCTGTGATCGAGGCCTGAGCATTTTCATTCCTGCAGCACAAACTTTATTCAAAGGGTTTAGGGTTTTTTTTTACTTTACATTAGGCCAGTTTTTGTGGGTTTTTTTGAGAGATGTCATTCTATAGGTTGATACCCATATCAGCCTCAAAGGATTATCTACCTCTTCCTATCTCATTCCTCTAACTAAGCAGCATTCAGCAGTCACTGGCAAGGGATCAAAACTGAAGAGTGTGAATTAAAAGAGACTACATTGGTTTCATCTCTTTGTGGGAATTCATATGTCGTTTTCAATGGCGAAAAAAATATTAAATTTTTCTAAACACTCTTAACTTCCACATTTTTAAAATTAGAAATGGAATAATCTCTCGAAGCAAAAGCTCCAGAACCTGAAAACTGAATCTGATTTCTAAGTTTCACGGACCAATCTGGTTCCCAATACTATTTATGACAGTATTTCAGTTTCCTCGTTGAGAATTTTGATTTGAACTGATTTCTGGAAGCTACTTCACAAGTTTGTAATACTATTTTTGAGTAAAAAATTAGAGCTCGTGATAGAGGGTCACTCCCCACTATTGATGGAAGTGAACTACTGCGCTCATGCCTCCTCTGATAATTAGAATTGTTCCAGCATAATGCATTTTATTTGTACAGTTTTATGATTTTGTTTGCTGAAACACTGAGCCTCACTGGTTTAGTTGGCAATTTCAGTGTGTGCTCTGTATCTGCCTGGGTGCACTTCCAATTAGATTTGCACACTTTTAGGGACAATTTATATACTCAAAGTGAAAACCATGTGAAATAGCATTTAAATAATATGGTAGTCATATCCTGTGCAAGGAAAAAATTAGTCAGAGACCAAGTAATTTATGATACTGCAGATACATGTTTATTAATTGCACCTGCAGACTATGCATGGTGCTCCCTGTCTTCTCCCCCAAATATTCCTGATACTGTTAATACCTCTGGGTTTACCTTGTGATTTCTCTGCACTCCAGTTTGTAAATCCCCTGCAAGTGTGATCACATTTTGTTCTGGTGATCATTTCACTACCATGGCATGGAAAGTTTATTAACCTTATAGATCTGGAGCTATGTCTTTGTTTCTTCATCTCTGTTGCATTTGAAGGATGCAGCAAAATACAGCAAAGTATCTCTGGTTTTAATGATAGCTTCTGTAATAATGCTTTTTATTTCCAAATTTGCAGTTAAAAAACCTTGAATTGGCCTTGTTTGTCCTCTGGCATAGAGGTATTTAAGGCTGTAGAGCTGCTGAAACAAGGAGATTTGCCAGGGCTTTATGCTATAGAAAATGGCCAGTATGCTACTGAAGTTAAGAGGAAAACTTGAGACTTAAATTAAGTGCTGACAGACTGAAAAATAAGAGATTGTGTAAAACTATAGTCTGACCAACAAGTGCCCAGATATTCTGCAGCCCTTTTGGGAAACCCATCCACTCTTGCTTTCCATTTCACAGCAGTTTTGTCCAGTTTAGGGATCCAAGAAGCTGATTTGCCTTTTTTTTTTTCTCAGTAGGAATTAATAAAAAATTACCACTAGATCTGAGGTTAAGGAGTGTGGATTTGGAGGAGAAGGTAACCATCATCTCTCAGAAAATCAGCTGACAGCAATTTGACCTTTTTTTTTTTATAGTATAGCTATGGAACCTCTGTATATAAATTTCAAAGTACATTACCTGTAAATACACTTTTGTTTAGAAAGTATAAAATGTCAAGATTGCTTTTTATCAAGCACAGCAACACAGAAATAAGGCTCATTCGAGCACTCCAAGTATAAATGTAATAAAACATAAATATTGAAATATATGAAAGCAGATACAGAAATTGTATATCAATGACAAATAGCTAATAGATTTGAAGTACAGGGATGGATTTAACTGTTTAAATCTCTGCAATTATTTCATATAAATAAAACTGTCATATACATCTGTTTTAGAGATAAGCTCTAGCTGTTCTTAAGGTAGTCTTTAATTGCATTTTCTTTGTACTGTTTATGAATCATGTCTTCATGCTTTCTTGTCTGTTTTTGTTGTTGTTTTTCCCTTGCTTTTGTTTTCAGTCTTACCCTATGGTACTTCAGTATCGACCTAGAATTGACTTCGGTTAGACCAAAGGGCCAGATCCCACTGAGATGAATCCTGCACTATTTGTTTACCCATCGACAGATTGCACAATGAATGGATGTGCCTGGATTGGGGGGACACAGCCAGAATTTCAGCATGCAAATAAGGACATTGTCTTTCTTAAAATTGTCAGTTGCATCTCTGTTGTTTCTATTAGAGCAAGCCAAGTGCCATTCTGCTACTGAAATGTGCATAAGATATTTGTGTATCTTAAGAGTGTGCTGCAAATCATAGCCAAAATCATGAAGTGTACCGTCAAGATTCAAAAACTATGGAATATTTTTGCTTGTGTGTTAGAAAATTTTTCTGGTCCTAATATTGATTACACTAGCAAAATGGCAGAGTGCTCATTCCATGTGGTGTTGCAGTTTCACACACTTACTATTTTACTGAATATTGTTGTTTAAATCATAGAGTACTGTACAAATAACTAAGGATTATACCTTGACAATATTTTGTATAGAAAATATATTTAGAAAAGTGGTGACTGGGCCACTACCTTTTCCTTGATGGGGTTCTCATGGGTCCAGGTATAGCTCACTCATGAGTGTGCAACAGTCCTTTTGCAGTGAATGAAGATTAATTACACTGAACAAGAGATGTAGAACATGATAATTCACAATAATAATTTGAAATCTTCTAAACAGATTCTGCTAACATTGCTTAAAAGCATTGCAGCCTTTGTGATTGCACTTTTCTATGGTTTCCCTAAAGTTTGGAATTTGGGATACTAGCTATTTTTGGAAAAATGGCTTCTGGTCAGATTACACTTCTTCTAACACAGCCTCCATAAAAATGAAGCTAAAATCATATAAATGTCTATGGAACAAATAAATTCCACTACAAAATTATGACCAAGGCAAAATTTTACATAATTATTGGTTTTCCTAACAAACATTTCATTTTAATATTGAACAGAGGTCTATAATATGCTAAGAAAAAAATAATATATAGCTTTAATTACATGCTGTATCTCTTGTGAATATCTGGAGTTTAGAATTCATTACAGAAATTTTCATTAGTTAAAGTCACATCATCAAACTGTTTTCATAAAATTAGAGGTAATGCAATACTGAAGATAAGTAGTCTGACCAAAATAATTGTTCAGGTAATCTTTTTTTTTCTTAAGACCTGGTAGTGCTGGATAAAAAGTGATTGTTGCCTTAGGTATTGTAAGCATAATGGTTCTAGTATGGGATTATGGGATGTTTATTGGGGGTTTTGGTAATGTTGCAGGGAGCATAGCAATGTGTATGTTTTCTGTCTTCCGTTGTTTTTACTCTGCTTAAAAGTCAGTTGAGTTTTTCTGATCAGATTCTCTGGAGATACTTATAGTTCCGTCATGTTATGTAATTTCTACTTAATACATGCCTGCTAGTGTTGTAGATAGCTATTTACTTTCTTTATGCCTTTTGCATACAGCAAAAAGGAACCAAATCAATTTTTCACAAGCTACTGTAGAGTGAACTGATCATTCTTAGATAGACAAAGTGGAAATTCTTTCTTGGGATCAAATATAAAAGATAGATGCAAGGCTGTAATTCCTTTATAAGCTTGTGTTCGTGTACAATAGTACGTTCTGTAGGAGAAATAAGCATGTTGTGGATTAAATCTGGCCCCTTTAATGTTGTTAGGACTTGTAAGGCTGATGACTCGAGGAACCATATACCGTTGGGTTGAATTCTACCACTGCCCTCCAAAGCCCGTGTGACGTGCAGAAATCACGATGCTGTCGGTAGCAGGCTGTTTAGGAACCCTGCCATTGCAGGTCAAGGTTGCACATATTGTGCAGATGCCAGTGGAGCTGGGGAAGAAAAACGTTTAGGAAGAAGCTGCTGCCCCTTTCTGCAGGCACAGAGTGCTGGCTGACACAGGCACTGGTTTGCCCAAAAGTGGGCAGGGCTGCAGGTGCTGCCTGCAGGGAGCAGGCATCCTTTTGCCCACCCAGCCTGTGATGCGCTACTTGACAGAAAGAAGATACTCCAAGGAGGGAGGGCCCTTCTCTGCAGAGTCTCTAGGGAAAAATAGATTCTTTCTATATATAGAGGTCCTCCTCATGGAGCAGCTTGGAAGAGCAGAGCGTGCTTTCTGATTGAAAATCATTCTTCTCTTTAGTGTATACGGTTGTTTTGTACAGTAGAAATAGGATATTATTTGTAAATATTTACATGCACATACAAATTACACCTTACAGTTTTTATATATTTCACGTGTTTTTATACCAGAATTGTCACTGTAGATTTGCTTGACATAAAAGACCTGTTTCAGTTTATCACAAAACTAATGCTAGGATGCTTAAGCATAATTTCTGCTTGGTTCAGGGCATAATTTTCTCAAAAATTGTGTTTGCTGTTTTGACAAATCTGAACAAACTTGTTTTTAAAAGACAGGAACATACAAGTTTTCATCCATCCACCTAACAGGACCCTTGGAACAGCACTATTTTGCATTGGCTTTGGAATGGCAACTAATAGAAGCTTTCTTTGACTGTTTGATAACTTCCTGTGTTCATAATTCAGAGAACCATGAATTTTCTCAATCAGAGTTGGACATTGGTTTTGATTCCTGGTATTTTCTTGATGCAAGTTAAAGCTAGATTACAGAAGGCAAATCTTCATTTTAAGCATGGAAAATACCGGCAGATCTGAATCAATGTTCCCAGCTGAGAATGGTGGCATTAAATGCATATGAACTAACCACCTACACTTTATGCATTTCTGATTTGATGGCACGGTGCCTGAGTGCTGCTATAGTTTAATAGTTTTGTAAAAGTGAAGTGCCAGTGAAATACATATCTTAACTGGGCAGCTTGTACAACACAGGCATTGCCTTCTTTACAGGAAATTTCTCTCTCATATAGTACATATGTGCCATGTCTCTACAGATACACATATTTAATTCATTTGTGCCAATTAAGAGTGTCTGAGCACCATAGGAATATGCAAGTGTGTGTGCAGATTCCTGTGAGCCAAAGATGGGGTAAAGTGAAATGGGTCCCTAAGCATTCCCTTCAGACTGCACCATATGCCATGCCAGAGCAGATGCCTGCATGGAGTCACACTTTCTGAGCATTTCCATGACAAAGTGTCACCACTGCATGCTTGTAAAGCATAGGAATATAAAATAAGTGTTGCTGCCACTGTGTTGCTATGACTTTCCCATATTAGCAGTCTCTAACTGCAGAGGGACCTAAAAAATTCTGCACTACTACCTAACCTTGCTGTCTCTTATTTAGCACATTTGGTGCCGCTCGGGTTTTTTTCTCTAGAAGTGAAAAACTCATTAATGAAAATCATAAACAACTTTTTGTTGAGCATAGCTGGCTGCTGCATTTATCTAGTAACAAGCCGTAAGCAAGAATTTAGAAACAAGATCCTGTAATGTCTCTAACAATATGAAATTAGATTATTAATCATAAATGTATCTTCCGTGATGCATTACTACACTCCTGGTAGCTAAGGGCCTAGTCCTATGAAGGTTTTTTTTTTAATGAAATACCAAATAAGATTGCTACACTAACTGAAGTGACTCATCACTATAGTAGGTATTGTTCACATGAAAGCTTTTGGGATTTGGGTCCTAGGAGTATGCAGTGCTAGAAGTATATTGTGCATACTCAGCTAGCTTGCAGTTATGCAAAAAAAATATATAAAAGTATTATCTTGGCTTTACTGAAAATGTTATACAAAGTGAAGTGCCTGATTATTAATACAGAATACCTTTTAAGCCCATTATTTGCATTTGACAGGGTAATACTTGCTTCTGTATTTTATCTGTGGTCTTAATATTTTCAGCAAGAATATGTCATAAACATACTGTATTGAGAGGCTTTCATGGGAAAAAAGGATAAAAAGAAATGTGTTCTTTTAGATAATTCAAATTACACCGCCCCCATCTCAGTAGAAATTATATTAAAATAAGTACTTTTATGTTGAAAATATTCCATTTTCTGCATGAGGAACCCTTTAATTCTGGATCTTGGGTTTTTTTCTCCATAGGTTTCAGCAATTTGACTTGACTTTTCTGCTGTTAACACAAACAGTTCTAGTCTATGTGCTGGAGAAAAGAGATTGATCCCTTTCCATTTAGATATAAGATAGGCTCTGTCTGCAGACAAAGTAATGATCCAGTTTCATCTCATCTCTCCCATGTATAACTGTTATACATGACTTTGTGAGAGAAATAAACAATTTTTCCTTCTCTGCTGCTTTCTAAAATAACAAAATAGGCCATGGCTTAGTTCTTTAATTGAACCAATCATTGAGTTGTATTGTTTGTGGGTTTTTTTACATTTTCATATAACTGAAGACAACAAGAGGCATTCATTCACTCCCCAGAAAAAAATCATTCTTGAGAGGACTTGCAACAAAAAGAATAGCATCCAGCTCGGCCAGATACTGTGTCTAGTAGAAATACTAGAGAACAGATAGCTGCTCAAAACCAGTCTTAAGTCTCAAAATAAATAGATTGAGCCTTGGTTATAGACAGTATATATTATATATACATAAAATATTGGTCAATTACATTCACTGATCAAACCCAGTTTTGTCCTGGAAAAGTGCAAAGGTATTTAGGACTTACATCCTTATCCAAGAGCTTGGTCCAGTTTCTTCACTTAATGTGGCAGATTGAAGGGATCTCTTTACTTCCTACAAAAATGCATATATCATGCTGTGTATTCCCCTCTCATTTTACTTCATGTTTTGTTATCTTATTATTTTTCTCAGTTAAAATGTCTAAACAGGCACACTCTCTGCTGTAATTAATTCTAGGTTCTTGCACATCTTTTGGTCATTCCCATATCCCACCGCATTTCCTACCCAACAAGTTAAAACATTAAGGATTTATAAGGGTGAAACTGCCCATGAGGTGTCAGCTTGTGGGTTTCATTTATCAGGCAGCTCTCATGGATTTCAGCAAAGTTTTCACAGTTCTTCATTTTCAATCCCTTATAGCCAGTTTGAGCAAGGTCATGCTCCCACAAGGGTTTCAGCTGGACACTTGTTTGAGGAGGGGTTGTAGTCTGCTGGAGTGTGTTCCAGGATGAGTTCCAAGATACAAGGGGACTGATTCACCTGAAGGAAATGTGAACGCTTCCAACTGCACATTTACCTCTAATTTTGTCACATAGGGATTGTCTGACTTCAGACCTCTGCTGAAACATCCATTGTAGGAATGTCCTTCAAAAGATGATCTTGTAATGTTAGTGTATTTTTCTTCATAAGCAGACCTACCTGTTGGTTTTCTTTTCTACCTACTGTCTACACTGTCTGTAAGTCAGATTAAAACCTTAGATTCCAGAATAGGACATTGATTAATTAATGAATTCCTGACAGATTCTTCCATCCAAGGTATGTGCCATAAATCTTCTGCATTTCAGGTAGCTTTCCACTACAGTTGAGAATGGATGTTGTTTCTTTCTCTAAGCAGCCTGGGTCTCCATGGTTCTGGAGTGTGGCAGTGGAGCTCTGTACAAGGGTAGAAACGTCCAGGCTATCTTTTGTATTTGCAGAAGGAGACCAAGTTGTGTGAGCTCAGGGTGGAGGAGAAATTCTGGAATGAAAGATGCCTGTAAGTGGTAGTTTTTGCTGTTACATTAATTTTAACCAAAGATAGGCATTGGTTTGACTTTGCTTGTTTTTCTGAACCATTAGGTACTTTTCTTTGAAGTAACTCTTATGTGTATTTTTAGGAAATGCTTCTGACATGATCAACAGGTGATGACAGGATGAGGTGAACAGAAGTAACTCCTGTGCATTTTCCTTTTTCCTCATGATAGGGAGTGGAAAGCAAAGAGTTGAGAGAAGGTTACTGTACAATACACAAAATGGCTGCAACAGTGAAATGTTTTTGCTGCTAATTAACATACTGAGGGTTTTATTACAAATGAAGTCGTAATGAAGATGTTTATTGTCAAAGTGCAAGGCACATATTTTATGAGGGTATTCTACTCCTAAAATTCAGTTTTGTATTATATTGAGTATGGTAGATATTGTTCCTGTTGTCTCCTGAATTTTGATGTGGTAAAATGAAACATGCTCCATTTTTACTGAAAAATATCACATAGTAATTGATTTAAAATTAGTCTTTATTGTCAGATATTTAGTTTGTTCATAAAAATGAGGTTTTTTTAAAAATAAACTATTTTTATGGATAATCTGATTGCCTAATAGTTTTAAGGGACCTATTTAATACCAAAGGTAAAGCCACCCAGAAGCGGACTTGGAATATGACATTGACACTTTTCTGGAGTGCCTGAGTGGTCAAGAGGTACCCCTGGAGTCCATCAAGAACAACTGGTAGTTGTCTGTGTCACCAAGCTAAAGGGTTAGGCACACCTGGCAGTATCCAAAACAAATTAGAAAAGGAAAAAAAAAATGACAGGAATAGCATGAAGGTTGATTTAACAGACATAGAGTAGCTCTGAGTCCTAGGTCGTGTTCCTGAAGAAAAGCACAAAGGCTTGCATTTACTGATGTGTCTGCTATACCTGGCCTGTGAACTAACAAAAAACTCAGTGTGCTGTCAATCCTGTAAACCTTCCAAAGCACAAAATAGTCACCAAGCTACTTTTGGGGTTTCTAGTCATAGTTCAGTGATATTTTGGAGGGTGGAAAGGACAGACTTGGAGGATAATGAGAAGATACTATGTTTTACAGATTTTTATAGCTATTTTTTTAGCAAATGGCATTGCTGTCCTTGACGTGAGACCATTGATTAGCAAGAAGTGATTATTTTACTTGTGCAGTATAAAACAGAGAGAATTAAAAAATCCAAATTATCTTGATTTCCTTTTCCAGGATAGTGATTAACTAAACTGGAAAGTAATAGGTCAATTTAATTATTTAGCTGGCTGAGAGATTTCATTCTAAATACTGATCATATTTTTTGCCTCAGATAGAAGCTTCTCAGCATAAACATGAAGCAATGCATCATTTTTTCCCTTATTGCAGACTTAACTATGGAAAGGAAAGTATTTTGCATTTTTTAAAATTAATGCAAAGCCTGAATTGTTGGATGTTCCAGGCTACTGAATAGATGATATAGGTTACTCTCAATGGATTTTTTGGGGGTGGGGGCCTAAGTGTCCTTATATAAGCTGTGATCCAAGTTATAAGAAAGGAGCCTATGGTGAGCAGTAATAATGTTCTAATGCTTCCTTGCATTTGATCAGTAGTTACCAGTTTTTAATAAAACAGCCCTCACAGTACTTAGGAGCTCATAGAACATATTGTGATCTTAAGTTGCGAATTTGTTTTAAAATATAAAATGTTTTAAGCTTTTTGTCAAAAGTGATAACATCCTATTACAAATAAACCTTTTTGTGGTTGTAAAATTTAGCTTATAAATCATTCAAATTGAAGTGAAAAAAACACAGGTCATTGTTAATGACAGTCTATCCTACTATTAAGAATATATGTATTTTTGTAAAGGAAAAGCACTTGTAGATATTTAATCAGTCCAACTATCTATGTATGTTAATGTTTTGGGAAAAAAAAAAAAGAAAACAAAATGCTGCTTAGAGAATCACTTACATATTTTTATTTTTTGTGCTCAAATGCATTTTCTGTTGATTTATGGAATGTTTATTCTGTGTGAAGCTGTATAGTTAGTACAGCTGGGCTAAATGCATTTCTCACCTTAATCAGTTGTATCTGACTATGATAATATATTTGGTGTCCGATCAGAAAGCAATTGTAAAACACAGGCTCGTGGTGCTGTTTTTCATCTTCGATATTAGCTTCATCCTGCCTTATAACTTTTCTACTTCATGATAAGGATAAAAAACGCTAACGATTTTTTTGTGGTGTATGTGCTTCAATGGATATTTCATGGTATGTCTGGTTGTTTAGTTGAATCTTACTGTGCTTACTAACATTTTTATAAGAAGATGACAGAATTTTACATACAATATTTAATAAACAGTCCCCTGGATGAAAAAGTATGTAAGATTAGTTAAGTTTAATACTTACCTTCCTTCAAAGGAAACTACTGCTGGGTACATGTGTGGAACGTGATTGCATTACTAAAGGTTCTGAGAATTTGTTCAAATACTATTTTTTAAATCCAGAATAATTCACTTCTTGTTATGTTTTGCAGCTATTTGAAACCTCACTTTCAATTGTATTTTGATTCATCATAATGCATTAGCACAGTTTTAGGGAAAAAAAAAAACAGCAAAGAATTGTATGAAAGTACAGTAAAGATTGGCAACCATATTTGTTTGTAGTTATTAGTGTACAATCCAAAATCTCTTATTTCAGTGGGATTCTACAGGGATCTACTCCATGGGTCTGATGCTATGTTAAGTTCTTCAGCTTGACCTCAGTGGAGTGACTTTCTGTAATTATCCTTGTAGCTGAGACTTGAAATGAGACAGACTTCCCACTTCCTCACTTAATTTCCTTTCATGGGTGACTAATATTGTTTCAATTTACTCTTATTATATTAACCTTCTCATAAGTAAGTTTTGCAATAGCGAATGTGTACACTAGCAGTAGAATTCATTGGTAGGAACTCAGTTGAGTAAGTATTTGTGTCCTTGACAAACTGGGGGAGAATTTGACTCAGATTATGAACACTTGAAATGGCATTCTCTCATTTATGTTCATGCTTCACAAAGATCTGCAGCTGATCAGGATTTGATGTGTTTTATTGTATGAACATTGTTCATTTTTATAATTTTTGTTAAGAGCTAATTTCTGCAGTAATTCATTAGGGTCAACATCTCAGGGTCCACAAAGTAGCAGTTTAAAAACTAAAATCCATTTGATCTGAGTGCAATACCAGTACTGCAGGCTTGTATCTTTTGAAGAACCAAATATGTTGTGTTTTGAAGTATTAAAAAAAGCACTGTAAATTTCACCCAGTTCTACCAAAGGAATGTGAGGGGTTTTTTTTAATCTAGAAGCTGAGTGTGGCCCTAGAAAAAATGAGACACTTAAAACTGAGTGAACACTAGTGATCAGTTTTGCAATTAGGGAGGAGTGTTGGTACTTGGGGTTTTTTTGGCAAAACCCTGTGGTCGTGCCTCTTGATGTAGAGTGAAGCCTGTTCAAATCTGCATCAACATTGATTAGCAAGATTTATTTTGAAACAACAGCTCATGCAAACCCTGTAAATGGGCCTCTAGAACCTTATGTATAAATATATCAGGTATGTAATGATATTTCTAATAGTGAACTACCTGTATGACTCAGTACTGGTGATGTTAAATTGAGTGTTTCATGCTAATGTCAAGAAGGCTTACAGCACCTTTATAATGGTTGATAACAAATGACAATTTGGCCTGACCTGTATGCTGCAAGATGCCTCTAGCCCAGTTGGATTAATTTTATGAAAAATCTAGATGAGCAAGAAGTATAACTAATCTGCTTACTAGCACTGAATTGCTCCTTTCTCAAAGCAATAAATATATTCATGTTGTAACATCTGTTGTGCAGCCTACAATACGAGTTGTTTTGTTGCATTGTTTCTATATAATTTATTTTGTGCAATAAAAAAATCTCTGGTTTTATCTGACTTCTCTCTAGTTTGTAATAATATTTGAACTGAAACATTTGCTAGCTTTATATCTTAATCATGCAAGCACACTGTCAACTCACAGAAATGCAAGTAGAAAACAGCATGCAGTAATATTATGCATTATAGAAAAAACAGAAGGTATTCACATGGCCTGATTTTGTTCTAGTTGATGTCATAGAGTGCTACCATTTGTTTTCACGGGTGCACAGTTCTGCCTAACATTGAAGTTGTCTGGACTTGGCACCCCATTTGTAAAATATAAGCAGGTGTGTTACAGTGTGACTGTGCTTGAGGCTTATTTTTTTAAAAAAGCAATCCCAAAGAGCTTCTGCCACTTTTTTGTTTAACCTAATTTCACTGCTTTTTGTTCTCTCCCTTTTTGATATTTTTCTGAGTTCATATGGTTTCAGTAGTATTTATGATTCTGTGCACTTACCTTTATTATGTTGTTGAGTTGTTTTAACTCCAAGGTAGTGTAAAATAAACGTGCATGCAAATTGGAAGCTAGAGGATATCCTTACAGCTGAGCCCTTGGTGTGAAGTAACATTATTCATACTATATACTGAGTTACTGCAAAGAAAAACAATGGAGGGAGCCCTGTTATTCAAGAGAACTTGTACCTTTTGTCTGAGATGCTCCTACAAAACCTGCATTACCACCACATGAGCTCTGAGATGTGGCTCGGATTTGGAAATAATAGAAAGGATGGCTGATTGCACTAAATGATCTCAGACAAAGAACATTTTGTAACCTCTTGTAAAATCCTTCTACATGTTAGCAGAAAAAAAAAAAAAAACTACAATTGCTTGTGAGCACAAAATGTGAATGTATATGTAGCACATGGTAGTGCATACATGTGATTAATTAGGATTTGTTAGTTTTGTTGCAATTGGCTGTTAACAGGCTAAGAGCAGCTGTGGCACCATCAGCTGCTCTGTAACCTGTGCAGATGAAGCAGTGCAGCCTAAATGGCTTTCTTTGAACCTTTTTCATATGGAATATTTGGCCTCCAGATTTGTCAAATGTCATAAACTAATACTTTCCCTTCTTCTAAAAGTGTTCTTGAGATTTTAAGTCACACAGTGAAAAAAACCCCAAACTTTACCTAATGCTTCTACATAATGTCATTACATTCTTTATTAAACAGAAATTTAATTGTATGTAAGTGCAAAATTCTGCTCCTAAATAGGGAACATTTTCTCAAGCAAGATTTCCATTTAAAATGCAGTGATTAAATTATTCTAAATAATTACTTTGTTTCAGGTAGCTAAAAAGAGAATCATTGTGGGGGGAAAAATCCCCATGCATAAGAATAGTAACGAATGCCTGATAAGTCATAAAGCTGGATTATGTTTTATTGAAGGAGGAAGGTAGGTGGTATACAAACAGCTGTTTACATCGGGGCATAGCACATGAATTTCCCTGTTAGAACTGTGATTCACATTGCTTTCTACCCTAATTATTTTTTCCTCTTTTATTCTAGAGGAGAATATTCAATGCAACGTCATTATAGGCAAGAGTAATGTTTTTCACAAGAAAAGTGCTTTAGTAATTTAGGTTTCATTAAAGCAACAGGAATTTGCTGGCAGTATGTAATATGAGCACCCCGTTCCAGTGGCACACTTCCAACATCTTCATTTGGAAAGAAGACTGCTGCATTCATAATTCATAAAAGCATTGGCATCTATCCCATTAAACTCACACAGGAAAACATTCTTACATGCAAAAACACCCTGTCTATCTTTTCTAAACTATTTATAGGTAACGTTCTGTCCTTTCCTGTAGTACACAAATAACTGCAGTAGGTGCACCTCTAGATATGGAAAATAATTACAAAAAGGAACTTAAGAAAAGCTGTACTTAATACCAAATTTGGAGACACTTTCAATTCCTTGGACACAATGTCATTAATGTCATCCTTTTGCACGTGTATGTGTCAGTGCCCCTGAAGATTTCCAGTCCTGCTGCCAATAGCCTTTACAGATTTCAGTGTCCTAGTACATCTCCAGAACCAGCAGGACTTGTTACTACCCAGTATTCCTCCTTCAATTTCACTGCCCATGCCCTTCTCAAAATAGTGTGATTTTGTCTTGACTGGTTTCTAGAATGTGTTTTATTCCCATGCTCCTCCCTATCACCTGCTAGAAGTGATGCAGACATACAGAGAGTGCTCTGTGTGCTCTTCATATCCTGATGCTACACCCAACATCAAGAGTTCTAAACACCAGGAAGTTCACTCCTGCTCCTGTGCTTTGCTAGCTTATAATGTTGAATTTATAAAGCTCCTTAGTACTTACAAAGAACTCATGGAGTGTATTTGAAATCATTAACAAGGAAAGAGAAAGGGATATACTCTCAATAGGCAGCCAGCAAAACAGCAAACAGCATCCAGAATATCACCTGTACTTCTATAATACTGCCTTCATCTGCAGTGTGGATTGCTTTATAATGTTAAACAGCAATTACTCTGACTTCTTCTAGACCCTTTCTCCAAGTGTTCAGCTCAGATTGTTGTTTTCTGGTAATCAAAATCCCTGGAATACGAGCAAAAAAGGCACGGATTTGTACTGCTGAATAGTTCTGTAACTTGCAGCAGTCAGCCTACCCCTCTTTCCATATTCTGCTGATTGCCAGAATCTTTCTTAGACTGAAAAGGCGCTTCCAGATTACCTTATAAATAAGCAAAAAAAAATTACTACTCTGCTTGAGGTAAGCAACATGCAACTTGTTTTTTAATCTTACTTTGGAAAAGTTCCTATTGAAGAGCTCTCTGGCTAGTACTTTGAGGGATGGAACGTGTACATTCAGAACATTACCCATGTAATTTGACTTTTTTTTAGAATTTATTCAGAGACATATAAAATCAAATAAGTTTTGCTAGTGAAATTTTTGTCAACATAATAATAAATACATAAATTATGCTATAGTTTATTTAGACAAGTGATACTATGAAGGAAGAAATCTGCACTGTTTTCAACCCAGGACTGCTATAGTACAATTTTCTATACAAAAACAAGCTGTTATGTCACAGCACGAATCCAAACATGAGTTATGTAGATGCCTGATCTTATAAAAGCATGTGCTGAAAGAATATTCACATGTGTGATATGCAAGTCGTGTACACATAGGTTTTTAGCGATCCTGTTGTGGAAATACAAATTGGCCTGCTGGTTGCGTGTTCTCCATTTGTTTTACAGGTTGTATTAAAAAACAAGAAAATCACTAGGAAAATGGATGCCTACCATTTCAAAGGAATCCAAAATGCTTTGTAGGTTATGTATTTAAAACATACCCATGCAGGAGTGACTTTGCCATGGCAACGTGGCCATAGGTAAAAGCAGAATAGAGCAACTTAGCCCAAGAAAGTAATTCAAGTGCAAGAGAAGTAAGTGTTCAAGGTAACAGTAAGGTGAAATCAGAATTCACACCTAAATCTATTCAGATCTGTTCCCTGACTTTGGAGAAAAACCCTTTGAGTGAGTGCACAGTGAGCTGCCTACCTTCTGCATTCAGCCTCAAAACACTGATTTCTGCCTGCAGCTCCTGACCAAGACTATTTTATGACAAACAAATTCTCAGGGGTAAAAAAATTCAGAGTAAAATGTTTTGTCCCCATGAGCCTTAATATAGTCTCATTTCCCAGCATGGAGGAACTGCAATAATCACTTGCTTAAAGAAGCTGACAAGAAGCTAAATTATTCTGAGTTCCTTGTAATATCTTTTAGATTTTGAGAAGGGGGTGGATGTGATAGCAGAGGCTTCTTGTCTTTCTAAGGGAGAGGGCTGTACACTAATTTTCTTTATTCTGATGTCATCTACTACTAGTCGCAAGAAGAGACTGGCTCAAAACAAATTTGAATAGCCCATAAGAAATTCAGTTTTTGGCTCTGGTAGTCCTCATCTCTCTCAATTGCCCAACAGCAGGTGAGGCAAGAATTTCCAGAGCTGTAACATCACAGAGAGCACCATGTGGAGGAAATTGCTCAGCACACCAACACAGGGGAGTGCCAGGCAGCCCCAGAGCAGCAGTGAGCCACCCAGCTGAGCACAAGCTCCACAGCTGCATTGGTGCAGTGCTGTTCAAGCTATTTGCAGCTCTGTGCAAGGAAACTGGCAGCAGAGAGGCAGTGGCTGTGGGCTTTGAACCCTGGTACAGCTCTGGTCACTGCTGGCCAGACTGCCCGGACCCCACTCTTCCCTGGGGACAAGGTGTCTGCCCATGGGTTACACAGAAAATACTGCATGTGACCTGTCACCAATAAACATCATAACACCACCCATGTCCTTAACTGCTGCCAAGTTAAAGTAGATGGCCAGCAGATAAACTGGATCTTCTAAATGTCCTCACATTTTACTACTAGGAAGTGCAGGCTTAGTTCCAGCTACTGTTTGCAGCCTGTCATTAAGAGTTAGCAAAGAGCTTGATCTTGGAAAACAGAAGAGCATCCTAGAGCCTTTCTACAGAACTGCAGGCAGAAGGTCTGGCAGAAAACAGGAGACTTGTTGGTGTGGCCATCAGCTTGAGACTGAGGCTGTGGATTCACAGTTTTCTTGTTGCTAAACTCTTTGGGAGCCTAGGTCATGGGGAAGGAAAAACACCTGTTTTGCAGCAGCTGTATCATCTGCTCTGCTTTCATTTGCCCACAAGCAACCACTGGAGTAAGAATAGCAGTAAGGAAAATACTGTGGTAAAGAATACACAGTTGTGAATACAAATCAAAGATTTCTGTGAGAAAGTAAGCACTAGACGGTGCCTCATACTATTAATAGCTTCTAAGAAAAGATAGCATGTCCCAAGAGCCAAAGCATCATGGGTTGTGGCCTGCTGCTCAGAGAATTCATCCAAATGCAGTCCTCACAGAGGCTGATGATTTTTTCCATTGACTCCACAAGTCAAATGTGTTTTCTTCCACTTCAGTACAGGAACAGTTATAATCATCTCTAAAAGCCTAGAGGTACAAGCACCTCCAGTGCAGCAGACCACGAAGCACATACATTTTTAATTTGAGGAGCCAAAACTGGACTGAATCCCTATCTCCTCATATATCAGTCATATTTAGAAAAGGAGAAAAAAATCCATCTTGGGTCAATGATAATCCATGAATGCTGCATTAAGAATGCTTGAAGTGTCACACATCCCTTCCAAGCAATACTTTAAGAGGCTCTGCTTGTGCTTCTACAAAGCTCACAAAGGAAGATAGTAAGATTTTCTCTGGCGTGCATAAAGACGAGAACAAGACAGCAACACCGAGATGCTGAAGCAGTTCAGAGTAAGAATGGGGAGCAGCAAGCCAGCACACAGCTGATCGTTCACAGCAGAGCAACGTGGGTGTATGTGAGACCCAGGTTCCAGGGTGGGACACAAAGCCAGCATAGGCTGCCAAGGAATGGGAGGAAAAGTTCCTCAGTTGTTCTTCAGAATCACATGGATCAAGGCTTGTTTAGCTTTCACCCACACCCAGATCTTTTGTCAAGGGTGGAATGCACATGGAGTTTGTGCTTTGCATTCAAAGAAAAATTATCTTTTGACAATTTTCCAAAAGCCCCTGGCATTTTATTTTTCAAAATTTAATGATAAAGCCCGATACTGGGAGAGCAAAAGGCAAAGCTCCTCCCTTACACTGGGAGAACTTCAGTGGCATGGAGAGACTACAAATACTATGGCAGCAAAAGAGAGAGGGTTCTGTGAATGGAAAATGTCTTATTAAATGGGAAAAACTACAAAATATTTTTAAAAAAATAACTGAAGTATATCAAAGTAAAAGCCAAGGAAATAAGGGGAGAAAAAGAGGAGGATAAAAAGAGTGTGTTAATGGTTTTATGGGTGTTCTCCGTGTTCATTAATATCCAGCCTTTTCCCTGTACAAAGGCAATACTTGGGCCCTAAGCAGTTAGCATATAATTTCCTGCTGTTAATGATCAGTGCAGAGCAGCCTTTCCTTGGGCTCAGATGTGTCCAAGTCAGGATTTTGAACTGTAAATGTAACCACCTTTACAGTGGTTAGGAGAAAGGGAGCTTAAATGCATGAGACAGCTGCTGCAGATCAGATGTGGTTGCTGGGGAGGAGGTGTAGAGAGTTATCTCAAGGTCTGGAAACTCCATCTTTGTGCAGCCTTCGTCAGCCCTGATCTTCAGGGGCTTGGTGTCAGTAAAGCAGTGACTCCATGGCCAGGTAGGATGGCACATCAAACACCACTCTGCAGCTGTAGTCTCTTCTGTGGTAAACATTTCTAGCAATATCCTTAATCTTTGTTCTTTTCGACAGGTGACACAGCTGGAGCTGGACTCTTCTGATAGCATTTATACCAGGCAGTTCTGTAGAAAAACAAAAGTAAATTGACCTGGTGCTCCACTGCCCAGCAATAAGCAGAATTATTTGTATTCAAGAGCCGTTGGTATGAATGTGCTGGACCTCCATATTTTAAGCTCATTATATGTGACACGTATCACAGATACCTGTTTAAACCACAGAAAGATTTTGTGCACCATCTTTTATTATCAATTCAGTTGAAGCAGCCCACAGGCTAGTGAAGGCATAAGCTTTTGCCACTGATTTTACCAGCAGCAATGTATGTTCTGCTTGCTCTCCACACCCGAAGTCCCATCTAAGAAGCCAGCTGCACTGTGTTCACCAGCTTCCATCCTCTCAGGTGGATCTCCTATCAAATCAGGTACTGACTGATCAGATCTTCTTAGAGATGATTTTCCTCTGTTTGTCATTAACCTGTCTTTGTCCTTTTAACAGCAACAGCTCTTCTTGAAATTACGGTGGTTAATTTCTTTGCAACCAGCTCTCCCAGTGCCCGTTGTGTCAGCAGGATGGAAATTGCTGCTAGACCAGCAGCCACAGGTACGTGCAGTTGCTAAGGTCTGAACGTAAAGATCTCTTAGTACTCAACCATCTCCTTATTAGCACAACATCAAAGCAGGGGGCATCCTCCCCTGGTATCCCATACTCTGGAAAATTCCCATCCCATCTGTGTGAGGTGGCAGAAATTCACCAGCAGGTTCCTGGAATATCTGCAGCATCCCCCACCCAGCCCTACCCTGGATCATGGGTGGAGATTTGCTCAGTTGTTACCAAGTTGTCTTGATATTATTCCTGGGAACCCCTGTATTTTTTCTTTTTTCTTAAACCTTAAATTGAAACCTTTGTTCTTCTGCTTTCTTCCAAACTTTATCTAAGATCAGCTAATGCACTCACTAAATCCTGTGCCCCTTCTACCCAAGTGTGATTTGCACAGAAATTTGAACTGAGGCCAACTTCCGTGCTGCCTTTGCAAACAAGTTCAAATCAGGGAGATTGCACGTGGCAAGAATTTGGACAAGGTAAGACTCTTGTGTAGGGAAACCTAATTCTGAACTTTCTCAGTTTAAGTTTGGTCCCCTTTTTAGTATATGCAATACCAAATCTGATATTCCTTATTCAAAACAGAAGAGAAGTAAAGTGAGTGCTGTTTTTTCTTCCTGTGATCAATGTTATTGTTTATTACTTCCCACAGGTTTGCAAAAACAGACCCTACTCAAGTAGTTTTGAGGGTCTCCCCAGGAGTTATCCATAAGCTGCAGGGTTTCCTTGGGCTATCCAGGTGAGTCTCATCTTCCTTTCCAGGGCAGACCTCCTCCTGAGATGGAACAAGGCAGTGGGAATAGCTCCTCTGTCCCACTGGGACAGTTCTGGAATGCTGGTAATTCATGCTGTGCACAAGGGGCACCTGGTAGGGTTTAATGTCAACTTTGAACTTGTTTCAACATGAAAACAGTATTTATCATAGAAATGGGTTGACTCTAAACATAGCAAGAATGGACCAGAGCTCATCACTGCTCTTTATTAATCTTGCAGTCAGCTAATTAAAGAAGCAGAGCTCAGTCATGCTCTTTCCATTGCTTCCTAGTACAAATAAAGTATTAATTTCAATCTTAGCTGCAGGAGGACATTGGCAAGAGATGTTTGGATCTGAGTAGGTTTCTGGCTTTGTTTTAGTCTGTTTTGGAACATCTGCCAAGGTGGGTGGCTGCTTCAGGGGCGAGGGAAATTAATTTTATTGATTGAGTAATTTCCTTTATGAAGACTCTGAAGGGGATGGTTGCCTGCAGAAAGAATATTTGTTAAATGGCCATATTTGGAAAATGAGTCAGTGAGAAAATAGCATGCAAATCCTCCAGCTTATCTCCAGCAGGGAAAAAACAGAGTTGTGCTAAGAAAGGAGATAGATGCTGACTTGGAGATGACAAGATAAAATGACCCTAATAGGAATTTTTTTCCATTTTTAACTAAAACATACATTAGGAAAATCTTGAAACTGGCCATTCCAAATGCTAAAAGTTTTTCTAATGAAAAATTTGCATGGAAATAATAGCCCACCTGCAAAATATGTTTAAGTTCACATTCATGCTGTATGTGCAAGGTTTTGAAACTCTATCCTTTATCTACCTTCACCTGCTTTTCCTAGGAGAAAAAAAAAAGTCCTAAAAGAGGACACAATGTATTTAAGGCATTAACAATAATAGGAAGGGGAAAGAAATATCTTATTGTTGTGTAGTATGCTGAAGTAGTTCATACAAGGGTGGCAAGGCCCTAAAAACTTATAGTACCTCACAGGCAAATCCTTGGGTTTCAGACAGCCAGGTAGCAGCCCATCTAATTAGCTGCACTTACTGTCTCTTTAGCAGCTTGGTCACTGCTGACCTTTCTCATTTACACTGAGTCTCTGTAAGAGAACATTTTCCACAGTCTTTTGTCCTGGCAGCTGACTCTTTAAACCCAGGAGCACACTGAAATAGTTTCTACTTTGTACCAGTTCGTGGGTGTCTCGGGTCTCATTTCCTCTTGTGTTCCTGAAGAGATGCCGTGGCCTCACTTGGCTTTTATGTCGCTGTGGGCTTGGAGCGCCTGCTAGGGAAATGGTAATGCTTGTTATTTGGAGATCCTAGGGAAGGCGAAAGGAGACCAGCAGCAAACTGATGCGAAGTTAAATTATTGCTTTTGTCCTTAGCCTTGAGACTGGGGCGGGAAGTGGTAGATGAAACAATATGAAATCTGATATTTACCAAGTAAGTTTTAAAACTCACGCATTGGCCTGGGAGGCTGCCCGTGGAACAGAATAACTCTGCACTGATGCAACCGAAACGCTCCCTGCCAGAGCTCAAGGCAAAGCCGGCCGGCAGCAGGGGCGTGCGCAGGGAGCGCTGGGGGCGAGCGGCCGCTGCAGGAGCCCCGCGCTCAGCCCGACACATCCCGGCAGCACCGAGGGACCTCAGCAGCCGGGAAAACGCTTGGAGGCCTTGGGATGGAAGGTATAAAAGGTTTTACAACAGTGTTAGTGGTTTTCACTGCAAATGCCTCCCCAGCAGTTCTCTAACACGGGTAATAAAGCATGCGGCAAGCGAAGCGAGCCCTCTGAGTGTCTGGGGCTTGGCAAAGCAGATACACAGCACCGGCAGGGACAGCGTGTTTGGCAGCCCTCTTGAGGGGCACTGCCTCCTGCCTGTGCTCCTTTCCACAGAATTCCCAAGTCTCATCAGTGACAATGAGTGTTTTGTAGCCCACCTGAAAATTCTTCTCCCTGGAGTGTTTTCGCTGTATGGTTTTTCAAAAATCTAAGTCCCTTCACCTGTCGCTGCTGGGGCTGCACCTCAAATCCTGTGGTCAGTTTTGGGCCCCTCACTGCAAGAAAGATTTTGAGGTGCTGGAATGTGTCCAAAGAAAGGCAACAAAGCTGGTGAAGGGTCTGGAACAGCTGAGAGAGCTCAGTGTGTTTAGCCTGGAGAAAAGGAGGCTCAGAGGAGACCTTATTGCTCTCTACAACTGCTTGAAAGGAGATTATGGCAAGGGGGTGATCAGCCTCTTCTCCCAGGCAACTACTGATAGGATTCAAGTTACACCAGGGGAAGTTTAGGTTGGATATTAGGAAACATTTCTCCACGGAAAGCGTTGTCAAGCATTGGAACAGACTGACCAGGGAGCGTTTGAGTTGCCGTCCCTGGAGTTATTTAAGAGGCATGGATATGGCACTTGGGGACATGGTTTAGTGGTGGACTTGGCAGTGCTAGAGTAACTGCTGGATTTGATGATGTTAAAGGTCTTTTCCTACCTAAACAATTCCATGATTCTGATTCCAAATGTTCTTATAGGGAATCAGTTGATCAGAGTGGTACTGAAATGCAGTGGTGTAAATACAACCAACAAAGAGAGGAATGCAAGGCACGAAACAAGCACAGAATGAGCCATGAGACTACAATGAGGTGTGTGATGGCCCTTCCTAAGGTTATCACAAAAAAAAAAAATTAAAAATACAACTTCCTACAAGTCAGAGGGCATTAGGTCTGGCCGGTGAACATTTTGGCAACTCTTTAAAAGATGATTCTTCTAAGAATAATATTTAAGCCCTCTGTTTACAGTAAGGGTTGTTTTCTGGCCCTGGGTTGCTGAGTGTTTTGATCCTTGTTCTGTTTGCTTTAATAAAGATGGAGGTATCAGTCTCACATCCCAGAGAAATATGAATTAGGTTATTTCCTTCTAAGTGAAGTTTTCTCTGTATCTTAATTGGATGTACTCTAATTTGCCCTGTGAGGTTGGGGAAGAGGAACATTCTGTGCAGAAAATCCTGCCCAGTCCAGATCATACAGGAGGTCTAATGAATGGGCTGCTGAAGTTGTTCCGTCAGCTCCCTTGATCTGTCCCAGAGCTTCCATCAGCTTGCAGAAGAGAAAATAATTAAGCACTGCAATAAAAGTTTTCATAGTACTTACAGGCAGAGGCAGATCTGCACTACTGAATGTAATTTAACTCAGTTGTTTGAACGGGGCAACATGTCCTAGTCTTCCATGGACTTTTTTTCCAGAGGCAGCTTATTCAGAATTGGAAGTGGTGTTGCTAATGCCCTTTTCATGCCAGCCACATTACCTTGAGCTGCACCTTTCTGTCAGACTCTAGTTATAGGCTAGGTGGCTCTTCCATGGGGAGTGTCTCAGGGAAGTCCAACAAGTGTCAGTTCTGATCTCCATATCAAAATAGCAAACATTGATCTGCTTTGTGCTGGAATTGGTGTAAAGGATTGGGTCAGTTGTATCTGTTTGAAGTACAACATCAGACCAGGCTGGATTCACTGCATTTTCTGTAGTAGAGTTACTTCAGCTGTGTCTGGTCTTCAGCAGGGGTGCAAATGACTCTTGTACAGTGGACCACAACTGGTTCCATAGGCAAGAAGCAAAATCCCATCTTCTTTGAAAAAACCCAAAGCTTTAATGTCTTTCATTCTGCATTCTGGTGTATTTGGGCTTACCTCTGGTAGGATGATTATTAATATATACTTTTTTCTTAATCAAGTGCAGTTATTGACAAATACATTAATTCAATGGTAAGCCATTAAAATGGGGGTCTGAGGAGGAGGCTGAGCATGTAACAGAGGAGAAGAGAGGTAAAGGAGGGTGGGTTTGTTGGTCCTGGGGCAGAAGGGGTTGGGAGGATCCAATTGCATTCTTCTGCTATCAAAAGGGGTATTAGAGAGTTAAAAGGTAGTTTCAGCAAACAGAAACTCGGTTAAATAGTTAAATTCTTCATAGGCAGAAGAACGGGGACTGCCAATGAGGTTGCACAGTACTGAGAATTAGCATATACCTCTGTACTGGTAATACCTGTTCACTGCTAGAAGCAAGCCAGATTAAACAATGTTCCTCATATATTCCCTTCTCAGAATTTTTGGGGTTTTAAGCACTCTTGCAATTTCTGAACACATACTGTGCCCTTGGAGCTGCTGTCCTGACAGTGGCAGGGGGAAATAAAAAGCCTCAAGTCAGAAGCCCGAGTTTCATGGGAATTGTAAACGTCTCAATGAATTTCAGTGGTTCTCTCAGCAAGCAAAATGAGAGACTGCTCCAATGCCTCTGTGCAATCAATTTCAACATTTATGACTCAGACTATGAAACATACAGTGCTGAATTATTCACTCTGGGCCAAGAAGAAAAATAAGACCGCATCTCTTACTACACTGTGAAATATTATTACAGGATAGCAGTGGTATGTTGAACTCCTAAAAATCCTCTTGGTGTAAACTAACTGAAAGTACAAAACATAACAGGCTTGGCTTTTGGACACATACAGTTTATTATCATAGTCTTTTTGGGTTTGTTTTTAAAATTGCACTTTTCTTAAAGCACAGGAAAATCTGAAGTGAAAATACGTGCATTTGTTTATTGAAACAGCAAGATGTAACATGATAACTGTTATTTCTGTTGCCTTTGATCTTTGGTACACAAGATAGTAATGCTTAAAGGTTGGGCAGGGTCACAGCCTCTCTGGCCCCTGTGCCTTTGCTATGGATGCCTGAAGTGTCTTCATTTGACACCTTCACAGTAGCCTAAAACACTCAGCAAGTGATCTATGTCCAGCTTGTGAATCTCTTGGCATTTTTTCAGAATGATCATGCCTCGAGACAGCCTTTTTGTAGTTTGACTAGCTGTAAGTTACCCAGAGCTAAAGCTAACATTGCTTGAAAAGCTGTGGGGGAAAGTATTTTTCAGCCAAAAAAAGTAACTAAATCAGGTATAAGACTATTTCACTTGAACTTGTACCTACTGGCTCAATCCAGAAAGCATCATTATTACCACAACAATTTTTAGGCAAAATCATTGGGTTTTCTTCTCCTCTCCCTGACATATGAGATCAGCAGTCAGAAAGCCCAGGAAAAGAGTCATGCAAAGTCTATATGCTCAGCAAGAACTTGCCTGAATAATTACCCAAGTAAAATGTCCTATTGCAGGCTTCATGCTTCAGGGAAAAGCCTTCCCACAGGAGCCTGGTCCTGGCTCTGTCCTGAAGCCACTTCAAGGTCTGTTTCTTCAAGGAGTGGGCTGTAGGTTGCTGTATGTCTCAGATGTGCACCTTTCCTGTGGCAGTGGGTGGTCACTGCCCTTGCAGAGAAAGCAGGGGCTTTACATGTGGCTCTCTTCTCAACTTGAGAGAATTCAAATCCACGTGACCTATTTCCAAGACAACCCCTTACCCTGGAAGAACACCCTTCTCTCCTTCTGAATGTGTTCTGCCAAACTAAAATTTATTAAATGGAGGGAAAGCACAAATACAAAGAAACAAAAAGGCTGTGGGGCTGTGGGCTACAGCTTAAGGCAGTCATGAGGAAGAGGGGAGCTGTGGGCCATGGTTCCTGCCCCAAAGATGAATTGTGTTTGGCAACGGACCAGTAATGTATGCCAGCATTTCAGTTAGCAGGGAGAGTAACCAGAACTCCCTGCTTGCCCTGGAGTGCCCTGAGCAGTGCCTGGCCTTCAGCTGGTGAGATGGGGAGTGTTGCCTCATGGAGGATGAAGATGTCGCCCAGTGACAAAGGCATCCTGCTCAGAATCCCAGCTTTCTTGCCCACAGACAGAAGAAGCCAAGCATCAGATTAAGTAACTGAGAAAGCCCCACCTCATCCTCTGTTCTACAGGAAGGCAGGAGGTGCCATGGCATCTGTCTGCGTCTCTGAAACTTGGAAACCCACTGCCCCAAGGCCACGTGTTTCCTGCCACTGGACTGAACTAAAGCCCTGCTTCTGGCTGTGGAACAGGTTGAAACAGAGCAGGATGCTGAGCATCTCTGCTCAGCCTCAGCTGAGGCACTTCTGGAGGTAAAAATGGGTGCAGCTCAGGGCACCTGGATGTGGAAGTGGAAGAAGTGGGTATCTGTCAATTGAGTTTTCTCCAGTGCTAGGAGGTAACCAAGCAAAGAGAGTTTGGCATCATGTATGGCAATCCTGAGTCCTGCACAACTCTTTATTGATGGCCTTGTATCCATTTCTTATGTTTTAGTTGTACTTTGAGTGCAATTAAACCTAAGAAATGTCTGCCAGTATATGGAAAATCTAGTTTAAAACCTGCTTCCAGTTCCTCCCTTTAATCTAAAGGTTGTCTGTTCAAGAAGCTTGTGGGGAGAGTGCTGTTTGTACTAGTACTCAGTGATATGAAGTAGTACTGCTTTTGGGGGTGTGCAAACTTGGCTCTAATGATGTTTTAGCCTGGACATGCTCAGCCAGGACATGTTACAAGAAGAGGGATCAGCATTGGCTCACTCCTGCTGCATTGGCAGATGTTCCCTGTCACTGATGTCTCTTTGCTGTTGGAGCCAAAGGAGGCTGAAATGAAGGTTAGGATAGGCAAGGAAAGAGCAACATGTGAAATGCTGAATCTCAGCATTCTAATCACAACCATGGTTGTAATTAGTGATATTGCAAAGATAAAATATGCAACATGCCTAAGGGATCTATATATCCACTGTTCCTGGATTGCTCTCTGACAAGCAAATTAACCACAACCATGTTGAAATACATACTCAGAATGGTTGCTTGAGTCTGGACTCACTCTTTCATTATAGTGACATGGAGAGTGCAAAGAGAAAGTTAAAAGTAAAGAAAGTAGTGAAATGAAGGACCTATTTCTCAATCAGAATGAAGGGGTTCAGGCTAGTAAACCTGCATTACAACTGATGTTGGTGATGAGTGAGCTCCCTCCCTTGGAGATACTCCTTGTATTCACATTTTGTAGTGTCTTCCATTTTCTTTTGCCCAAGTGTGGGCACTTTGAGTCACCAGGCTTTCTGTGGATGCCAGAACAAGAGCATAAGCAGTGGAAGGATGATGGAGCATTTCTTCAGGGTAAGCAGAATGAGGCTCCAAATTTGGCTTACTAAATGAATAACTTTCTCAGCTGTAGGTGTTTGGATACATAATGCTGAGTAATTACACTTAAATACGTCATTATTCATTGGTGTGTGCTGACAGATTCTGGTGCAGAGGGAAGAAATCCTTTCTCTAAAGGAGAAAAATGCAGAGGTGGTCATAAATGACAATTTCTCTCTCATGTGAAATGCTGATGTGTCAGCATTTGTTCTTGTCCTGTCTGCTTGGGACAGAGAGGTGAGATAATGATTTATTTTTTTGTTGTCTTGACCTGTAGTTGTAGGCCATATGACAAGTGTTTTGTGGAAAATTTCAGATGGGTTTCTATACTGACTACACCTACAATGTCTTGGCAGGGCACCCTGACAATGCTTTGGTGACACTGCCACACACTTGCTCATGTTTTTGGTCTCTTTGCTGAATGTACTGCAATCCCCCTCTCTATTGCTCCAACAGAGATGGAGTGTTTCAAGGTCTACAAATCCAAATTACTGGTTTTGTCCTCCTATTCAAATGCAGAAATTTGAAGTGGAAGCCGCAGCCCATGCAGGGAAGTTGCACACTGTTGAAACCGCATGCCCAGAAACTTGAAACTCTTAAAGAATTGCAAGTGAAAGAGGAGCCTTGTAAGTGAATTGTAGAACCCTAGTCCGAGCCAGTTTCACTCCTCTCACAGGCAGAGTCTGACATGGCTGAGAAAAGGTTTATCTGCAGGAGATGGCATGTCAGAGAGGTCTGTCATCATTTTCATTGGCAATATGTATGTACATTAATTCAGAGGGCTTTTGGGAGTACCTTTCAAACTTTCAGGTTTTTTTCTACATTATTAGCATAGAGATGTGCTTATGCTTGGTCTGATGCACCTCTTGAGTACCTTATGATTTGTAGAAGTCTGCTATGAAAGGGCCTGCTTACAGTGACTGGGAGGTTTGTGGTGGAAGCTCCTCTCTGTATGTGCATGTCGGGGTTACCTTCATTTCCTGAGTAATTGATGAGCAAATGACAGCACCTCCTCCAAACTGAAAATTAATTGTGGTTGAAGTTTAGGGAGCCCCAATGATGATTGAACAAACCCAAACTATCTTATAAATTGAGAGCTGAATAAACTCATACTTTCTTCTGCTCAGAGGTAAACATCTTTTTAAACAAAATCTTTTCAATTGCATTGTTTATTCACCCAAGAGCACCTCAGCACATTCTCCTTCCCTCACCACAATTTCTTGCTCTTTTTTTAGCCATCAATAATACCCCATTCTAGTACAAAACCTGGAAGGAGGGCATGGAGGGGGATTAAGAGGCCACTAGAGCCATACTATATTTTTGCAGGTGGTAAGAAAAGGTCAACATTTGCTTTAATTTTGCTGCTTTCCAAAAGTATGAAACGTCAACCATGACTTCTAAAAGTATGAAGTGTCAATGCCACCATATTTTGGGTCAATATTTAAAACTATTTAAAGAAAAGAGTAAGATGTAGTAGATATAACTGAGTGTTGATTTTCATTTTAATACATGGGGTATTTCTGATTGTATGAGAAATGTCCACAATACCAATAGACCAAAAAGAAGTTTTGGCACAAAAGGCACATCTTACAGAACTTAATCAAGCATGTATCCTAAAAATTCAGATGGAAATGTTGCTGCAGGAAGGATCACTTTTTGACTATGAAGTATAAGCAAAGCAACTACATTAACAATTTTTGACGTGATATACTTACTTTCTTCTTTGTAAATGACTTGTTTCTTATTTGTGCTTATAACGCTAAATCTCCTCCTTTCCGCACAGCCACAGAGTTTGTTTTAAAGTCCAGAAATTGTGATTGGCCCATTTTCAGCAGATTCTCTTGACATCAGTAGGAATCTGCCTCTCCCTGGAATGCATTGCAGTAGTGGATATGAATGTTGTAAATATAACAAGACATAAAGACATTGCTTCAAAATAAATGATCAGCAGCTCCTGCCTCAGACACCTTGCCACCTCTACACAGCAATAGGCAGAAACATGGCTGTTCGCATAGATGCCCTTCTTCTGAGCTGTTTGTCTTGCATTTCAAATCTATTATTTCTAAAGGATTCAGTCATATCAAGTTAAGCCTAAACAAAGGAAGGTCTTGAGAAGTCAAATGAAGAAGCAGTATCATTTTATTACACAGTCAAATAAAATGAATAAAATACTTGCTATAATTTTATATCGCCTCTGCAGAAAAACCCTGCTTGCTATTCAGTCATGATAGTGTTTTCTTTTTCCTGAGCTTTCCTGTAGAAGGAGATGCAGAGGGTAACCCAGGACATCGGTAAGTGGCTTTTCATGTAACATGAGATTTTCTTGCAGCACGCATGCGAGCACAGCATTTGTGTGCAGCTCAGCACAAGTGATCCTGCAGAGGTGACCACACTTTGTCGCTGATGGAAAGATGACACGGCTCCTGAGCCGTGCAGAGGCAGCTCCCTGGTGCATTAGTTCATATAGAAGGCATCCAGACTATGTCACTGCCAGGCTGCTCTGCCTTATTAGGATGAGGCAGTTTTCTTCTGAGCCTGCACCTTCCTGGGCTGCGCAGAGCCTGGTGAATGGGTGGATACCAATCTGACTCTCACCTTTTTCATGCCAGACTGGTTATCCTGTTTTAATAGAAACTAGAGTCCTTTTCTTTAAGCTATATGTTGGCATTTCTTTGAGCCTAAATCTGTGGTTTTCTATCTTGGGAGGGGACAGACTGTGTTCATCACCATCTGTGGCTGAAAGCTATATTCTTCGCATGTTTAGGTTCGCAACAAATCCTGAAGTGCTGCTGCAGGAGGGATAATTTCTACCTGAACCTCTTCTCAGTCTGTCAGCAGTTTGTTTTTTTTTTTCATGTGGGAACTCCCCAAGGAACTACTTCAATATTAATATGCAATTATTATTAAGGCTACTTAGGCCAGGGCTTGAATGGTGCTGGGAAGTAAACACAGATATAAAACATGAGCACTGCAACTTTGGCATTAAGAACACATCTTATTTTTTACACCAATAAATTCTTTACTTAAAAAAACTGCTACAGCAGAAAAAACAGTTCCAAGAAGTTAACTCTAGTTACCCATTTTCCTAAAGAACGACAGCATTCTAAACCTGCTTTTTTTCAATGCTGTGCGTTACACAAGTGAAGGCATTGGTCTCCATTAGCAGACACTGAAGCTACATTTACCATTAATCTGAAGGGCAGCTGGGCACTTCTGCAGATCCGTGGGTGTAAATGCCGGAGTGTGGCAATGGGGCAGCCCAGCAGGGACTCAGACAGCTGGTTACTGGGAATGGGCCAGATAGCATGGTTGAACTTGACTCTGATTTCCACCATTTGATGTAGTCTGGCCCAAAAGGTTCAGGGAAGAAGGTATCCTGATATTTGTCTCCAGATTCAAACAGATGGTTTTGCTGAAGCTGACAACTTACTCTTGTTTGTTCTCTGCTCTGATTTTGCAAACAAAGCAGGACTTTCTGAATACTCAGAAAACAACTGACAGTATTTTTCCAGAATAGACTTAACGAGGGTAAATTCTGCTTTTAGAAAAAGAAGTCAGACACATGACTCCTTTGAACTTTTTTTCTTTTTTTTTTATCAGTAACAGCTCTTTCCAGTAGTAAGTGTAGGCTTTTACAGCACCACCCTAGGAGTGGCTCTGGGGTCAGTGGTGAGAAGGCAAAGATTTGGAGTCTCACTGCATTGAGTCCCACTTAATTTATATAAATCACAAAATGCTGACAACTTTCCTAAGTGGTTTAGAATTTTTTTCTGTTGTCTAAATTCCTGTTAGAGCCATAACTAACAAAATAGCAGAATAAAAAAAGAAAATTCCTCTCATTTCTTCTCCAAGTGAGAAGTCCCAGTAACCATTCTGGGGTAATCTATCATTGCTATAGCATTTCATTCATTTTTCTGCAATAAACTGTTAATTCCAGGAGAAATATATATTCTTCTAGACTCTCATTCCAATAGGAGATCCATTTGTCCTAAGGATTTATATCAGTTCTCTTATCTAAATTTCCCACTTACTTTAGAGCTATTGTTTCTGTAAATTTTGCCAGGGACATCCCAGAGCACTTCCTGCTCTAGACTCACCACAGCCAAAGAGCAGGGCAGCTACACCCATAACTTCCTTAGACAGATTCCTGAGAGAATGCATCATCTCCCTTTTCTTGGCTTGCTGTAACATGCTTAACTTTTATAGGCATTAGACCTTTTAACACTTTCTAAATTTGTGCTACCAAAGAGATGAGCAGCACAGAACCCTGAATTGCATCCCTTACATTGCTGCGTGTTAAATATACCTGAGAATGCTGTGCCCCTCTCGCCTCTTGGAGATTCTACTTTGTATCAAAGACAGCTACTTTTAATTAACAAAAGCTGAAAGAAGCCCTCAAGCAGAGCTGTTTTGTAAATCACTAAATTCTCAGGTGTCAATCTGCAGAAAAAAAGACATGTTTCTACTATTACACTTGTGCAGAGCATGGCTACCTCCTCTTCAAGGATTATAGCTTTTAGCAAGGAAGAAGCGTGCAGGGGGTGTGGAAAAAAAAAGGAAATCAGAGGTGAAACATAATGCTGACCTGGATAATGCACCATTTCTTTAAATATATATGTTTTTATTAGCCACAAAATATTTTTCTCCATTGTAAAATATTTGCAGTAGCAGCTTTATTACCATAACAGAATTCTGCTTTTAGTTACACTTGTAACACAAACAAAAGCTCTTTATGGCTGTTTTTACAAAGATAGCTGCATAAAATAAGCTTGAAAACTGCCTAACGTTTCATCCTTCTTGGAGATGATTCCTTGGCTGTTCATTATACTTACTTCCCCACTCCTCTTTTCTTGGAAATTTTGTATAAAAGCAGCATACTGGTTTTCAATTCCTTGTTGCAAGCTTTCCCTTAATTCTGTAGGGAAGAAAGGAATTTTTTTTAATCCTCTTCAATGTTTATTAGAAAAACTTTTTGATTCAAGAATGCTCATGTTTGCTTTGTAAAGAATAGACTGTTGTCAGAGAACCAGAAGATATCTCAAACAGCTACTGAAGTTTGAATGACTTATTTTAGATCCACTATAAAGTGTCTTCCATCTGATACTTGCTTTCTTTGGCCTGGCAAAGGAATCAGTATACTCCCTCATGGTTCCCATGGAGCTGTGCATGAGCTGCATCAGAGAAAGCGCTTTATAAATTAAAGGTTTTGGGGTTTGTTTGTTGAGGTTGGTTGGTTGGCTTTGCTGTAAATGGGTTTGCATCTAATCTTGCTTCCACTGGTTTTATTGAAAGTAATGGCTGCTAGTTGACTAAGTTACAGCAGTATAATTCCTGCCAGAATGGAAGTCAAGCATTAGAAAATATAAAAATTAAAATCTAGGGGTCCCTGAATAATACAGAGAGGCATCTAGCATAAGATAGATTTATGATCCTATCTGTTCTTTTTCATACTGAGAATCTAAACTCTAAATTCTATTTTAGGTAACCTTATTGTCAACTGAAAACTTAGGTGTTTTTGCTAAACAATCACTTTAAAATTTGGAAGCATTTCCAGGCAGTTAAAAACAGTTTTGACAGGATTCATCTCTGATGTGATTTCTATGTTATCAGACACCTGGCTTCACAGCTTTGCAAATTTTGTGTCTGAGAGAAAGGGACAGGTTTGCTGGTAATAGTAACTTTCTGACTATTTCTTGTGTATGAAGCACAGACTTAATGCCTTCTAGGTAGTAAGATGAATGTTTCTCTCCTTCCATTGCTGCAGTTCTTGGCATGGCATTGCTGTGATGGAGAGTGTCTGTCCCAGGAGCAGATCCCCAGCTCTCCATCACTGACTTGTAACACTTTGGCTCCTGCCTGGTCCCATCGAGACTGTACTGCCCACGGGGACTGCATCCAGCTGCCAGAGCCCCTCCACGTCCCCCGTGGCTGCACAGTGACAGATGGCTGCTTTGTAAAGCCTGGGTGCACAAATGCACTCTGATCTCTGCTGGGGCCAGGAATGCTGAGGTTCAGCTCCCCACACGCCAGAGCCACTGCCACTGCCTGGGCTTGCTGTGAAACCTTAGTCCAGGGCTGTCCACCTAATCCTCTGCAGGTGCCTGCTAAAGCCCTGAGCTGGCTTGGGGCTTAGCTTGACATGCAGGAAAGATGGGAACATGAAAGTAAAGGCAGCCATGGCAGCCCTTTGGGGCTGCTGTGGGGTGAGCTCCACGCCACCCCTCCTGCTGCAAAGCCGCTGGATCTCTGCTCCAGCGCGTGTCCATGACGGGAACAAAGGCAGAGCAGCCACAGTGCTACTGCTACACGAGAAATCCACTGACAGCCCGGCTCCGTCACCTCTGACCGCCTCCAACATGTCAGCCAGGCTGGTAATGGAAGAAAATTTGCAAGGCAGGAATTCTTAATGGCTGCCACCAGTTAATGGTCACAAACACAGAGGCTGAAATGCTTCTATCATTATTCAAAAAACATAAATGCCTCATCCACTTATTTGGCCCTACAGTAGAGAAAGAGAGCCTGTGAAAAGTATTTATCTGAAATGTTTTGCTTGTCTGAGCAGGTAGCTGATATAAAAAGATCAACGCTTTCTAACAAAACAGGGCAGGACTGGCTTTCATTTTATAATTTCAAGAAAATATTCTTTGGCTTTGTAGAATGAAATGAAACACAAAGAGATTTGGGAATACTGGCTTTGCCAAGTCCTTCACTTAACTTTTCCCCCATGCCTTCTGGTCCCTCCTTAACTGATTGTTTTGCTATTTAGTGTGGTCATTTTGGGAGTAAGGGTAGAGGACTAATTGGATGGTATCTTTCTCCCCCTACTGCACTTCTAAGACCCTTTGGAGACTTTTCAGAACAGATTTTCATCTCATGTAATTTAAACAGAATTTTTTCTAGTAAGATTTATGGAGATCTCAATTTTAACTCTATTCTGTTTTTCATGGTTTTTTAAAGTTACATTAGAATTAGTACCAAACCCAAAAGTAACCTGCGGTTTTCTGTAACATAAAACAGGGAAAAGAAGTTTTCCTATGTTACTGGCCTGCTCAAGGCAGCTGAAGACTTGAATGGTATCTAATGTAATTTTATCCCAGGCTTTGCTTGAAGAATGAGGTCTTGCTACACCCCCAATGAAGTCTGAAGTGCAGTAAATGAAGTTAACCCATCACCTGGTCATCTTTGTCTCTGCTGTGCTGGAAGGAGGGACAGGACTGACATATCTCCTTCACTGGGGCAGTCCTTCATACCGTAAAGGTGGTAAATTTTGGTAGAAGTAAATAATGCTTGAACTGTGTCCCCTTGGGGAGTTGCTGTATGAGAATTTTAGCCCAGGCCAGAGTTGGTTTATCTTCTACATTTGGCATTTTAAGTTCACATCTTGTAAGCCATATAACTGTGAGCCACCAGTAAGGGAGTCAATTAGATAAGGACATTAATTTGTGGTGTTGTTCATCTCTATTGCAATAGTTCATTGGTTTTCTAGGCTGCATGACAGGAAGGAGAGGTTAGGTCTGTTTTTTTCATGCCTTTGTGTTATCTGTGCCAGGATGGGACTAACAGCACCAGAATCCAATAATGTCGGCAAAGCACGTTGTCATCATTGCTTGGATATTATGGACATTATAATGGGCTTGAAGCAGAGATTTCAGGCCTGGGTTTCCTCTTCTTTTCCCTATAGTTGTTGCACAAGTTCTTGTTTGTGAGAGTGAAGAGTCACCTCTGATCTCTGCAGACATGTTCCTACTTGCTGTGTATGTCCTTCTAATGTCAGAGCCCAGTATTGGATTAGTGCCAAGGTTAACATTAACATGGAGAAGTGGGACAGCACATGAATATTATCTTTGGAATGCCCCTGGCTGGTTTTGCCAGCCATCTGTCCAAACCATCCAAGAACAAGCATTTATTTAGACTGGATATGGTGCTGTGGTTGAGATCTGTATCTCTTCCCATGGGATCTAACTTGCCTCTCTCCACTATAACCAGTGCATCCCAGCACAGAGCTCTCTCAAGACATGTGGAGTGCTAAAATTGTGGAGTGCTTAAATTGTGTTTTGTGGTGTGTCAGAAAGAGAAGGCTCTCACTCTGAGAGAGACTTGCTCCAGAGTGCCCAACAGACCCGTGCTCAGGGCTTATGCACAGGCCAGGCAGCAGAGACAGGGCGAAACAAGGGCTCTACCTGTCAGGGAACAAGAAAATGCCAGGCTGCAATTGTTCAGGTTTCCCTCTTTATTTTTATCAAGCAGAGAAGCTTTTTCTTTCAAATCTACACTAAAAGAAAAAAAGAAAAAAATTCACCAAAAAACAAAACGAAAAAAAAACCAACCAACCAAAAAAAAAAACAAACAAAAAGATCATCCAAGATCATCTATCTTTCTTTAGCAATTGCTACCTAACAGCCTAGCAGGTTAAGTTCCCCTAATAACATCTGTAGGATGTAGGGAAGGTCTGTTTTGCCACAATTTAGAGACCAGGACATGAGGAAAAGCATCCTGCAAGGTAAAATAACCCTAATAAAACAGAGCACTGACAGTTCTTCTCCCAGTTGAACCAGGCACTGCCTCTCTTGGTCTCATACCCTGAGTGACACAGGCTATAGGCAAACATGGTAGCCACTGACAAATTTATACCTTGTCCCCCTCTGTGGTATATCCCAGATGGCTGGAAGACCTTCCTAACTTCCATCTCAGCTCATGTAACTGATGGGATCTGGATCTATCTGCCCTCTCATGTCTGAACATGGATTCAGAAGTCAGGCTTGTATATACATTTTGAAAAGATACTTCTCAAAATGTTCTAGTAAGGCAAGCTAAAAAGGCTAAAATTTCCACAGGAAAAAAAACAAATTATGTATGTCTTTCAAAGGCCTAACTATAGTGAAGTGTAATAATCGCCAACATGTGTATCTTGTTTTCAAACTGTAATCCAGCCAATTTACGTTCATAAACTGGATTGTGTATTTGTTCACAGTACTCTTTGTTTAAAAGAGAAGTCCCATTTAAAATAATCTCATACACATGGAAGTAATTTTATTCATGTCTTATCAGTTCATGCTTTTAGAATATTCTTTATTCCAGTTTCACTAAAGCAAGGATTATTTTAGTTATGAATCTGATTAAAGACAAATTAGTGAAATTTATTTGTTTGTTAAGCACTGCAGGCAAAGTGAGATTTATTTCTGGATTGTCTGTTGTTGTAAAATGCTGGTACACTCTGAGCCTGCCCAAAAACTCTGTCACATGCCAGGTAAAGCTTTGTAACTGCACCTGAGTGTCCAACATCACCTTATTCTCCTCTTTTATTCCCATCTTTGCCACAGTGAGTGCACATTTCAGGCATTTGCCAGATGGAAGTGCTGCTGTCACCCAGCACAACCTTGCAAACAATGTCTTTCAAATGCTGCTCTCCAGATTGCATAATTGCCAGGCAAACTAAGCCAAATTAATGACTTTTAAAAGTCCCCACTACAGAAGAGTAGAAAGCCTGTACATAGGAGTTTAAAGGAGCAAGGACTTGCTGACAAAATCTATGGTGAACTTAACATCACATTCAATTGTTTTTAATAGTTGCAAACCAGAACATTCTTGTTTCCAGCGCATTTAAGTTTTGCATCAGATTTAGACTAAACTACTATTGTTTTAATAGAGAGAGGTGAATAATGATGGAGTTTTTGCTGGCATATATACTTTTTCATCATTGTGCTTCAGCTTTTATGTGAGGAATCATTTTCATTGATCTAGTTTTTGTTGGATTAATATATTTATGTTCCATATTTTCCTGTATTTTGCAATCCCAAATTAACTATTTAACCATACAAAAGGGTTTTTTAATATTTCTGCCTGGTTTTGCTCCCCTTGCTTCCATATTCCTAGCGAGCAGATCAACTGTGAGATGCCCATATTCCCTTCAAGCAGTGTCTTACTTCACAAATAGCTTCCTGGACATCAGTGGATGTCCTTGTTATGTCTGGTAGCAGCTACCAAACTGATTTACCAGCCCAGTGAGATTTTGGCAGTTCCAACAGGGTGACTAGCCTGACAGAAATACAATTGTTCATGTAATTTTATTGTTACAAGCCCAACAGAAGCAGGATAAAATGGAGGAAAATTTGGGAAGGGAATCTAGGGTAAAAGCTAAATAGCTGTGAACACAAATATCACAATCTGGCTCTTGATCAAACAGTGTTGTTGACTGCTGTAGGACTGTTGCAGATGTTTTGTGATGCAAAAGAGAGATGCAATCCTTGGCATTTGAAGATCACCTGTGCATGCCAGGATGCTTCATTCATAAAAACATTAACTTTGCACCCCAATGGCCATCTGCAGATACCATTTCAGCTCTGTTGTAGAAATTGTGCCAGTAGCTTGTATGGACAAAAGGAAATGATTATGCCTTGGCTTTATCCAGCTACAATGTCATGAAGGATTTTTCTTTGAAAGACTTCATCCTACTTCTACCGTGTGTCCCCAAATCATCCTACTTGTTTTGCTGTTTCAAAAGAACCACTTTACAAGCTTATCCTTGTGGTTGCTAAATGATGCAATAAAAGTTCAGTTCAAATGCAGAGCTAATTTTACAACATTTCACGTCATCTAGTTTGTTTGATCATGTTTATTAAATGTTTAAGAGGTCAACATCTTGTAATACCCAAAGAATGGAAGTTAGTTAAGATTCACATCTAAAACTAACAAACTTGTCAAAGCCTATAGGGTCTGACAATAAACATGAGGTTCTTTTGTGATGATAATTCCATTTTTACAGAAATTTGCACTTCATAAAACTGGAATTGAATTGTTAGATTCATGCATCTGATTACTGTGAATAAGGATGCTGGGTACTCAGGAGACTGGCTGTGGAAATGGGCAAAGGCATGCAAAGCGTTCTAGTTCTCAGTCAGAAAATTTAGTGTGGGTGAGAAAAGGCCATTTGTCGGTATTGAGGGAAAAGCTGCCCCCAGCGTTTAGAGCAGTGAAGTGCCACACTTGGGAACACCGGTTTTAGAAAGTCAAAATTTTTTACGTCATTCAGTTCAGAAGTTGGAGGATGGGCACTGGAAGTCTGAAGCTCTGGTTCTTTCCTCCTTTGAGGTCCTTCCCCACCTTTGGGCTGCTCAATGACACAGAGTAGACTGGAGAAATTATTGCCACATGCTCCTAGCATTCCCTGCTCTTTGGCTGCACTGGTCTTGCTTTATGCTGCTCTGGTGTCACAGAGCAGCCCTCAGTGCCCTCACCTGGGGGATTACACCAGCCAGGGGCAGGCAGAAGCCATCGTGAGCCGCCCCCCTGCTGATCTCTTGTAGCCCATTCCCAGTGGCTTTTGTTACTCAAGTTCTCCATATGAGGGTCCACCTGGATGCTCAGCCAGATTTCCAGAGTCAGGCAAAAGCCAGGACAGAGGAAGACTTCCATTGCAAATTGCAGCTTAGAAGAGATGGGCTGCTGAAGGCTGAGTTTAAGTAAAGGAACAAGGGGTACTTCAAAGGATGAAGTGAAGAGCCTGGACTTTGCCTTGCATACGTTTTCCTCAATGCTGCACAAAAGAACTGTGGCAGGAGCCTCTGAAAGCACATCTGAAATGCTGACACCCCAGACAACAGGTTGGACACAACGTTATCTTGACCTTGGCCAATGTACTTGGAAAAGATTTCCAGCTTCGTACTGCATGTCATTCCATTTGATCAAATGACATAAGGTTGTGTCTTGGGAGGCTATCTTATTATGTTTGTGCCCATCAGAATGTGAAAGGAATGCAGATGGAAGTTTGATTTGTTCTGGGTTTGTTTTTTTGTTTTTTTTTTTTTACTACAAGAGAAGTGAGGTCTAGTGAAAATTATTTACACCAAAGTGGAAACTTTCTTAGCTCCAAACATGTGAATGTCTAAGCAGACCTTGCTTTCTTGTGCAGGCAAATGCATACTGTGTCAAACTGACCTAGAGGATTAAACTGTACTTTGTTTAGGGGTACTGCTAGGAGAAATTTCAGTATGGAAATCAAAGGTGGCTTTGGCTTGAAGAGAAAGAAAACTAAGGATTAAGTGTTAGCAGTGTTGCTTCGTTTTTACTAATGAGGCCATAACTGGTTAACTGTGGGGTTAACCCCATGACAGTTCAAACTTCAGTTCCTTCTGTGGGAGACACTACAAAGGAAAAATGAGAAAATACAGAAATGAGGACTTTAACTGCCAAATGAAGTTAGTTTTATAGTGTTAATATAGAAAAGTGGCAGGATTTGCCTTTTGTATAGGTCCTGTTGAAATAATTAGTACTAAAGAGATGAAGCTTTGAAGAAGAGAGTCCTGATATGCCATGAAATATTCATTTCTAGTAAGTCATTTAAATTAAAAGCATTGAAAAGAGAAATTATTCCAAGACTTCTCACAAAGTCTGTTTAACTGTTGGATGGGAATAAGGAGAGGGAGTGGGGAAAGAAATGTTGTTTTGTTTTCTTTTTTAACTCAAAGCCTGACCTGTAGCTTACCACTATTATTGATGAATCCCTTGCTATTTCACTCATGTAGTCACATGATGCTGACCAAAACTAGGAAGGAAATGTTTGAAATGTGTACCTAAGCCCCTTCTCCTATTTCAGCAATTTGTATTGTGGGGTCTAGAGTAGTATCAACCAACAAAAGTGCCCAAGGTGTTGGTTAACACTTTGTGGAATATTTATTACCACCCAAAACAGGAGAAATTATTCTCAGTTGACTGGCATTATAGTAGTGAGCTCTCTATAGAAAAAAAGCATGTACTGTGGCAATGTTTGAGAAAATTCCCTTTGCACTGCTGTGCTGCCAGCCAATGTCATCCACATCTGCGTGGTAGTAAAAAGATTTTCAGCACTTCTTCTTACTATAATGAAACATTTTATATATTTACATAAATAAATATACACATTTCATTTAAAATTAGATCACATACATTTAGTTCTACTTCGAAAAGAAAAACAAGGTTCACACCACTTATAGCTTGGCTTCACTTCCTATCACTTAGTTCTCTCTTTTTTCAATTATCTTTTGGCAGAAACTCCACTATGCCAACCAATTTTAAACAGGATGGCTTAGATTAAATGTGCCCAAGTTTATGCAGCAGAGAATAAAGGGCATAGTGCCACAGCTTTAAAGTAAATGCCATCAGAGGAGTTTCACTCACAGACTGGGAGTCTGGAGTCTGACTTACCATGTGAGCTGAGCTCACATGAACCCCAAGTTCATCACAGCTAGTGTTTTGCCCACGAGGCTACAACAAGCCAGGAGAACAGTCAGGTGGTCACTGGAGACCTTTGCATCATGAGCAAATGGAAAACTACTGAGGCAGGGACGTCTTCTGTCCTTGACCTGTGTTTCCAGCTGTCTGTTACCATTAATAATTCTTACGTGTTTGGGTTGGGACTGTGTTATCCTTGGTGGAGTACAAAGACTCAAGTGACTTTTTTCCTACTTGAAATGAGTTTGCCTGTTGACACTGGCAGCAGCCTGGTCTCTTTTATTCTCTTGATAAATCTACATGAGAGCCAGAAGTCCAGGATTTCTGTCTGCAGAGCATCACTGTGATGCTGAACTCTGGTGGGACTGTGTTCAACCATAGGACAGACCACTATGGTTAAGGGGGCCCTCCTTAACCCAGAGATCACAACTTTGTAGCCATCCAACAAGGTTCCACAATCATTCATCAAAAATATTCAAAGTGTAGAGGAAGTACTTCACACTTACTAGATACACATCAGTGTTAAGATGAATCTTCAAATACACTGTAAAAAGACACTGAGAAAAGTCCTTCTATTAGGAAAAAACATATTTTCTAGAAAACTCTAAGTTTTTACCCTCTCTCACCTTCCCTGCATACCAATCCTTCAAATGGCTGAGCAGTCTGTAACAGAGTTTTGTCCTTATTTCCATCCGTTAGCACTCATTTATCATCTGTTGTATCACACACAGATTGCCAGCTGTCTTTGGGCCTTTCTGTTCCATTTCTGAACAATATTCAGCATGACAGATTCAGGGGCTCCAGAAGCATGGATGAATAATGTCTGTAGAGAACTCTACTAGCTTCTGAAGTGTAGCTCTTGGAAGCGTGGACAAAAATCCAAATTCATATTATTTTACCTCAGTTTTCCTCATACACAGGGGCAATAATGTGAAATCTTTCCCTTCTGAGTTGTTGCAGTGTTGAGCCAGTTTTCCTCTCAGTAATGCTCCTCACAAGAATGGGCACAAAGTGAGTCTTTTGGGGTGTCACTTCTCACGGGCAGAATAAAAAACTGCCAACAGCTTCTTTAATATACCATTGCTCAGGAAAGAGATGTTACCAACAGGTCCATGGAAAAGCCTGCCAACTTGTTTTTGCAGACTAAGTATTGTACATGTGCATATTAAAGATCATGATTCTCCTGAATAGCCTTAAGTACTTCATGAATAGCATAAAAGTAAAGAACAAACAACTCTTTTAAAGCAACCCCGGTGCTCTTTCATCTCTTTGTTCTCATAGTATACAGTCATTATAAACATAAAAATGTGACAAAGTAAAAAATATTTTAAAAACCCTTCATAGATGTTACCCAGTGCTTTATTAAAATTGGTACTTACAGCGTCAGAAAATTAAGAGCAACTTTTCCAAATTAATTATAAGGGTCAAAAAACCTTTATTTTCATACAGGTTTTAGATTGTTAATTTTGGGAGCGGACCTTTTAGATGCAATTATAAGGCACATCTGGTTTTGTAGCCAATAAATTATTAGTGTGCAAATCTAACCTCAACAGTGTTTGCATGGTGTTATATTCCGCTGGACACACAGTTCTGTGCACTCAGTGGCCCTCTTGCACATATCAAATGTTGTCAACGTTCTGCATGGAATTCGCTCAGTGCCACTTTCTGGATCCGTGCTCACGGCCCCGAGGTGCCGCATTGCTCCTGTGGGCAGAGTGAGCAGACGGTTGCATCATCCTGTTCTTGCACCTGTTCTGGAGGTATTTTCTTTGCCTCTTTTGTGGCTATATTGATGCCCAGACAGAAAAGGGAGATGGAGTTTAACAGTAATGCAGGAGTGTTTTACAACATGTGAGTATAAAAGCGCCAGCTTTAATGAGTACATCTGGATTTATTAAAATGCATAGCAGCAGAGAACAAAATAACAAGTTATTTGTTTTTATTATAACTGGCAATTTACTAAGAGGCAGATTGTTGTTAATGAAACTACTCATATGGGTAAAATGTGCAGGACTTGACTCTACAGCTCTCTAAGGCTGAAATTTAATCGCTTTGGTTAATTTGTTATTTATCCAGAAGATTTTGTTTGTTACCTTATTGTCCTTCACAAGTAACTCAGTGTATGAATTTCTCTGCTCCCCCTTTTCTGATTCTATGATTGTAGAACCTGAATGTATCACTTTAAATAACTCAGCAGATGCTACTGTCTGTAACCATAATATCAGACAGGATCGTGGATATTTTTTCTGAAAAGATTGTCAGAACAAGTCTTCTCTCCTGGATGTTCTCTTAAACCACAGTCATGGTGTGCCACCCAGAGTTGGGATAGCAGAGCCTGGGCACAGAGGAGCTTTGGAGAGAAGATAACATCCTTTCATGTCAAGTATCCCTTCCATGTTTCCCTAGAGATGAGTGACTTTAAATATAGGTTAAAAATAAATGCATCTTCCCATGACAAAACACAGGGAAAAAAACAACATCTCCATAGCTCTAGCTACGTCTCTGTCTAGCTACATAGATATGATGTGGGGTGGAAAATTGATGCCTAATATGGTGTAAATGATTACCTATGCATGTTTTATTTAGCTATGACTCACTTCTAAACAGATCATTCCTCATCCTGCAAGGGACAGAGTGGAGAGAGGGATAAAGAATGTCAACCCAGCCCCAGCTTATCTTGTTGGCAACACAAGAAGGCTTCCTTAAAACGTCTGGCTTCCCTCTTTTGGGGTGAACTGGAACTGACATTCCATGTTCCCCTCTGCATGCGATAATATTCTACATTTCCACATGCCCAATGCTATTTTTAGCACATATTGCAATTCCCTAGATGGGAAGCAAAACCACAATGTTGTATCTCAGTCCAATGGTATCACTTCAGGCCACAGGCATGAGCTGGTACTTAAGTCATACATCCTTAATTATATCAGATACATACTGGGATCACATTCTTTGCCCTGGAAGGTTGCTGTGGCATGTCATGTGTCAAATCACACCACAAGCAAAAAATATTCACTGTACCTTTTTTGGGAAGTTCTTGCAAAATATAACCTACGTGCACATTCCCCTTCTGTGCACGTGTAGGCGGCCAGGCACCAGAAGTGAACTTGGGCTCTGAATCCCAGGGGTGCCCTGTTTGAATCTCTCCCAGGGGCTGATTTAATCCCTCTTTCCTGCACAGCACCTACATCAGTGTGCTGAGTTCCAGCCTTGGAACTGGTGCCTGACCTTCAGGTACTGCGCTGAGCCACTGCTGAGCCCAGACCCTGCTCCTAGCCTTCACCATGTTTTCACAGATGATGTACCAACCTTTCTAAGTTTTTCCCTGGTTTAAGCATTGCCAGTGCTCCCCATGACTACATAAAATGCTCCTGCAAAGACAGGGGAAAGTGGGATGACGGCAGGTAGCTGTAGCATGGGAGAGGGTAGACAGCTTCTTTCACACCAGAATTGAAAGCATTCATGAAACTACAGCCTCTGCTGAATATCAACAGCATGAGTAACCAACCAAAAATATCAAACTTCTATTTGTCTCACTTGAAGACAGGTACAGATGAAACTCTTGGGAGATAGAAATTTCTGGCATAAACCCTGATGTTTCCTGAGGGGAAAATGTTGCAATGAGACCTGGTGTTCATGGAGGCTGAGGAGACACAAAAAGCATCTGGACAAGGTGTATTCCATGCATTCTTCTGCCTGTATATTTCTGGGCTGTCTCATTTTTATGCCCGCTAGGGAAAAATGCAATCTCTAAAATTTTTTTTTTTTTTTTTCCCCCCAAAACCAAGGGATTGATAAAGAATCCCTTGTGGGTTTGGGGCTTTAAAAAAAAATCTGTCAAATTATTTTAATGTTTTGAAATTATTAAAAAAAAATCAGAGTTGTGCCACACTGAGGGTTATAGGATTTTTAACAAACATTATTTGGTTTAACCTCCATGTTTTTAGAGTTAAGCAAATGGACCCTGAGTTTTCCATAAATAAACTTTTAGAGAAATAATTCACAGAGCACACAATGACCAGAAAGCATGTTTGCTATTTCACAGAAACAACTGTAGCAGGAGGGGAAGAGACTTCTGACCAAGTTCCCATCAAATGATGACGTGATATATGTGACCTTCCTAATAGAATTCTGGAGCATCTGTTTAAGAGTAAGCTCCTGCTGGCATGATTTCAAACCCTGACCAGAAATTAGTTTTCATCCACAGCTGTCTAAAGCCCAAATAAATTAGCTCAGGTTTTTCACATTGCTTCATTCTGACAGGAAAGACTAAAATGTTTGCATGCCACGAGTACTGCAGGTGCGCAAATCTTGGCTATTAAATAGAGCTTGATATGGTCTCATCTATTATTTTGATACAGCTGAACTTTTTATGGAGTAAGAGAAATTACTGCTGAAGTCCTGTGAAAAGAGGTATAGCCAGTGAGTGTTGAAATTCTACCATTCCTCAGAGAAAACAAAATTATTGAGTAGTGAATATGTATTATGTATGAGTAAATGATTCAAGCTTCTAATCTTGTGACTGGTCTTAATTCAAATTTGGGTCTAGTTTAACTCAGCAGAATGAAAGGGTCTAAACTTAAAAATATTTGTATGCAACCATTGTGACAACTTCTCTTTGTTTTTTACACAGATAGGGGATGCCTCCCCAAGAAGAGTAGAAGAAATCATGCACACTTACTTATACTGGCACAAGAGTTTTTACCCAGAGTAAATTCCTCACCAGAAAAAACATAGCTATGAATTTGAAGGTCACGTTAAAGGAATAAGTTCAGTTGAAACCTGATCACAGTCTTTGGAACATGTAAGTATTCTTAAAACTGACAAAATTAATGAAAACCTACATATCATACACAATATGAGACTATTTTTATATATCAACATGATTGGAAATAATTGGATATTGCCTCCACTTGTTACAAATGGAAACTTGTGCTGCAGACAGTCTGTCTGCAGTTCCTGTCTTCGGACAGCCCCAATTATTTTTCGGCAGGCCCTCCCTGGCTTCACCCTTCCCATGCTGTCTTCAGGGGACGTAGAAAGGAAAGAGGACAGGGAGTATGTCATGTTTACATCGACCTGCTCTCTCCTGCAGCTGTTGGCAGGACACTCTGCAAGAAGGCTCCCATGTTTTACAATATCCTAGTTTACTTTTCTAGTCTACCAGAGCTTAGGTTATGGCAGAGGGCATTTCTCTGGCTGCACAAAATGGAGCAAAAGGGTGCACTTGTGGTTATACATATTTGGGTTGATTTATTCTGTGAGGGGCAGTTTTTTACCACCCGGTGTTTTAGATCACTGAACATAAGTGACCTATACAAGTTTTCTGAATCGTTCTGCCTTAGACTTTAATACACATATTCAATAAATATCATGGTGGAGCTAGAGCTGTGCCCTGCAATGATCACTGCAGGAGGAGGTTTCAGTGATCCCTCAAAGAAGGTCCTTCCTTGTCTAAATGGGAGTGTTATGAAACCTTCACAGTGCTGGGGATTTTGCCTGCCCTTTCACTGTGCTATGAAGCAACAGGTCAGTATTTTGGGTAGCGTTTCAGATGTTCCCCAATTATTTTTCTTTATAGTGACTCCAAGTGGATAGTTCTGTTTCACCAAAAATTACCATTACTTACACCTGTTTCTAGGGTACACCTTCCTTGGATTATCATTCTAGTATGATTACTTACCCTCTTATTCCTCACTGTTCAGGACTGTAATGCTGGAGAATGGAGTAATGCAAAAGGAAGGTGACAGAGTAAGCTTTTGTACAGTTGAAAGAGACAGAAAACCAAAGGATCTGCAACCACTGCATAAATTAGCCACTTGACACCTTTTAAAGCTTCAACTTACTCTATTTATGGAATAAAACTAGCATTGGTGCTGACATGCCAAGTTTCAGCTTGATGCAAATTTGAGAAATTCTGAATAAGACCTGGTAAATCTCAGGAGCGCATAAACACTACCTGATCCTAACTGACATTCAAAACAGAGAGTAGCTAAGCTGCAGTATTTATATAGTACACTACTTCATACTCTGAAAGATAGAAACTAATCTTCTTTAGACGTGCTTTACCAAGTGTACAATTGGGTCACCTGAAAGGTTATTTTAAATAGAACTACTTGGATAAATACACATGACATTATAATTTGGCACCCCTGTCTTGGGAAGGAGCCTGTAGTCCTACAATGCTCTGCAGCAAATCAGGCACCTTTATACTCAATAACAGTAAATTCTGCAATATCAACTGAAAATGTGGGAGACTGTGTGTAATGGGTTGACCCTGGCTGGATGCCAGACCAAAACCCACCAAAGCCTCTCCATCACTCCCCTCCACAGCTGGACATGGGAGAGAAAATATAACAAAGGGTTCGTGGGTTGAGATAAGGGCAGAGACAGATCCCTCAGCAAATACTGTAATGGACAAAACAGATGCAAATTAGAGGTATTAATTGAATTTATTACTGACAGAATTGCAACAGGACAATGAGAAATAAAATAAGACCTCCAAAACACCTTCCCCCCCCCACCCCTCCCTCTTCAGCTCTACTTCCTCCCCAGCAGTGGAGCAGGGGAGACAAGGAATGGGGGTTACGGTTAGTTTATCACACATTGCTTCTGCTGCTTCTCAGGGAGAGGTGTCTTTCCCCTGCTCCAGCATATTGTTCCAGCATATTTTCAAGAATAATTATAATTTATACAGGGAACTTGTACAGATGTTTGCTTTATTATCTCTTATTTATATTCAAATGAACAGTGTTTTCTAACTCCAGGATTCTCTACTGCCTTACTGTGTGTCTCAGGAACTCCACTGAAGGTGAAGGTATTTGCAAAAAATATCAGAATATTTATTTTTTAAGGAGAATAAGTGCAGGAAGATTTTAAAGGGAAAAAATTTCTTAAAAGATAATTCAGGAAAAAGTCAGCTATATGAACCTTATTATATGGACCAATTCTTTGCTTTTATAAAGTTTCTGCCCCTAGAGTCAAGCACTGGGGTGGAGTTTTTTAATACAGGCATACTGTGTGAGGCAAGGACAGAAGACATGATTATTAACCACTTGGTGCACACTTCCTCTAAAGGTGGCAGAAACAAAACAGCATTATTGGTTCATTTAGTAAGTAAATTTAGTCACCATTACATTAGTTGTGTTTGTATCACTCCCTTTATCCCACACAAACTGCGGAGAGTTTTTTGTGCTTTTTGGTGGACAAGGAGGTTTTACCAGAATAGACAGTGTTTAGGAAGGAACAAGTTTTGAGTGAATATGAGTATTTATGTAAAAAAAGCTAGACAGTATCCAAAAAACACATCTTGATCTTGTTTACTTACATTTGTGCATTTTTTTTAAAAGGCCCTCAGTGAATACACTTCTGCAACATGCACTGAGCACTGCCTGTAGCCATGTGCCAGCAGTGCAGGGTGTTTGCATAGTATCCACGTTGCACAGCACCGGGATGCCCTTGGCACCCATCCATAAGCACTTCTGGTGCTTCTGGAAAATCATGAGTTTTGTCACTTGCTGCTTCTTGCTGGCACACAGGGAGATTCTGGTGTCTGAGCCCACACTGACTGAAGAAATGTCCTGAAGTTCCTGCCTCCCCCCAAATCTGCTGTGAAACTTCAGGTGTGCTCCTCAGGGGAATGGTGAACATTTCAGTCTGTGTGTGCGATGGGCCTATAGTGGCACTACAGAGCAATCTGTGGTCTTGTTGGGAGTGTTTCTCTCCCTTCTGTGATTTTAGTCTGCGGCTGCTTTAGCGCTGCATGGTGCTCCTTGTCTCTACTCTCAGAGCTACTCCAGGCGAGCTGCTGAAAAGCAGTGGGTCTATAGCAGTGCCTAAGGGGAAATTTGAAACTGATAGCAGCGTGGGAAAGTTAAGAAAATCTTGTGAAAGTGAAAGAGTTTGGTTTGAAACGGACGGTGTTTACAGAACACGGGGGAGAAAGCCCTGGTACACTTTTAGAAAAAAACTGACTTTCTCAAACAACTTGCCCTGAGCAAGGAAGACAGGAAAGTAAAGCAGCCCTGGAAGAGGGAAGGCTGAGCCTAGGAAAGCCAGGTTGATATAGCACCCAGCAGTTTCTGCTTGGCCCGGTGCTGAGCTAGGCCACATCAGTGCCTGTGCTACAATTCCACCGCTGGATCCAAACCAGACTCCAGCAGCACATGAGGAACCAGATTTTCGGAGAACTGTCCTCAGGGCTTGCTCTTCTGCAGTAGCAACACCACTAACACTTGCAGAGGCTCCCACTCCACTTTGGGTTCCCATAGGATGTAAGCACAGATGAAAAGTAGAGGTGATTTATCTCACAGACCAGCCCAAGAAGCATGGCAGGGAAGTTGCAGATTCATCAGCAAGGACTGCACCATTCAGTGGGAGGGCAGCATCTAGCTACCATCATGTGTGCCAGAGGCCTTTCTTCCTTGGGAGATTCTAGACCTCCACAAATTCAGACATCTCTCCTATTTGTAAAAGTCAGCCATTAATAGGAAAGGTAATCAGAGTTAGCTAACCAAGATACTGGAAGAAGAAGACACTGTAGCCATCCCATTTAGATATTACAAAGGAAATACCATATGGTGAACTAAAAATGTGAAATTCCTGACAGTCTGCAAGCATCCAGCTTTTAATCCTGCCCAAACCAACATATGGGGTTAATGTTGTCTATGCCATTTGCCCTAACAGTTTCAAGGATACGCATGCAAATACTGTATACATCATCTTATCCCGTATTTATTATCTTTAAAGCTTAAAATTGAGGAACTTCTACCATGTCAAACATGTCTGTGAGGTAATAAGTAATTTCCAGACCCCGAGTTAAATGTTTTTCAGCGAGGCCAGCCCCCTTCCCTGGGAGAGCCGCCGTGCTGGCACTGGAGGGAGCTGCAGCCCAGGCTACTGCCACCTCCACCGGCACCCTCTGTTCCTCCAGTTCCTCCTAGGCAAAGAGGAGGAGCATATTGAAATTATTTAAATTGTATCTCTGGCTGTCACTTCAGTTCAAGAACACTGTCTTTTTCAAGAAATCAGACTAGCTTGTTAACCACTAAGTAAGCAGAGATTTGCAAGGCCATGCTAAACAAACCTTAATTCTAATAGTATTTTACAATTTTATAGGTCACATGATGACAAAGATACAGAAGCTACTTTCTAAATTAAACATTATTACTGTAACACTAACATTATTAAATATTATTACTGCCTCCTCATTTGAACCTTCTTTATCATGGCATACTTGTTTCTTATTCTCAGTTTGAATAGAAATTGGATAAAATTCTGTGCTAACATCAGCCTCTATCTCATTTTAAAATAAATTCCAGATCAGACATGACAAAGGTAGTGGGTTATCTCCCAGCCTTAATGTCTGTTCCTTGCTATACCTTGGGTAAGGTCATGCTACTGCTATATTCTTTATGAGTTTTAGTGAAGTCAACTGAAATTTAAAGATTGAAAAACCAACACCAGCTTTCTGGAGAGAAGAAATGGAAACCTTAGTAAAGCTGAGAGGTCACTAAGTGAATGTTCTTCATTTGGTGAGTTTTTCTCTTGCCATATCTTGTGTTTCTAAAAGAGAAGCTAATGAGTCCTTCCAACACAAAGGTCCCGTTCTACGGCAAGAGGTAATGTAATATTCACCTTATTCAGGCAGACAAAAATGAGTTAATCACTAACCTAGAAGATCACCTATAGCTTAGGCACCAGTGCCCATAAGCCTTTTTCAGTTGGCTGATACAGCTGTTGTACTACACCAGTCAGTGATGACAAGGACCCCAAAGTGAAAATGTAATGACGCAGATAAGACAGAACTGCTGATTACCTCTTCCTTCTCTATACTAGGAATGCCCAAGCTGGATGCATCCCATCTGGTGATGTACCTTCAATCAGTTTACCATTTGCCAAATAGATATAATTGTCTGCCTGTCTGCCAAGACAAACCATCTTGCATGTAAGTGCCTCAGATAATTATCTGAGTTTTTTGAACATTTTTTTAATAAATGTTTATAAACTCTTCTTTTTTTTTTTTAAATGAGACTTTCCAAGTACTGGAGCATGGCCAAAGAGTAAGTGAGAGTTATAGATTAGTTTATCTCTTAGTCATAACAGACATAATGTGGACTTAATTCAGGAGGGTTTGAGTGCACCTTGCATATGTGCTTCTGCAATAGAAAGAGCTTTTCTCTCTTGCAAATGAATGCATATCATACAGGAACTAAAAGACTAAGCCAAGCTCAAGGTTGACAAATTTTCAAATTTGCAGCAAGAATAATAAATATAAATGGACTCGATTGTTGACAACAGCAGATGGATTCACAATCATTTGGAGTCTTTTGGACAAAATTCAAATTTATACCTTAGTCCAACTTCAGGGAAAACAGATGGCTGCAGACAGGGGAAGCTGGACAAGACTGGGGTAATCCCTTACAAGCTCTGAGGTTGTGCAGTCTCAGAACAGTCATGGCTTGTAAGCAGACCTGAACTTCCATCTTCCCTAAAGGATGACGTGCGCAGGGGGCACAGGAGGGTACTGCAGCTTGGGAGTTAGCAGGCCAGGGAGTTCAGCAGCTATGCTGTGTCTAACTTTTGTGATTCACATGGCAAGTGTGGTGAGCTCTCCAACTGAGTCGGCAGAGTAACAGGTGGATTTCAGTGGCATCTTGCCTGAGTTCTGTTGAAAGGTCACTGAGAAAGATGCTTCTTTGTAAAACATTTCTATTTCTATGAATCAGGTCTTTCTGTTGAAACAGAATGTTTTGCTGAAAACCTGTTGTGTTGGAAAACTCCCAGCCATTTCTTTCTCTCCTACACCAGTAGAGAGGAAGTGTGTTGTCTCCAGCCTTTCCTTCCTCTTTCAATGTTTCAGCCATTCTGTGCTTCCCCTTGTGCCCACTCAGGGTCCATCTCACAAAGAACACATCTGTTAAATGGCCCAAGTATTTTGTACTGGGAAGTGTACAAGACCTTCAAAAGGTATGAAGAGAAAGAAACAGTACTGCTCCATAAGGGAGACAGAGTACAGGTGTGTGATGGGAGTACATAAGCAAATGAATGGGAAAACTCAGCCTACGTTTTCTGAAGGACATGCGTCACTCCAATTCCTGAAATACTGGTTTGCACCAGAGATGTTTGATGCCATTTGATTGCAAACACTAGTAAACCATTTGAGGAGCAGGAAAAATCCCATCACAGCCCAAACATACCCCCTAATGTTACTGAATTAAACCAGGGGCGATTTTGGCTGTGGCTGAATTTGACTTCTGACTGCAGATAAATACATGAGATCTTATTGATATTTGTCATGACGATACTAGGCAGGGAATTTAGCCCTTTTTATTTTTTGCATTTGTGTATCACTCCCAAATGCCAGTCTCTGTGACTGTATCTATTACTTGTAAGCATTTACTAATCATTTGTGAACAAATGTTAGCATTTGGTTTGGTTCCATCTGTCATTCCTAATGGCGGTCTGTGCCTGGCCACGTCATTGCACAGAGATGTGCCAGTGACTTTTCCCCCTTCCTGACAACTCAAACCCTTTGGATAGAAGAGATATATTTGTGAAGCATTTTAAAATAAGGCATCAAGAAGGTCTTATTCCAGTTGAAAGGGTCAACATCCTGCTAAGACAGGATTGTTTTTCCGTAAGTACAAGCAAACCTGCTCAGGGTCACATCCTGCCTGTGTCCCCCACACAATAATTCAGCGGTGTTACTGCAGTGTGCATATGTTTATCTGAGCCAGCAGCATGCTGTGCCAGCGTGGGGTCCAGTGAGACTGCAAACTCCTCCAGGAACAGACTTGGGCATGAGCAAGTTTTCAGTTGAACTTTACATTTGCCACTTTCACCAAAAAAATACTGTGAAGTAGCTGGCACCCTGTGATGTAAGATTTTTAGGCAGCTTAGAAGAGATGACAAAATCAAGGGAAGTGTCTTTTGAAATACAGGCATTGAGTGTGTTTGGCCCTTTGTCAAGGCTTCCAGGCCATCTGGCCAACAAATTCAAGAAGTCCTGTAAAATGGCAGTTGCATACTTCTGTTTAGTTTTGAAAATTGTGTATTTTGTATATCCCACAAATCTTGACTGCTAGAATATCTTTATCCTGTTTTTTGACTGCTCTATTGCCCACTACCCCAGTTCATCACTTCAGAAAACAATTACTCCAGGATCTACATGCATTGCATCATTACATGCAGCACTGCAGCTCCCAGCTAGCATCCATCCATGCTAGAAAACTGAAAGCCAATTTAGACATGTCTTTCCCAGCTGTGGTTATACCTTTGACTGACTTGTGGATCTATAAATGACATTGAAATACTTTTCATTTCAAACTCTGGGCACCAGATGTATGCTACATTAGTTAGAAGTAGGAAAATGTGTTTGCTTTCAGTATATGGTCATTTTTCTCTCTTACAAAAATAGGAAGAAATTTTTTTTGTTCCTATTTTCATAATTGTCATGAGTCAAAATATTCACCTAAATTAGTTTAGTTCAACAGAGCACTTCAGCTTCAAATAGCACAGGAGAGCATGGACAATAGAAGTTGATGTCTTTGATGAGTTAGCTTTTTGTGAGATAATCACGGTAGAAAACTCTTTCAGTGCTTTTGACACTGTCAAAAATCAGGCCTTTATACATCAAATTAATACTTTTTTCAGTTCCATTGGTTCTATACTTGCCTTTCTACACTTAATTTTTTCTTTATTTCATCTCTCTTTGCAGGCACAAGGGAGAAAATCCTTCCCCCTTTCACACTGGCATAGCTCCACAAAACAGTTGTGCCAATTATTTCTAGCTGGGGACTGCCACTGGGTGTAAAGCTGCTTGTACTGAAGCTGTTGAAATTACTATCATTATGTTATTTTTTGGCATGGAAAGGAAAAAGATGAGTGAGTGTTTGGGGGGCTTTGTTTAAGTGCAACAGGCCGCTTATTCATGCAAACTGCTGAAAGCCACTGGGAAGTAAGCACAGCAAGGAGAGTGAACTTCTTGGAAAACCAGATCTCATATTTAACTTGGTAAGGAGACAAAGCCATTTCTTAATAAAACCTAAAAAACTCCAGGTCTGCCAGTTCCTTCAGAAAGGAAAAACATTTTTCAATGTGTTATATTAACACTGCAGTACCTATTGTGCCTTTGCTTTTATGACTGTTACGGAGATCTTTCCCACAGCTCCTGCAGGAGCTACTTGTGTAGTGCCAATGCTCAGAAAAAGCATCACATGGTTTCTTCCGTCTGAAAAACAATTCTGAAGATTTGTTTCAAGCAGTCTGTAACGCTATTCACACTCTGTTCCTGAAGCTGGGAGGGAAACTCTTCTTCAGACACAAAATTAGAGTGGTCTGAAGAAACTTGTTTTGTCTGGCAGCTAATGGTTTGAAGAACTTAAATTGGATGTAGGTTGGGGTACACAACATTGTCTCCTTTGCATGCAGCAGGGCTCCTGCAGCTGCACACACCAAGTGGGAGGTCAGTACCTCACAGCCAATGTGGTGGTACATGTGGTCTAGATGTTGTACTGCAACCAGTTCGACATAGCACTTCTTCAGGCGATGGTTTTTCTTCACACACTCAGAACAAAGCTCCAGCACGCCCAGGGAGCTGCACTGACCCTTTGACAGCGAGTACGGCCTCAGGCCCCGGGAGCCCTCCCCAAAGGGAGGGCCAGGACCCACCACTGCACCCCCCTGGCACCGCTCTGGCTTTGCCAGCAGAGACAGGACTAAGCTCACACATTCATTACACAGTCATTCATGATACGGTGCAGGCCTTCGCAGTAAGTGGGCATGGTGTTATTTCGTCGAGGGTTGGACTTGACCATCTTGAAGGCCTTTTTCAACCTTAATGATTGGGTGATTTCTGTGTTTTCTCGTTGGAGCGTGCCCTGAAGCGGCGAGGAGTGTGCTGTGGGGCGGCAGGGCGGTGTGAGAAGTGCCGCTGACAGCACAGCCGAAGCCGGCGGAGCAACAGCCAGCGCCGCCCGGCGTGAGGGAGGCGCGGCCGTGCCTAGCGGTATCAGCCCCGAGGGCCATTCACCCAGCTGTATATGTACATATGCTTATATATTTATGTTTATATTTGTTTACTACTCGTCTATTTCCTCATCGCCACCGCCGGGTCCCGTCAGTGCCGCACACCGGCCCCGGCACCCCTTGCCAGGGCGGCTGCGCGGGGCCAGCCCCAGGCGCGGCCCCGCGCCGGTTCCTGCGCCGCGGAGTTTCCGCCGCCGCGTCCTCCGCTCCCCCC